>JARQTJ010000420.1:3049466-3176845 GCA_030142635.1 Trachelus troglodyta | reverse complement strand
CGCTTTGCTAAAAACGCTCCAACATGTCGTTGACCCTTGAGCACTCGTGTGGGTAGAGACGATCCTATGTGTCGGTGCGGAGGTCGGTGTGGTAGTCCGTTGACTTTGGGTAAAGTCCTACTTGTGCTTGTGCTTGGGGGTCGGCTCGGGGGTCGCCAAGCTACACGTCGTAATCGCGGTCAGTTGGGCAACGACGAGATCCAGATTATCGACGGAGGCGATGATCACAAAATCCTACTCCCGGACATGCCGCTACAATTTAGCGCCATGTTTTTGGTATCGCGTAAAACCATAGCCTTTTGCATTTCCCTACTCATCGCTGCTTGCTGGCAGAAAATTGTATTTTCGCGGTGAGAAATTTTTATTAGTTCTGGCCAATTACGCCAGATGGTGCTGTAATGACTCGATCTAGTTTCAGACAATTCCGCTAGGGGTGTATAGAATTTTGTAGCTAAAAATGAAATGCCAGGAAGTGTGATGCCTAGTAAAATAAAAAGGGGGACGTAATTAAACAAAATTGATTTTATTATGAATATACCTTTCCAAGAATTATGAACGTAACGAACATATTTACAAAATGTACAAATTAAAGTAAAACGGCCCCTCGTGACGAAACATGAAAACCTATTTTCCAGTTATGCGTAAATACACTTTATTCAGTTTTTCAATTTAGTCACTAGACGGTGCCTATCGGCACCTCTATTAGTGCTACAACTTGCAATGGGGTTAAATAGGACAGTTTACTTGTATTTTAGTTATAATATTGAACATTTAAAGATGGAATATTTTTGATTTGTTATTCTCATAAACGCGATGCCCAAAGGTGCAGTCCCTGTTCCAAGTAACCGAGGGAACGCCATTAGCTACTCGTGGTTCACAAATATGTATCATTTTATCCTCGTAGTTATTTCTATCCAAATTCATTTCCACGAACATAAAAATTGTAAATATACATTTCACTGTGTTTGTCATACGGTACAACCGACTGTTACAAATAATTCTAAAAAAGTTTTCTTAACCCGCGTTATTATAAGCATTAAATCAATCACAATTTTCATGACGAACCAACGTCCAAATTTATACGAAAAAAAAATTAAAAGCACGTATAATCATTATTTTTCGCAACTACACAGTAATGAAGAAAAATGATTGATCACACGTGAATAACATTGCTCGTCGGACAATCATTGTTATTAATATTTTATATCAAGCGGATAAAAACAATAGAAAAATTTTGTACAAATAAATATCAGCCACGCGGCCTACGAACAATCCAAATATACAATCAGTCACGCATTTTACATTTTAACGAGAAACACATAGAAATTCGTATAAATTTGGCAGAAATAACCTTTCTGTTTGTTTTTTTCCTATAGCCGTTTTGGGAATCAGCGAAATTTCTAACAAACCAATAAGATGGTTGAACTCCAGTTAGGCTCCTCAATAAATGTGCATTATTATCTCTCCTTGACACTTTATCCCACCTGGAGCATAAGAGACAAAAAGGCTGTCTATCCAAGCCTTGTGGTATATTATCATTATTATAAACTGATTCTATAGAACGTTTACAAAGATCTTTAAATATTTTTTACTTTTTTCATTGCTATTTCTTTCACTTGTTCCTCTCTTCGGTCCTCCCGCGACGGAAGTATTCTCTATCTGCTTTACTTAGCAGTGTTCCAAAATTCTTATGCCAGATAAACAGGGAGACGAGTAACAATTGATGTAATAACAAAAGTTTGATTAAACTCTAATAATAAATATACCATCAGCTGGTTAATATCGAAGAAATTTGTGCCAAGGAACTAGACTGATATCGCAAACATTTACGAATCGTTCAATCATCTACTTAGTTAAAGACTGTTAGAGTTATCGTGAAATTATTTGAATTCAATGTATATAAATGCAGTCCGGTATAGTAGGTAAAAGAATTGTTTAGTAGTTATCGGTCACTCGTAGCACAAGAATTTTGAACCATCCTATTTTTAGTAAAAAGCCTTTAATGCCATGTCGCACATAGCTAGCCGCACTAAAGCTAGAGCCGTCACTATTCCTATTTGTCCTTTAATCGTCGTACAAAACTTGCTTTATCAATCTTCCCAATCCTTATTCAAATTTCTTTCTCCTTCAGAGAATTAAAAAAAAAGGGATTCATTAACACGCATCGCATTAAATACTTAGTTTCCCCTGAATATCGTGGACTGATTCGCTACTTTATTCTCCTCCCCAAGAATAAGAAAACGGTACCTTAAATTATTTATGAGAATGATCTCATTCATATTGATCAATCAACGCAGATTTCCATTTCGAAAATGGGAAATGATATTTCAAGATAAATTCAATTACTGAAAGATTCAATTTAGTAGCGAAAGCGACGGGAAAGTATTTTGTATTTGAAAATTCAGGAAAATCTAAATATTACTTCGACGAGGGGAAACGAAAATGAAGAACACAAATAGCACCAGGGACAATGCAATCTGAACACGAGAAAAAGAAAATAAATTAGAGACATTAACTGGAACATTCTAATACGTAGTACCCTGACGAAGACTGCAACGTGGGTGCAATCTCAATGGCGACCAAGCCAGAAGAGAAATTAATCGATTAAAATTGTTGCCGCGTGATACACATTCTCAGTTTACATAACTGAACAGGCTAGACTCAAATTGAACAAAGACGGAGACCATCCTTGACTAATACTTCGTGGCCTGCGTAGAAGGCTTATTAAACAAAAAAAAATATCAATCGGACCTCTTTCTTTCGTACAAAAAAAAGATTATTTGACCAATTGAAGTATAGCCACGTTCAGATGAGATTTAACGCTTAAGATTTGAGATCATAATAAACTAAATCAAATCACGAAGGAATACTTAACGAAGTAGAATAAGCGTAAAGGATCACCCAAGAGTGAAGCGTGGACTTTTCGTTCCGTAAGAATGAAAATAAGAGAAAAGAAAATGAAAAATTTAACGTTCTACACCAATTAGATATGTACAATTCAATCTGAGTTTTACAATTAATTTCTTCTCGGGTGACCCTGGACAAGTTGAGCTGACCTGGAGAAAAACTATTAAAGAATTCTGTAAGCAGATGGATTCTGAATGTCAAAATTCTCAAATAGCTCAAGACAACGCATAATGATCTCTTCTACCGTTCAGGTAAAATGTACACTGGTTTCTCCAAATTTATTTATATACAAAAAAAGACAGGACAGTGCATTTCGCAGGTCAGCCCAGGAGGGATTCAAAGTATCTACAAATTGATCAGGTAATTTATGAAATAAAAAAAAAGAATCATCCTATGGAACATTATGGTTACGGGTTGTGCGATCGGCCTGTAGCGGAAACGGCCCTCGCCGCTCGCGGAATAAGCGTTGCTGTTGCCGCAAGTCTTCTAGAGGTTGGAATCGATGATTTGTTACTAGTTGACGCGATATCCGGTTTCGTCGGATTAATATCGCTCGTGATGTCGTTCGCTTCGACATTATTCCTGCCAAGAATTCCTGGCGTCGATTCTGATTTCGGTTTCAGATTCTTTTTTAACGATGCATTGCTATCGACTGGCGTTTTCTCCGCATGCCCGTTCAGACGGATCGGCGACGTTTCTTCTTGACGAGATCTTGTTAGGCGTGGAGAATAGTCGCTTGACTTGCGATGAAGATTATGCGGATGATGATTTCTTGGTGACTGCGAATTCAGCTCTGCGAGCGACGGAGGTCGACGACGGTACCGCGAGTCACTCCAACTGCAAGTACGGTTCAAAGAAAATTCTTTTATTTTATCTGTTGCGTACTACATTTTTTCAGGATGATCAAAGATAATGAATTTGTAGAAATTATTTGGAGTATTATGAGACACTCACCCCACAGGGCTAATCATCGCAGCATGAAACAGTGTCAATTGTCAATCCATTACAATCTTAGAGAATTATTTGACTATATCTAATCCAGCAATATCTTATAATAAACTATGCATTTACTCTCACTCCATGCTAAGGAATCGCTTAGGATTGTTAGTATGCAACGTATGAAAAGTTTCTGTTTATTCTATTTAATCCCATTGAATTACTAGAGATTTTTAGTTTATCTTGATTATTGTACGCATATCACAATTTAGGCAGACTATTGAAAATTCCTTTCACTTAACAGTAATGGCTATGTTAAATATAAGCTGTGTTGTAATATGTCTATAAATTATAAATATATAATATTATCATAGAAAGAATAAACTTGTGATTATATAACTTCAAAGCCTTGATTAATGTTAAAGCATTAAATTAGGCACTAGAACAAATATTGCACAAAGCTATGCTAGAATCTGGAATGACAAGTTTAGCCTCCGAGGGCATTTAGCACCAACTTTAGTCAATCGACATAGAAAATATATTAAAAAATTGGTCCGCATGCATAGTAGACCCAAGCACTAATGCTATATATGGGGACATATAACCCTAAAATATAGTAGATGCAAATAAATGATAAAGTAAAATGCACAAAGGAGAAGACATCCGAACAGTAAATCACACAGACTGACGCACTCTACCTTCCCAATCCTGAAGCTGTTTTTATTCATATCACCATTGGAATGACGAAGGCCAGGGCAGCAGCAACAACAACACGTTATTTACATGTCACGTTGGATGGAAGAATATGTGAAAGAAATGTATGAGGAATGAGTGTGAATAGTGCCAAGTGACATGTTCAGAAATGAAGGTACGTGAGAGCTTTAATTTTTTCTGAGACCAGAGTAAAAAAACTTTGAGAATTTAGCCCTTTACAAAGGAAAAAGGAGACAATTATACACTGTGCTACTGAAAATATGAATCAGTAAAGAATCAAAGCCGTCAAGTACGTCGCATTGAGTTGAAGGGAATCTCGATTGTCTTTGTTACACCCCTTGCATCCCATAAGATTTTCTATTGTTAGCCATCTCTTGAAGTGTCAGACACTTGGGTATACATTTCACGGTTAGTACAATGAAAACGAGAATAATTGTGTAAGGGAAATTGTTCTGACATTTGTCTGTATGTCGTGCAATATTATCATATCAGTGACTGTAGTGTATTGTGAATATAGATAAACTCACCTAACGAGAGGCCCCATGCCACTGTCTTGTGGAAGTGACTGCAGAAGCGAAGGACCTGCTGACACTGGTCGCACCTTTAACCATACAATTGGAACAAACTAATGATAACCCAATAATGCCAACCATCGATTGGTGATATTCAAAGTAAATTATTGATTGATTCAAGCCACAATATATGAAGGTTATATTTGTTAAGGCAACTTTATTTGTTCTTTGTTGTTAGGATTTTTCAGTGCATGAATTAAAGATTTGTGTATGATACACCTTATGCTCCCAGGTAAATAGTGGCTTGACAAAATTGTATGAATTATGGATTTCATACCTTCTCGGTTTGTGTTGCTGCATTGCACGTTTCTTTGAATCCTGTACTACTACTATGCATCGAGGAAGCACAGCTCTGAGAGTCTACGCTGTTGAACCCTTGATACTTTGTCATCTGAACCTGAAATAGACAAGTACACTGTTATACATTTCTGAATGCTTCATACTCTACATGATAAAATATTAATTGCTATGGCAATTCTTACCTGCAATAATTGTATTGTCCGATCACGATCCTCAAGCTGTCCTTGCAGAAAGATTACCTGCCTGCGCAAGTCTGCCATCTCATTAGTGACACCATTTTCACAACTTCCAGGAGATGTGCTCGCGTCTGTCGTTCCCCCTTCATTCAGGTTATAGAAGAGACCATTCTACAACAAAAATGTTTTTAAATAATAAACAATTGCCACTTAAACTAATATGAGTAATGCACAAAAAAACAATAGTCACCTTCATAGAGCTGTCGAATGGGTTGAGAGTTTCTGCCTGCAAATCCAAAAAAGAATCATATAGATAAAATGATTAACGAATCAATCAACTGATAGATAAGCACACAAGATAGCTATGAAAAACAAAATATCAAAAAATACAACATACCCTCGTCATACCATTCTCTTCTGACTTCAAGTGCAAAACCAAGGAGGATGAAAAAATATAATGCAACAAAAATAAAAAGAGTGTTAATTATGATTAACAAACACAAAATAAAAGCAACGTCGGCCAATAAATAGAAATGGTTTAATCACACGTCATTAGACACACTGAGTACACAGATAATGTATGTATATAGAAAATATTATAAAGTACACACAGTAAGAGATGCATAAATGAATTATGATGTTTCTTAAACTCTATTTATCTTTATAGTGACAATTTCTCTCACCTCCTGAATGACACGTTTCAGTTTCAGTAGCATAGTCTTCATAGAGACTATGTCCTGGGACATGTACTGGTACGTGGCACGTTCCAGCCTTAGGCTCCCCTCGTCACCAGAATCAAGACTGGGAGATTGTACCTATTTTTATCACAAAAACAGTAATCATGAAACATACAATAATCGATCACTCTTGTACACAATTCATAGATGGATAAATTACATTTCTGGGTGGCCTAAGAGGACTGGAGATTTGACGAGTACGCACACTGTCCAGGGAACGTGGGGATTCGGTGCCAGATCTGCTGCGCAATAATCTTGACGTTCTGCCACTGCCAATTCTGCAATCAAAGTGATAATATTTGAATTCCTGAACAGTTCCCGCGTGAAAATTGCATCACTGCAGTAGCTCGTTACTATGACTCAACACAGATGCCACTAACGATGTTACGAATCACGAGTGACACAGGTATAACCTCTCATGGCCAACAAATTCGATAATTCAAAATTCCATTTGAAATGCAACATCGTTTCACTATTATTTCATTAGTAAACGTCATACGTAGAACCTATATCCTCATGCGATTTCACGTGCACAACAGTCTGCTATATTCGTCAAGGTAAAATAAGAGTAACATAAGTTTAAATATAAATATCAATTATCAAAGTAAGTAAAAGCTTTCAAAAAACAATTACCTCGAAAACTGCGGGTCTAATCGACCAACTGATAATGATAATTGCAAAGGAAGAAAAGGCTACTCTGACAATGCGATTTACTTGATGGCTGGCTCATAGTAAATTACAGTGTATTAAGGCCGTCCTACGTAATTCTATTGAATCATAACGCCCATGATGTTTGTATTAAATAAGAAACTGTTAGAAGTGTCTAATGGTAAATAAAACTATCATCCCCGACTTGAAATATCAGAAAGAAAGAAAAAAGGCGCACTGGCATTATCCTAGTTTCATCGGTCGTCCAACGCAGTAAATTATTTATTTTATACGATAATAAGGGTAGTAAAGGTCACACTAGAAGGTATAAAAAACGTATATACTCAAGATTGAAAATCGATAATCAATTCCCATGCCCAACGAAGCAGGATAATTCCATTAAGCAGTTAATCAGGAAGGTTTTCCCATATATTTTTTTTAATCTTTCACAGAATCCACTCACAATATCCATAATAATTTTTACAGCAAAATCTAACGGTCCAATATTTTTTTTAAGATTCCCCGCCATTGTAATACTACATCCCGAATCATTAAAGTCACCAACAATGACTACCTTCCACAATCAACTTTGCTACGAGCCGCAGCAACAGGAACAGACAAACTCGACGTGGTCCCGGTAGCTTTAGCTTGTCTAGGCGGCGGAGAACCTCCAGTAGGCGTTGAACTCTCGGAGGACAATCCAGAATCTTTTCCATCTTCGCAATTTCCATTGATAACACCGGCACCGACAACGTTATCAACACCACTGACATCATTCACGTTATCGCTGACCGGAACACAAGCTCGACCTCGTACGGGTAACATAGTTCTTCTTCTGGCACCTTTGGCGACCTCAGACGAAGACGCCATTTCGGTACCTTCCTAGTTCACCAGGAAACACTGTACTTGATTTTTATAATCTAATATATATATATATACGTTTCTGACAATTGATTAAACAGCCTTACTCCACGCAAGGCCCACGAGGCGGTCACATCGTATGCTAAATATATCACAGAATTATAAAAAATCTAGTATACGGAACACTGTGAATAAATGACTCGATTTTTCACGTTAAAATGAAAAACTGAACGCTCTGAATATTTCTGTTAAACTAGTTTATGTGACTCGTTAGATAACCTCTGCTTTAATCAAGAAGCCTGATTCATTAATGGTGACAGAAAAGTGTTATCGTTTACCAAGCTATCATAACCCAAACACATCTAGCTATTTTTTGTGTGACATTTTAAAGGGGGACCCGAAGAATTATCGTAAGGTAGTGATATACCCTGTTGAGTATATTATTATGTATAGAGACTAAGCATGGACAGTTGGTATTCAAAAGTCATGAAAAATCGAACACAATTGATTTAATGATCGAGATCTTGGGAGGAACTTTAGTGCATTAAATTATGCGTCCTTTTGAGTTCGAAAATATAAAATCTTTCAAACTTGGCATCAACGTTGTTCGAAGAGCTCCAAATCATTTGTCTGTCTAGAAAGCTCATAGATGAACAGAAAACAGAGAGAGCAGAGTAAAAATAAGTGAAAAGTGTCAACATACAATATACGAGCAACAAGTGAGATACTGATCGATGACTCGAAAGTGTTGAAAGTTAATTTTAAAAATCAAGGACATAACCTCTGAAGGAAAATTGAGTAAAAGTAAAAAAAAATGGATAAATTGCAAAATTCGTGTAAATTAGAAAAAATAACGTCGAACATACAGAACGTAGACCATTAATTTTTCATGACGCGTATCGTAGATCGATGCCAGTCATTTATCACGTGTCACTGTGAAAAATCGCACAATCAAGAAAACCGACGTCATCAACAGACTCCACTCCCTCTGTGACATCCTGAGACACTGTATCTCCTACGCCTACCACGACTTATGTCAATGACTGTCACGTGCTGTCAATGACTCTGTTTGTCACAATAACAAGCACGTGGGTAACAGAATAATTTTGACAGTGCAGTACGGCTTCCTGAGTGACAGTACACCGCGGCGACGTAAACGCTAGTCGGAATGCACTGCGGAGTCGGGTAGATTGTGCACGGTTTTCGTGAAATTCGCGCAGGCGCCTCCAGGAGACGGCTCGCTCGATATCGGCGTACTTCCAGCGGCGGTGGGACTAGAGAACGGGGAGAGGGGGAGAGAGAGATAGATAGATAGATAGAGAGAGAGAGAGAGAGTAGAGTATTCGAATATCAGAGAGACAGGGTAGACACAGGCTGAGAAGGATTTTTCACTGATGGTCGATGAATCACGTTGCGGACGGCTGATACGTCCGAGTGAATAAAATGCACGGTGAATTTTTTTTTATACGACTTTCTGATGAACTAATAATTTTCTGGAACAATATGACACTTGTGCAAGAGCCTATAAAAATGTGTATAGAGACAGACGTAGTTGGTACAGTAATTAATTATTAGATTGCAATAGTCTATCTATATGGCATGTTTTTATAGGACGATAAAGAAATTTTTTACTCTTACTGTACAACCATACACAAATTTTCAACTAGATACTACGAAGGGGGGATGTCGGACAATGCTTCCTTGTTAATATTTCATTGGCGCCAGGGTCGTCGGTCCAGGATGAACCTGAGTTCACGGTTCCATTGGATTTCCGTGGAAACGAAGTTTAAAATTCGCAGACGGTGGGCAAGCGTTTCTATTTTTCTTACTTTACGAGGACCACTTGTCAAGTAATTAACTACGACCGCGTCGGGGGTCTTGACTTAATTAAGCGAACGCACTTGGTAGTCGAATGGCTGTTAAAATTTTGTATAAACAAGATACAGTGTACCCGCTAGAGTACGTCGGTACGGAGGAGCTGATAAAATGATTAGGTTAGAAAAATTGCGAAATTTCAATGATTTTAAATTCAATGAAAATCATGAAATCCCGTTTTACGAATTATCAATGAATGCTTTAAATTTTAATGCAAAAATTTATTCCACGTGGACGCGTTCTCGAGTAAGGGGATTCCGGAACTTGGAGTTTATTCAGGAATTATTTTACGGACTGGCGAATTCCAAGTTCCACCCCGGCCGTCCCGACGCTATCGTCTAGACTGATAAAGCCCACCCTTCCATAGTCGCATAACGATTTGTCGCTGGTTTGAATTTCCCGCCCTTCTCCGTTACACAGGACATACACTAAAATTCAGCCTTTCTCAGTTTCCAATCCTTATCATAATTTTCAAGACTTTCTATTACCGTGGTAATAGACACTGTTAACTTTATTTGAATTATCCAGAATTATTTTAAAGATTCATCCTGCTGCTTTACCTGTTTATGCGACTTCGCCTAGAAATAATTGAGGTATCAAGTGGCAGCCTAGATGGCGACACAGTCGAAGTGATTTTCAAGTGGAACCAATTGAGCGATCAGGCGTGATCGATATGAGAGAACGAGGTCCCGAATCGAGGGAATTAATCACGGTTTAAGAATTAATGTTTTTATTTCATTTCTCATTTTCCCTATCACAGCATTGCGCAAACGTGAATGACTCATATTGAGATTTGATTAAAAATTTAAGAACAACTACCCGTTCCACTCCTAGCCCACTCCTTCCAAGAGTGGCTGGTACGTACAGGTACCGATTCTATTTGAAATAACAGGAGTTACCAGAATGGTTTCATTTTATTTTCCCCCTTTAAAGTGTTTCTCGCCATTTCCTCCCCTTTTACATCCTCCACTGTCTGGCACCGAATGGCTTGTGAACTTTCCTAACAAACTTGGCTACGAGCTCTACAGTACGGAAGGAAAGAGGTGCTTGGCAGCAACGGTGAAGAGTGCCAAAAAATCGAAAACCAGACAGACCATTCGTCCCATGAATAAAAGGCCAGCCGATACAGACGACACAGCATGGGACTTGAAAAAGATGGTGTTCACCGACAGGGGTTACGAGTCAGTGTTACGAGGTAACTATTGAACAAGCAAATCCAGCAGTTACTTTATATCAAAGGCAAATCCCCATCCCGGAACTTCCGGTTTGGACGACCCTCCCCCACGTTCGAATTATCCCGACCCAATCACTTTGTTGGTTTTACGCTGCAGTTTCTGCAGTTGCCAAAACAGCCCCCCTCCCGCCCTCAAACCTCACCATCCCGTATATTTTATGCCAATGTGAAAGCTGCTACCACCTACGTCTGGGTTATGCCGAAAATAAATTTAATGGCGAATACGCAATGTAATTTTAAATGCATTTATGTCAGGGCACGTATTAGTGATGATAAATATTTAAATTAATAGTATATATATATCAATCGATAAAGTTATGTCGAGATGCTTTGACTTTTTTTAATCACGACCTTTGAACTCCACGTGAACGATCCTGTCAATAGTTTTCTCGGATGAACACACTTGCAGCACTTAAAAGACTCGTGCACAATCATTTTTTTATCGAAGGAAGTTCAGTATCTGTAAATTAGGTTAGGTCCCACGGGAACGTAGCTGCCTTATTTCTTACTCGCTTTCGAGTCACTGATTCACTTTCAATGTCACACTATCACTGGCGTTAAATTCCTTATCGCACGTACGATA
This sequence comes from Trachelus troglodyta, assembly GCA_030142635.1. NCBI lineage: Eukaryota > Metazoa > Arthropoda > Insecta > Hymenoptera > Cephidae > Trachelus > Trachelus troglodyta. The sequence goes on along the minus strand of JARQTJ010000420.1, from coordinate 3,165,302 downwards.
CAAGTGTACAGTGATGAGAGCCGAGAGAAAATACAAATTTTTTCACGATTTCATCAGAGGCACTGCTACGCTCGTGGGATTCGGCTGTTCATTAAATTACGCCCTGTGCTTTTCAATGGCTGGGCTCTCACAGCTAATTAAGATAGTAAGTGGACTGATCGATTTCTAATTTCAGCTATCGCCCAAGCCTGTGACCAATGTTATCGGTGAGATAGTCGATATTTATCGGTGCGAAGCTTGGATTGGTGGTTCTATATAAAATTATATATATACACTTTCAATGATAATTTCAAACTGATACAATTATTCTCTTACCAGTGATAACCGATTGTCACATTTTCATTGAACATGATGTTCGAACCGCAGCTGTATCGTTATGAATTGCATCGTTTTTCGAATTCCAGCAGCGCAAAAAATCCTTGTACCAATGAGAAAAATCCTTTTACATATTTAATCCCGCGACAAAAAGTACCGAGGAAAAGTTACCGCTCGAGTTTTGTAGTATTTTAACACAGCAAAGACTTTGCAGAGTGGGAGACAAAGAAGATCTGGCTTGTGTCCTTACGGGGAATATAAAACCAATTAAATAAAACAATAAGAAAGAAATTAGAAAGGGTGTGATCAATATAGTTTTTCACTTTAACCTAACCTAATCTAACGTAACACATTGTTTGGCAGAGGACTGTGAATTTGAAAGGAAATATATTTTCTGACTGTGACAATAACAAAAGCTATTACACGTGTTAGAGTGACGGAGTTAAGGAATTTCGCGACAATAATAACGACGTAATTCGTTGTAAACCATGAAAGGACGGCTGACAGTTCTTTGGCCGGAAAGTGCAGCTCTAGAAATAGATACATGTCGCTCTGTGCGACGAAGGTTGCACGGAAATAGTCCAAGGAACTCACAAGTCTCGAATTCCAGCTTGCATAACGATAAGTCAATACGTTTCGCTATCTTTTTCTACTCGTTCACCACAGAGGATCGTGGACGCTGCGCAAACTGACATTTTTCCTAACCTCACCGCGCAGGTATAGAGACGGAGTCAAAGAACCTCCTTAAAAAATATAAGTGGTCATGATAAGTCGTATGAATAATTTAATAATTCGTTTTTATATTAATCACCGTTTTTGAGATGTACCAAAGTAGAAAGGAATACATTTAAAATGTCAAGGCTGTTTGCAAATTGTCAATTCAACGACTAACTCCCGTGACTAGGTTATGTCGGGACACCGTGAGAATATGATAAGTTTACAGCATTAAAAATCTCTTAAATATATGCATAATTTGCGGAAGCCACTATCCGTCCGACGATTTGGTGAGTGATCGGGTAATCAGACCGTGAAGAAGCTCCAGGAATCCGTCAAGGGTAAATAAATACCGAGACTGTCTCCCACCGAAGAATCTTCCGAGCAACGTTGTCAGATAAGAACGGCCCGAAGTCAGCCCTAAATTTTCATTCGGCGCGAGGAATCGCCTCTCAAAGTAGATCTGCAAGGAATGCACGAAGGTTGACTGGTAAGTGGTTGAATAAAAATACAAGAAATCCAGGTGCCTAACTAGTGACGCTCTGATTCACAACGACAGACGCTTTTCTATATGCCAGAGATCTGTCTTCGAAATGCCTTACCAGCGACCGATTGTCAGCTATTTTCTTTTTCTACGCCTTGCCAATGGAACAATCAAAAGTCATACCGAAGAAATCGATAATATTCTTACTACCCACGTAAAACTGAGTCAACAGATAATTATCATTACGTATGCACTGTCTTAAGTAATATTCTAACCTAAAAGGAAGTGATTTTATCCCCCAGCAATATTGAAAATAATTTCCTGGCAACTGCATTCAAACTTTGTATTACTCTTTCGGAAATGATTCCTCCGTCCGACACGCACAGCTTGGCTTAAATGTTCTCGGGTCGTTGTTCCTCTTGGATTTTCTGACTGAAAATACACAGACGAATGGCCGAGTGTCGTTCACGCTCTCTGACCTCGACAACGATCGCCATTGTCAACCAACGGTGGTAAAACTGTGACGGTGGGAAAGTTAAGCCAACAGGTTAGAGTACAGTAGTCTATTTGTAATAGAAGAAGACAAGTTGTCTTGGATCGATGGATAAGATCAGCAAGAAGAAAAATAAACGAAAAAAAATAGTGCAAAATCATTTGAATGAATTATTTCTATATACGACTGTAGCAAAGTGCATTTTTAAACAGCGTTATTTAATTAGATAACTTGCTAATACCAGAAACGCCTGCTTTCGGCTAACGCGAGCGCCAAACAGTTCTAGGTCGTCTCTTGGGATATTCCTGCGGTAAACTGGGGCGTGTGTTCTGTAGGTATTACTCACGTGCGGCTAGTAATCTTTCATCAGAATTAACACGAGGCCGTAGATATCAGACGCTGATAATGCGCGAATAAATTAGAATATATGAATAAATATCGCGGGACATTTACACCTTAAGTTATTAAATCGATTGAATATATTGTCGAACGCCATTTTGGAAACGGTTTGACGAATCTATTGAAGTACTTATATATGTACATATGTGTAATGAAATTTTAATAGAGACAAAAAAAATACAATTTTGAAAATTTCATGCTCACGACACATTACAAGTGCTTTGACTAATTTCTTACTTAACAATATATATGTATACATACATACGTCTATAATTACAAAATATATACAGGTATGAATGTCTTGTGTGTATAGTACCACTAGGTTAATTACATGCCGCAAGCGGGAGCTTAAATAAAGCAAAGGATTCAAAAAAAGCCGTGTCCGAAAAGAACGGAAAAAATTTTCAAAAATATTTGCGTTTTGCTTATAACGCTGGTTCGAACGATGATTCATAATCATCGATGAATATTAATAAATCGTGACAACCGACGCTATTGACGTTCCTACTGGTTTGTCCGTGTATCGTAGACATTTTTCTTTTCAAAAACACGTCAAGAAATGATAGATAAAAAATAAAGAACCGTTGACCATACCAGTCTCAAACCGGACTATCATGAAATATATGCACGTACAACATAAAGTTTTGTCCACACCTGGTTTAGCGGATGGACAGGTTTAAGAGGTTAGACGTTCCATCGGACACGGCCGCCATTTCTATGGATGCTGAAGGATATCACATTGTCAATAAATTCTGGCATCGATACCAAACCCACGTTTGTTACAGGTAAACTACATACTGTATTCTCTCAGTTCCGTAATAATTTCTGAATAAGATTTAGATGTAAATATAGTATATATATAGTGTGTGTGTATATAATAGGGAGGATGCAGATATTTGCAGAATTTATTTACCCATTGGCCGGCGCCATATTGCCAGGGGAAGAAGTGACATTGCCCACGTCCGAATTCACAGGGACAGTCGACTCCTTCATATTGTCCAATTAAATTCAGGCGCTTCTATCCTAACGCACGAGTATCTCACAATCCCTTTGAGCTTTTAATTCGCTCTTTCATTTCTTTTACTTCTTCATCCTCCCTCCACACACCCTCCCCCACTCGCATTCATATGCAGCCAACTTCGTGTCTCAGCGTCCTTCGATCCACGCCATTTATGTATCTTCTCGCCAACTAACCACAAAGAATGCACAGAGACTCTCCCTCCTCTGGTACAGGCTGGTTCACAGTTTAAAATCACGACGTCCTGTACAGCCACTTCGACCGTCTAGCTTGCTGATGTTACTCAGAGTGTCTTCGTGAAGCTGCCATTTCTTTTTTCCTTGGAAACAACTCGTCCGCCGCTTCCTCCTCTACGTTTACCCTGTGTGCTCGAGTCGATATTCAAAATTCCCGCGCTTTTGCCTTACGCGGAGACAATCGAGAAATATTCGTTTAAACTGTCTGACAGGAAGAGCATATATATGGTATATATGTATATGATATATATATCTTTTATAGTCTGTGGAGATTATCATTACCATACGTGGGTATGCATATTTTTATCTTATATAGGAAGCTTATGCTTTGCGACTGGCACATCCGGTTGCAGTTGAACGTATTATAGAAATATTCGCAATTTACGCACCAGCACACGATTTCAAACGTCACAGGTACCAGGTACGGTTGGTTACATGTTTCCCAATATATTGTTATTAATATAATCTGTTTTTTTTTGGAATTTTCTTTTCAAACATTTTTTTACGTTTATAAATTTTCCGTTTATTATTAGATATTAACGATTCGCATGCATTTACACAATTATCGGTTAATTATTAATTAAACGTTACAGATGCCAACGAGCATTCTTCTAATCATTGACACAGCACGAGAAAGATGCACGCGACTATAACGTTTGCGCGGCAAAATTTAAATTCAAATGGAAGTTTTATTATTCACTAGGGCAATTACGCGGAAGATTTTATTAGAGAGTTACGGTAGCTCCATCTCTAGGCTCCTCGCGTATCTGATTAACGAAAAAGTCTTTATCGGTCGCTAAAGCGTCACCATTCCGTTCGTCAAATGGAAATAAGAGACAAAGCGCATTAGCGAGAGACAGACGGATTATGTTGTTTGATCGAAGACGGAGATTTTTATTCTTTTACACGTAGCTTCGCGCACTTAGTAACCACATTGGTGGTTTAGTTTATTTGTTAGATTCCTTCATGGAAATAACGTTATTAACATAAATGGACAAAACTGTAAATAAGTGTCACTTTGTTGTTTCACGTTTAACCCGTGAATCGCGCTTCGTTATATATTTTTCGTCTTCTGCTTTTATACGGCGATTCTCACGAATTTAATGACGTCACCATATCGACCACTACATATACATGTACGTCAAACGCGTGTGGTATATAGGTATAACACTATAGGGATACGCGTAGGTAAGATACACGATAAATTCACCGAATTAACATGGAGACGATAGATTACGTAAGTTTCATTAATTAAATTCACATCCGTCGCACAGCGTATCACTGGCCGATCACTTCTTAATTCTAGGAAGAAAAGAGATAAAGACGATTTAAACAGGCCCCGCGAACTGTATGAAATTGCAAAAATACACTTCCTCGGTATCTAATCATGTATGTATTCCTGGGCTTTGTAGGTTATGGTCGCAGCTCGTCACTATAGTAAATTATCTGCTTACTTTTGTTCTTGTTTCTTCACTTCTTCGTTTCACTTAGGATCCGAGTAATAACTGCACTGAATTTTGTACGCTTTTGCATTAATAGTTGAAAAACTTAAATACTTCCGTTTAGGTCAGCCTCTCTCTTTGGCTCCAATTTTTTTTTTCTCTCTCTCTTTCTAATATGATATTTTTATGTATTGTCCCTCTCTCTCACGCATACTCCCCTAAACTCCTAAAGCCCTCCTTGCTCTCGTCGTTCTCTTTAAACTACAAGCATTGGTTGGTTAGTGTTTGTTAGTTGGCAAGGGAGGGCCGGTGAGTGGTTGCTAGTTAGGATAAGTCAGCTGGTAGTAGTCCCCACCCGTAGCGTCCTCAGCGATTTGCATTTGCTTCACTCGCTTTATTAGCGCGCTAGAACACAAAACACTACCTCTCAATGATTCGGACAGACTCGACTTCTGCCGTGATATTCTTTTTATTCAAACTTAACTAAGCGTTTCCTTCAATTCCCACAAATTTCAATTGACACACAAAGAGACGTCATTATTAATCAGCGAATCCATAAGTCATACTCGAAAGACGTCCACACACTTTACCTATGTACCTACTATTTAAGATAGCCTTTGGCTCCAGGATTGTCTATGCTAAAGTATATTTACTTTCCGTAAGGGCTCGGTGGTTATGGAACGACAATGACAGTTAATGCTTGGACCGCCGACCGCCAGGTGTCGGTAGCGTCGCATTCTTTTAATTCAAACCCAACTTTCCAATCACCGAACCCCAATGATTTTATCAATCAAACAATTCATAGCTTCACGTTAATGCGTCAACACCTACCAGACGATTTTTTATACAAGACAGCACAGAAAACTTTTAAGGATTATCAAAATGCGAAAGAGGGAGGCACAATGGCGTCGCGCTTAATTCTTTACGGTCACGAGGAGTTCGTCGATGATAACGTTTACACGAGGGTCTTAAAACGGTCTAGTTAATACGGATCCAAAGGAATTGACAAATCATCGGCATTTCTACTTGTAAGGAATATTTGGGATTGGTCAATTCCTTTAGATCGGTATTAACTAAACCGGTTCAAAATCTCCGTGTAAACGTAGTCAATGGTAGATCTAAGGTGGGTGTACGGTAAGTGTCAATTTCCTGAGGAGTTATTTTATCTTATTTTCTCTTCTCACTTTCTCTCTTTCTTTCTTTTCATTTTTATCGACGAAATCAAGTCCAATCAATTTCGCACGGAAATTGACGATTATCGGTAACCGTAGGCAAAGTCATTTCCATCCGAGGAAATTGACGCGTTACGGCAAACGGGACTCACTGTTACGTAAGTCCGACGCCTCGAGAATAATTGGGAGAATTAGGAACGAAAGAGAAAAAGGAAGAAAATTGACACGCGAGACTCACGCTCCGATAATCCTTTCGTAATGCTGTTGATGTGCAATCGTAAAAAAAGGAAAATGGCAGGAGAGAGAGAGAGACAGACAGGGAAGCAGAAAAAAGGAAACAAACCGACAAGGAAAAACAATTATTCGGCCGTTGCAAAACGAGCGATTTACGTTGGCCAATCAGTTTTGTGGAAATCTCCAAGCGAGCGTTACGTTGGTTTCTAACGAAAAAGCGGCACTACTGACTGACAATTACACGAGCTATACATAGTATATGTATATAGGCACACACATATATATATAAACGGTTGCCATCTTTGTCTCAGAAAATTTAACAGTGAAACATGCAACGATAAAGATGAATGAATAAAAAAAGAAAATGTGGCTTGAAATAGGACGCAATTTGGAGCAACATAGATAGAAGAAACATTTCATATATTTATATAAATAATAATGCCTCGAGATAAACAAGAGATACGCTGAACGAGTGGCGATTTGACTGAATAAATCATAAGGCTTTTATCTAAAATTTTTATTGGTCGATCCTAACTGTCTAATAATATAACAGTGAATGGTGTCTAAATGAGACAATTGGATGCGTCAGGAAATATGAAAGCATCCATTAGAAAATAAACGGAAGTTACAAATATGTATCTTGGGCTAGACGTTTACTGCCAGCCTGGAGCGACCTGACGAATTTCGTTTACCAAGAGTGATGCGATGTTTACCAATGTTATAATAATGCACGTAACTGCCAGAGGTAAACAAAGAATAATTACGAAAATTACATTTTCCCTTAACAACGTACATTTCTTTAGTTAAATGAGTACAGCAATTAACGTTCTTCCCGGCATATAACTTTGCTTCACTCCCGCGTGCTTTCCTTAACGAACGAATTAAGTAATCATCGCAATTACACAAGTAACGCCAATTAATCGCGTAATAGAGATATCTCAATAAATTAAAGATAAAGTCCCCCGGTCTTGTACGACTAAAAGTTATGTGATCCTTAAAAAAATATACAAATATATTCAATATTAAACGCCCACCTGGGACATTCCATAGTCCACGGTATAATCACAGTTGCAAAGCGTCGCACAATTATAATTAACAATTGAATTTCCCGGATTTTTATATATCCACGGAGATTGGTCGATCTTTCATGATTAAAATAATCCGTCGACAATTAATCCCGGCACGTGTCAAAGATTCACAAACGATGATCCTCGTGCGTCCAGACACTATGAAAATTTCGATATCACCCTTGACCACTGTCAAGTTGACAGCACGCAAGAAGACCTCAAGGCAGCTGCTGCACGAAGTTTCCAACGTAAACTAAAACCAAACACACAGTGCTGGCAACAGAGAAACGCGCTCAACCACCGGCTGAGTAGAACTGAGTCAACGTAGCCAAGGCTAGAGTACAGTGACTATAGAGTCTATTCCCCTGAGTGAGGTACTATAGCCAAACGTAGAAGAGGATCGGACGGCGTTTTAGGCCGCGTTCACGACCAAGAGCATTGTTATGACTAAGGCTCGTCCGCATTGGAAAAACAAAAATGTCGCGTCTGAGAATCCGTGCTACGAAAAGGCATCAGTGCGTACGCAATGAGGACGGCTGACGTATGTTTGTCATAATCGAACACCGTTAACTCGGAAGTTAGTCACGGTTCGCGTACCCGGGGATCAATGACTTCCGTCTTTATTATTATCTCATCCACCGGCCTCTTCCGGTATATTTCTTTTCTCTGTTTTCAGGTTATGCATTACGCGCTCGACTAACCTCCAAGTTCTGAGCGTACCCAGATTTCATTTTTCCTACTAGGTATTCTTTAAGGGATAAGGATACAAATGAAGATTAATAATAACTATTATATCGTACCATGTGCTCGATTGAGACTGTACTCCGTTTCCCTTCGTATTAGCCATGAGACTTTTTTATGAAAAGATTAATATCGTTACTAAAATGTATACACTTATTCGCCGTGGGTTATTTCGGTAACCTCGATCGGTACGAGTAACGATTATCACAAAAATAATTCACAGTGGTATACTCCAATACCTGAGGGTTAAGTTAGACAGGTAAAATACCTTACGAAGGATTTTAGAGCGTTGTGACAGAAATAACAAGTCGATATATCGAGCGAGATCTATAAGCGACATTTGAGCACGTCGCGTGACTTGATATACATAGAAACGTAAGTTATTCGAATCGAGCGGCCTAGTACGGTGCTCTAGTTTAAATAGTGGCGTCAAAATTGTCCGCGTGCAAGTCGCAGGGGTATACAAGGAGGAAGGAAACGAAGAAACTGTTATAGGTTATAACGTGCGTTGCAAAAGGAACTTTTGTCAGAAGAGCAACTGCTGTAACAACTGCCATTTTCCTGTCCTCGACCTTCCAAGCTTTGTCGCGGACAAAGGGCGACGAGGAGTTCCGGGTGGACGTGAACAAAGAACCTTAAACGTGTCCCTTAAGTCCCAGCTGTGCTTCTCCTGGGGGTGAATTGTGCTGCCGCCATGATGAGACTGGCGAGCACGTTTTCCTATCGATCCGAATTACTTTTCTGCCGCACTATGCTGTTACCGTACTATGATCCATAACGCGTAAGTAAGGTTATCCGACTGTACGCTGAAGCGACCAGCGAAAATGTATAGCAGAGCCATAAATATCGGAATGAATGACGGCGAAGATAGGAAACACAAAAAAAACATGGCGTCTGATAAATTGGCCAACCTGGTTTTGATTTTTAATTAGTTCCTCGAACTGTAATTCTTTCGGTCGCTCTGTGCAACAGCAGAACCGAGTTGCACGTGTCAGACTTTAATCGCATGAAAAGTATTAAGTGTGTTTTCTCCACCTTTCGAATGCAAAATCCTTGAGGCGTTTTGTAGATTCGTTTCTGCGGGACTACTGGAGTTTTTTTCGTGACTGTAAACAGCCGAGCCATTGTCTAGAATATCCGCACGAAAAATTGTGAAAACGTTAGGTGGCGCAGAGCTATTAAATAACAAAGATTTCATACGATAAATATACAATTCACGTTAAAAAATTGTATCATGGGTTGCGAGCTTGAAGTCAGCAGTACCTGACAGTTATGCATTTAAAAATTGTCAAGATATGCAAGGACGTTAGATAAAATTGTATTATCGTATCTTGTCGCAAGTTTATGCTAATATGAATGAAATTTACTCAGCTGCATTCTATGCACTAAGGGACACGAGAGTCTTCAGCGTTGCCTCTGTCGCACGTGGTACCGAAAATAACGCCGAGCTCAAAATAAAGCATCTAGTCGAATTGAGAAAGAGAGGAAGAACTAAAGTTTCGCTTACCACCTATTAAACTTGAAGTACTCCTCAAAACGACATCCCTAAAATTATTTATCGCACCATACTAAAGCTTTGCTGTCCAAAGAAAATACATACGTATGTTTTTCAGCAAGGAGTGCCTCTGCTCTACAACGAACCAGGGTCTGACGTCTTGTAAAGGTCAAATAGTAATGCCAGAAAGTCAAAGTGAAGGCATTCTCTAGCGATCTAAAAACAGATACCAGTTCCCTGGTAATTCCATGCTAACACTGAACACCGTAGTCTCTAGATAGCAGAATGACTCACGCCTCATCTTTATTCGCGAGCCACTTCCACAGTCAGCTTGAATAGGCTGAATAGGCTGATAAACGTTAAATAAAATGGCATATGCCTTTTACAAGAGGCGCCATACAGTCTGTGTGCGAAGTCTCGCTCGCCCATTACTAAAGCAGTATAACACGTGTATACGTTACCTACAGAAGTGGGTATGTATTCGCAAAGCATCATATACGCTATATCAGAAGCAGCCAGAGCTATGAATCATCAACGTGTTTGATTTCTATCTAGTATGAAGTTATTACTAAGACAGGATTGCAGATTAGAACTAAACATATCCATCACGACCCTTGATATTCTATAAATTCTAGAGCTCAAACGGCCCTGCAATCAATTTATTCCAGTTCTCTGTTCCACAGGAGGTACCCTTGGTAATTGATACAAAATGAACGAAGCCTAAAGTACAATGTCGGGTGCTTGTTGGATTACATCAAGAGAAAAGTAACACGCGTAGCGTAAAAAAAAAATGCCATTATCTTCACACGTATGCTGTTTAAATGCCAGCCAAAATTCTTTATCTTCTTTTTCTTATTTCGATCCTCATTTTTTCCTCTATTCTGTACGACCTACTGCACGAATGGAATGAAATTGCCTGCGCCTAATGTGAAACCAGCCTGTTATAATTTGCATAGATATGCAGTTACACTTTTCTTTAATTTCTAAAGTACATCTAGTTCCCACCTTAAGTCTTGTATGACGATTTATATGCAGTCCTAAGATAAGCCGGATACTAAGAAATGTCAAGTCAGACTGTTAACATGTTGGAATTGACGCGTTTAATTACATAGACTCTAATGGTTCCCAGAATTGACGCATTTGAGAATGTTAATATTTATCCAACGTGTAATTCACTATAAGCACGAGCTTTCACGCCCACTCGGATACGTCTCAGGTTCCTGACGCAACGTATACGTAATTGATGGACTACAGTAGAGGAGCATAAAAGCACCAAGAAACGTGCATGGATACGGATTCTCGCTCTTTAGTATGGTAGCTGCACTGCGATTAATTAAGACATGGGAATATTCAGAGGAATCTAAGAGACTAACGATCCACTAAATTTCACTCAATCTACATGCCAGTGCTCGACCCAACTCGCTGTATAAACAGCATCGACAATTTCTAATGGTTCTGCACTATTATGAGTCTACGCAATGTTTGAGGGTCGTTAGAGAGCCTAACCTTGATACTTTGTACATTGAATGACTTCTATGATAGATTACTGACAGATATCTGCTGCTGTGTCTAACGTATCTAAATATAATGATGTTTAGGATGAGTATTCAAGACAGCCAATATTTGCTGATGATTCGTAAGATTTTTTCAAGAAGTGAAGACGTAAACAGGAACAATAATGACTAATGAATAAAGCGATGATATTTGAAATAACAATGCTTTGGGTAAACGTGGAAACCACCATGATTTGGCAGGCATCTAAAATCAATGGAGTGATTATAATTTTTATAAATGGAGACAGATATATGCAACGAAATCGAGCACTACTATAGTCACAGTAATATCGTTTCTTTTTTCAATCCTTCTATCCAAGCAGAAACAGATACGTAGTGGGTACCGATTACGCTTATTAATGATTTGTAGGTGACGTCATGCTGTTCATAAATGGTTTGATATTAATAGAAAGAGAAATATCAGTGGTTTCTTTTGTCGAAGTTGATCTGATTTTTATTTGTCACCTGAGTAGTCTTTTTATTCAAACCATTTAAGAATGATTGTTATTAGTAGGATGAAATAATACATACCCAGACTCGGTGGTTGTATGATTATTGTTGTTGATACTAGCGTTGAGATTATTGTTGTTTGAATTGGTATTTGGTTGTTGTTGCTGTGTCGGATGAGCACCCAAAAGTGAGCTCCATTCTCTCATGACTTCCTCTCCTTGGGCTTCTAATTCCGAAAAAATCGTTGCGTCGTCCATCTCGTGCAGGGCAGGATTGGAATCCAGTCTAGAATGAGAGATCGAAGGATTTAAATAGATGACATAAGGAGAAAAATGCAAACAATAAAAAATCTTTACCGATGATTGGATTCCTCGTATGAGCTTGCATCACTGCGCTCGTAATCCAACATTAAATCATCTGAAGCAATGGATTCACACGGTGACAAGGTATCTACACTCTCAGCACGGCTCAATCTTCTGCCGTGAATAGGACTATTTTCTATACTCTTTATGTGTCTTGTATCTGGAAAAAAATAATAAAAACATATCCAGTAAGGATTCAGTATAACAAAGACAAAATAATTCTAGAAGACTGTACTGTATAGAGAGATTTGGTAGAAGACTGTACTGTATAGAGAGATTTGGTAGTAGACTGTATCAATGAAGTGCTTACTTATTTTAGGATTAGATTCGACCAAAGTATGACTGTTCTCAGTGATGACTTGACTAGAGACTCCTTGTCCATCGATACCAGCTCTCAAAGTATCATCGAAGACAAGACCAGGTTGATCAGCAATCTCATCATCGAAGAACTCTCTTCCTTCGGAGAGGCTCAGTGAATTTGAAGCATTCGTAGGTGTTCCAGGACTCTCATCGTCAATGGTATTGCCAGACTGCTCCATCACACATTCCTTCTTCGATACCTTCCCATCAGACTGAGTTATACTAGCAGTAGGACTATCAAAGAGACTATCCACTGGTGATGTTTCATCATCTATAAGAATAGTAGATGTAGCAGCAGCTGCAGCAAAAGCTGGATCCTCAATAGTGAGTAGAACAGAGCGCAGTGTAGTTTTAGGTAGTGTCCCATTCTTCGCTGCAGTAGAAATAGTCTTGAGGTGCTGATTCGAATTGGCCCTGCATTCATCGCTAGAGCTCAATGAATATTCATCAGCCATAGCTTCTCCATGGCCATACTCAGGATCGTCCGAACTAGGTGGACTGAAGTCTGACTTAATGGAAGGAATCTTTTCGGAATGTGATCTGTCTTTGTACACTTTCTCCTCGCCGAGGCCTTCGTCGTAACCCTCTGAGGAGGTCGTCGACATGGAAGTCGTCGAATCGTTATACCTATTGTCTTTATTCAGGACCCTTTGATATTGAGTAGCTCTCTCGCGTACCAGTCCAGTGCTCACGTTAGGATTAGCAAATGACTTTGGCAGAGGTATCACTGATATCTCAGTAACAGTACTCTCATCATCCACATCCCTTACATCAAAGCTCTTCCCATTGACAACCATCCGCAGATTCCTGGGCCTACCATGTCCACGTCTTCCGCTAGCCGGACTACCACCGTCCAGGTAATCCACACCTTCCCTCACATTCTCATGTTCTCCCAGACATCCCGGCTGACTTCCTACGCCCGAATCCTCGGTACCTGAACCTTCCTTGGAGCTGGTGGAACCCTTCGAAGCCGTGGACACCTTTCTACTCTGATTGACAGCCGTCTTAGCGATCTTCGAATTCGAATCATTTATCCTCACTGCATACTGCGGTAATGGCAAGTGACTTGTATGCAATGTATACTTCCCTATAGTTTCTGAAATCCCAGAAACCCTCCTATTCGTATCAGGGTTCAAAGGGTTGTTATTGTTGTACGGTGGATTGACAGGTGACGGTCTTAACTTGGAACTCGGTGGACTGTTACCGTATATCGGTGCTCTGTTGGTTTGTTTATTATGCTGATAAGCCTCCTGCTGTAATTTCTCCTGATTGTAATGACTGACGCTGTGACTGCTGCATATATCCCCAACCTTGTTCGTGTACCTAGGTTGAGGCTGTCGAAATCCAAAACGATTTGTCCTGACGGCGATGCCACTGGCTTCTTTCTTAGGCGGCGCCAAACGTGGCGTCGAGCGTCCCGAGGCATTTTGTAGTACCCTCTGATTCTCGTCGTCGCGTCTACGATCATGCTCAGGACCAGCTGATTTCGAGCGCTGATGCACCGGATTCACTTCGTCGGGATATGAGGTTACGGGCATTGGTATACCGGAAGTTGGTCTGCGACGGAAGCCAAAGGACATGGCGGTGCCCCGTGTGTATGGCGTGCCCCGCTTCGTCGCACCCTTGTTGTCATTCTGTAACATTGAAAAATATATTTTCGGGTATTATGTAATTTTCAAAACAATTAAAGTTTCATCATAAAACGAGCAATCCTGGTTAATTGGATCTTATTGTTAGATCCGTTCGACTGAGTTCCACTTGAATTAAGAGTCTGTCTACTTGACTCGAGTAGTACGTAGGTACTACTAACGGGCCATCTGGACCGAGCATCTGGTTGCGCGTAATTATCGATGCAATTTTATTTAGCAAATCATGACGAATCTCCGAAAACGTCAATTAATACCTAATGAATCCCCTAAAAAAATCTTATTTTATTTTTTTCAATTGTTATCTGCTTCTCTCAACATTTTTTCTCATCCCAGTTCTTTCTTCACTTTCATAATCTCAGAGCGCTTAATTAGCTTAGTAAGACTGATTCACTTTCGTTCGACTTCCACAAGGCTAACGTGCACGATTTTCCTTCGTGACACGTGCTCTTATCATTTTAATTCATCAAGGTCGCACAACAAACGATATCATTATCGTAAGACAGCACAGTGTCTCCGAAGTCTCGGATAATAATTCCCATATCCGTGCAAACCTTTATCATACGATTACCATGTTATCATTGTTAACAAAAATTGACATAAACAGTAAATGACACTACTCAAAGATAATCCTATGACGAGAATGACGTCATGAGAAGAAAAAAAGAAGTAAACAATATTCTATACAGTGGCAAAAAAAACCAACGATACGGATTGTCAAATTAAAAAAAAATAAAATAAATGCACTGATAAAAGCTATCACGAGGAACGATGATTCGGGAAAGTAAATCCCAGGTGCAACGTGGGACAAGCTACACGCCTACGGACGATTAACTAAAGGCCATCTCACCAAACGAAAGTAAACTTGGCAAAGCGATTGGATAATATCGTGTCGAAACAATAAAGTGAGGTAATATCCGCCGATAGAAATCTTTAGCATAAAAATCATTGGCACTTCACGCATGTCACGTTGGCAACAGTGCTTCGAAGAAAAGCACCATCTCTGCACCCACCTAAAGGTACGATACGTCCTAAAAATAATATTGCGCGATAAGAAACACAAAATTTCCAAGCCCAGGAGAAAAATTCGAACAAGGCAAAAAATGTAGAGAATAAAACCAAAAAATTTTGGCAAAAAACCCCCAAATCGTCGAATCGCCCCTGTCTGCCGAAAAGCAATAAGAAAAAGGCTGACGCGCAAGGACGTCTTACCGCAGCGCTGCAGGCAATCCCTTTTTCGTTCTCCGCAGCATCGTCCTCGTATCGAAGCCGGTAATGATATTCCATGTCCAAAAAAAAGAGATAACGATAGATCCGAAATCCGATGTCTGGATCACCTCAAGAAAAAAAAAAAATCCTCCAGCGAAGCAAGGATCAGTCAATCAATCCCATACACGTCAGCTTGTCAATCCACGTACACTGCTTAATCGAAACCATAAGATATATCCGAAGAACGACGTCTAGTCGACCTGATGAACTGGTCGCGATTGTCCGAGACAAGTTAGAAACGCCTCGATCACATTTCGTAAACGTATCGATGGTTCGAATTTGTAAAAAAAAAACTTCCAAAAAAATCACCACCGGCGTCTTCTCGTTAATCAAACCAGGACGAAGTGGTCGATGCCGACGACGATGAACCGAGCAGTCGAGGCCGTAGTGCGCGTCATCGCGTTTCGAAGCGCACAGGAGCCCGAGAAGAGGAGATTGATCGGACGCAGTGCGCCGACGTCGCGACGCCTTTCAACGAGGTGGGGCGTCAAGGGATTCCGGGACGTCGACGAGGACTGCGAGTAAGTTCGCTCGACGCGAGGGTGCTCGTGGACGAGTATACTAATGCCTGGTTTCTAGGTGCGTAGGTGATCTAGTATGCTTATAGATCTTTGTATGGATACGTGAACCTCACGCATAAGAGTCATCACGTGCGCAGAGCCACTGATGTATATTTTCGACTTGTCCCTAATGGAAACAAATAAAATTTTACTCAGAGAAAACCCACTGGCTGATGACACTCGGTACGCTGCGCATCGCTGTATAGTAATAGTATACGTGCCCACCCGGGCACATATAGACACACGGGTTTAAGAAGAAAGCCGTGCGTTAAATACGTCAAATAAACCCCCAAAAAAACTCCCACAAGGATCCTCACGTATAATTAGGCACGTACTTACGCATTTCGTTGATCTCGATGGACCCTGAAAGATCTTGGGAACAAATCTCCTCGTCAGAACTACCGGGCCTATTGGGCGGTTATTCTTGTAGGGTGCTGTAGAGCTGAGAAATAGAGCCAGTAGTGTGCTTGTTGAAGTCGAGTGGACGTTAATTCAACTTTCACGGGTTCTCGCCCCTGGACAATTCGCCCTTGTGAGTCTTGCGGGAAAAAGGAGCGCGATAAGCAATGCTCGACACTTTTTGAATTTTTAGACTTTTTTCGCACTGGAGTAGCAATAAAAAAATGTTTTTATCGGCATCGTTTCATCTACGACGGTTCACGATTTAATCTAAGGGATACTCCAAAATTTCTAGAAACTTCCTACCCTGAGAATTATTACCTTGAATTGGATTTAGGTGGGATGCATTTTTCTTAATACTTATTTTTATCTATTAGTCACTCACTGTTTTCGTTGTCTGATACGTTTCTTTGGCGATTTTATTGAAAGTAAATATGGTGCAATTTTTTTTCGCGTCATTCTAGAAGCAGGTTAACAGTACCACGTGGTTATTCAGGGTCTATGAGTCACTCAATGGGAGATTGTCTATATAGGGGAGTCTGATTAAAAGTTGATTGAATCACCTTGGTACAGCATATACGTATACGCGTGTAATTTATCAAGAATAAAACAAGATCACTATTTATACCAAATAGATCCTCGATGTATGCCGATTACGGAGAAATATATACATCTGAACTTCGCGTGCTCTGGAAAGTCAACCTTGAGCGACTTGGTATGGAGTATATTGGGAGCATGTAGTATATAATTTACAACGGTGATAAATGCAGTCGATTAATTATGCAAGAAATTATAGGATTTTTTAAATGCAATACACTGATATTAATAATACCAAATCATTGTTCATAAAATATCAAATGATTTTTAACAGCATTTTTCTGATCGAAACGTCACTAATGTTTTGACTATTTCTAACGTACGCTTCCATCGATTTCGGATGGTCGAATAAAATAATTTAAAAAAAAATTGTGAGGCGTTCTCAATTCGCGACGGGGCCAATCGATACGGCATATAACGACAACGCTAATATAATCCTATAAAGTGATTCAATAGAGCCAAACTAAGGCTTCATGGAAACGTAAAAGAAACGAGAGAGGCAAATCTTTAGAAACACTTATTTTACATAGCTCGATATGCTTACAAATAGAAAAAAAAAAATATGCACTCTGATCGGCAGGAACATAATCGAACTGATAAGAGTCCGAACGTACAGTTAGTATAGAAGTGACCGA
This sequence comes from Trachelus troglodyta, assembly GCA_030142635.1. Lineage (NCBI taxonomy): Eukaryota > Metazoa > Arthropoda > Insecta > Hymenoptera > Cephidae > Trachelus > Trachelus troglodyta. The sequence continues at coordinate 3,147,661 of JARQTJ010000420.1, read as the reverse complement.
TGAACTTACACAGATAATAATGACAATTAGTCTTCAATGTTTTGCAGTATCTTTTACGACGTCATTTACAATAAACTCAATAGCTTACGTATCGACGTAGACCTTTTCTCAATTTGCGCAACAAAAGAAGTTTCCAGAAAGGATCGTACCTGTGATATCCAAAATACGAATCTGTGAGGAGCCTTATCGCTATACGATTACCTTAACGATAACGAATCAATTTTAAAACTGTATCATATATCTTAATTAACCTACACTACATAGATTTTTGAATGAAGAAATCAAAAGCTTTGTCGGTAACAACGTTTTCCTAACTGTACTGATTACCTCAGGTAGCTTCTTGGTTATGTATCCGTTAGTTTCAGGAGGCGCCGCCAGAGTTCGTTGGTTTACACTGTTACCAACTTCGGTCTTCGCGTACTTTCTACTTTGCTAACCTCAATCAGTAATACAGAAATAAATAATATTGTTCACGACTGGTTTTTAATCCTTTTTATAAAATAAATAACCATGTCTGATTTCTTGTTCAAACGCTAATTATCTCTTTCGAAAACTTTCAATGTCGTATATACACTTTTTCAGGTACCTCGCAGCACTTGTACGTTCAGAACACAATCCGGTTCTTGGCGATGCTGAAGTAAACGAGAGAGTAGAGACTAACGAAACTGTCGAGACGAATGACACGTGCGTAGCGTCTTCTTTGAAAATAAAGCAAAATGCAGTAGACTCTTAAAGCCTTACGGTGGTCCAGACCGGATGCCAGTAGCGTAACACGAGTATTTTGTACTTAAGGAAAATAATGCAATACAAGTTTACCTGTTTATAATCTAATGAGGTATCTTACCTTACGGGAGTTAAAGCAACGCTGACACACGTAAGAAAGATTGCGAATTTTCTTTGTCAATTAAAACAAGAATTAAGCATTCGGCTGACGACTGAGAATTATTACTAGGAAACTGTATTTCCTAGAAAACCATCGGCGTCCTGTACGTCAGTCTCGCCATAAGACCCTAGCTTATTCTTGTGTCTGGGGTGGTTATGGTTGATTCACGTGACCGTAATTGCACGAGGGTGAATATATATCCAGTTCGCAGTAAAACTGTCTGTAACAAAGACAAAGCCCCTGCGGAAGGCTACCTAACCTGTGTAGCATGAGAGCGGGAAATTCAAAATTCAAAAAATTCTGTTACCGTTTATTGAGTCTTCATTCAGGTTTTGCATTGCAGCTAACTGTTAGTCTCAAAAATCTTATAAGATTCCTGGCATTTTGGAAAGAATGCAAGAAACGGAATAAAATATATTTATTACTCTCCGTGCCTCTGTGTCATAAACGTCGCCATTGGAGGACACCCTTGTACTGTGCTTTTCCAAATGAATTAGTCTAGTAACGTTATTCCTAGCGGCAGTCAAGGGCTGGAAAATAAAATGACATTAAGATCCAAAATTCTAAACGTGCAATGCAGAATGACCTTTCGACTAGATTTGTTAGACTTACTTGAAATTTTGAAAATATTTTCCAATGCCTCTACGATAGTTTAAAAGTATTTTTTATTGACGCAGGGCGACCTTAAGCATGATCAAAGCTTATTCACGGTCAGGGTGACTGCAAAGTGCTATTTTCTGGAAAGGGGTTGTATCGGTGAGGGGGGGGCCAAAAGGTCATGCATCGGATGCCGAGGGATGACTCAGTACGCCTCTGTGGCGTCGGCATCGAATCAATAGCGACGTGCAGGCAAACTACCCCACCCGGATTCCCAACCTTCTGTCCACCTGACTATAATCGACCAGCTCCGATTCTTCGTTCTCGAGGCTCCCCTAGTGCGAGCGGATGTTAATTCCACTGCGGAAATATTATTAACTTTTCGGGGGATTGGTACGAACTTCAAGAACTGACATAGCATCGAAATTGTAATAGAAGATTTATTTCTTTCAGACAAAAAAAAGGGTGTACTGTATACCCGAAGGTAAAAATTTTTGTTAAAATTCATCGCCCGGATATAGATTTCAAATGCGGTATCCGGTATATATACGATTTTTTCACGAAAACAATAGCAAGTATACAGTCAATATTTCTAAAACCAAACAATGGTACAAGACGTACTAGGTTAGACAACAAAAAGGTTGAGACAGTTCGAAAAGAAATGAGAGTCAAGATAATAGTGGAGAAAGAAATTCTACACAGAAATTATTAAACTGTCAGTTTCACCAGAAATACATTTTCTGTATGAAATCAAATAACCAAGAGCGTTGCCGTCATCAGATGGTATTATTACAGCATTGAATTAAATCACCAAGAGCGAATCCAGATGACTGAGCGTCGTATGTCACTGTAAGAAAGAGGGGCAGAATCGCGTTGGTTATTTAATAATTAAAAATGGCTTTCAGTCTCGCAACAATGTGCTCGCCTTGCGCCTTTAGCAGTTCGAGAAAGTAGCGCGAAACAAAAGGTTTAATTATATATCTGAGCAGACGTGCAGCCCCACCAAATCATCAAAGTAAAATTTCACCTACATACTCCAAACCGTATTCCAGTCCTCTTAAAAAAAAAAAACAATAAATATCTTTAAAAAATCCCAGAAACCCACTCGTTCGATCCGCCATTTTCCAAACGTCCCACACAGAAATTACAATGCAGAAAACAAATAATTCATCAAGGCGTAAACTTTCCCACACCGTTCAGCAAAGCCTATTCAACCTAATCCAGTGACCGAGTAACGTGAACTAGGGTCGAGTGGGCTGGTAAAAGGTTAGAAAGCGATCAGAAAGAGAAAAAGAAATAAGCAATGTACAAACGTAACGAGTCGATTCTAACCTCTAATCACGTTTCGAATATCTGAGATCGATCAATGGATCCCATTGTTTTTATCCGTTCCAGGTCAGTGATCGTATTCGAAAAGTTATCGCAGTGCCTATTCAATCTTCCATACAGCATCCGTTCCTCTGTATCGACACAAAGATATTATAAATAATATCTGAATATCCCTACACGAGTCACTACCCAGAATGCACCGATCGTCTAAGGACAGCCATAAGGCCATTGAACTTTATGAACATGAACTTCAGCCGAGCAGCGCACGTAATCAGCTGCTACGTTACTGTTACATCTATTATCCCTGCAGTAAGTAAAGATATACCAAAGTACCTACATTACATAGGACATCCACATTATATACACATATATCAGGAATACTCGTGACCGAAGTTAATGTAACAAAACTCGTGTAAGCTCACGAACGAGAACGATCCTATCGGAGGTTAAATTACGTTACGTTAGCAATAGTACCGGCGTCATCCGCTAGGTTGACGCGCATGCGCATATCCATAAAATTCATCCAATAAACTAAAACATCCGATCCTTACATGGCTATACGCTGTTCAGCCAAAACAAAGCTCAAGCAAAATAAAAGCCCGTAAGCGCATATTCATCGGAATATAATGCTAGCGGTAAACGGTACACGAATAGTTTAAAGACAAGTGAATCGAAGTGAAGTCTCGGCTGTCAAATACGAGTAAATCGAAGCGTTTAGTCGATTCAAGGTTCCGTTAATTGGAGCGGCTTAAGTAACCGTTTAATTTCGACTGATCGCTCCGGCACGTAACAGAGTGAATGACGCTTGCATGGATACGGATTACAGTGACGCCACAGGAGACATAGCTAACGATTAAAAACCTATAAATCGCAGTACGACGATAATACGATTATAAAGCGGGAATACGAACACATCGAAGAATATGCACGTGCCGATTAATTAGAAACGAATTACACGCGTCTCGTCTTTCCTGAAAGTGCCTCTAGCCAATCCGTATACATAAATCGTCCTAATAGAATCTGCAAGTAACGCGAGGAAATTAATTACGCGGACGTATCCAGCCATAGAAATCTGTCCTAAAGCAAATAGGGGTAATGCGTATATACATCCCATTAACGTGCATAACGGCACAAGTTCCACAGGTACGTTCAGCTCGACCAGATAATTATTTCTTAATAACATCAATGACCTACAATACGAATAAAAAGACTTTATATCCACAAAAGAGTAATCTGACGTAGAAACAGAGAATACTGAATAGTGAAAATTTGAAGAATTTTTATTAGCGCAATAAAGACTTATGCGTACCAAGGTAATTAAAGAATCCAACCTGAATGGATCTGTATATTGTGTAACAACGTTAACTGCAGTATATAACTCGTGTATACCTATATACACGTATGCATAAATATAGGTATACTGATGCAATGCCTAGAAGTATTGAACGTGGCTGCCTATCAGTCGCAAGACAGGATAAATAACTATGCAGGCAAGTAAAGCCAGCTAAGGAAACGTCCCTCGGTTAATACGCGAGAAACGCCATTAATGGAATCAGCTACGTCAGGAGGTGTCATGTCGCAAGGATAAACGTGAATGAAGAAAACGACAGAGAATTTAATTGCCACGCTTTCAGTGACTCTCCGCGAGTTCCACGAGTACGGAGGCAAAGTAACGCGATGTCGTGCCGTAAACATGCTCGTATACCAGGCGTATAGAAAGTCGAGCGTGTAAGGTATCGGCTCGAATCAGGGAACAGGAGGATAATTTTTCTGGCTCTTATCTTGGTATCAGCGACAGCCGGAAGGCTTGGCGAAAGACAAGATAAAATAAATTGAATAGAAGAGCGTCTAACGAAGGCATGTAAAATCATCTGGCATTATGTTAACCGTAGAGATGAAAATGCCCATAGTAAAACAACCTGGGTACCCATGGTACGTACAGTTTCATACAAAATTTCCCACATAACGTACATTGTTATTGTTTCGTTGAATGGAATGCGCTGGGAAATGGATGGATGCCCACGGCTTATTGTGCACACGATGTACACGCATTTAAAGTCATGAGAAATATATATATATATAAATATATAAGGTAAATTGAACAACAATGACCATGCGCACGAACCCACGAACTATCCAGTATCTCTTATGAATGGCTGCTTGCTTCCGTGATATTGTATGATCCTCTGACTATATAGATGTACAGTCTATGTAATACCTACATACCATTGTATAGACCGAGCAAGTGTACACGGGTAGAAATTATAGAGAAGCATTGTAACGGATCCCCGTGGAGAGGATCCAGAGAAAGGAAGGAAAGAAGGTACACGGTGTAGAACGTGCGTCGTTCGCAACGAGGCCGATTCACATCCCGGCAGGAAGACGCGTTAACGACTTTGAGAGAAAATCGTATACTTTGGTCCTGGACTTTCGCGTTATGCCGCGAATACAATTTCTGACTGCGTGAGATGGAGAGAGAAACGTCGCTCGGCCAATCAGGTCCTTGAGAAAGGGACAAAAATATTGTTTACGTGATTTTATTCGAAAACAAAAAAATTGATAAAGGATAGAAAAAAAATTATTACTCGATATCAATGGTGAAAACAATGGATTTTATTATATATCGATCAACTCACTTTTACCTGCTGTGCTCGAGCGAATATATCGTGAAAGTCCATTTTGCAAGAACGGAGAAACTTCGGCAAGGTCATACCGGAAGTTATTGACGATGATCGCTCGTAGTCGCGCAGCTCCGATCGTTTCACGCATTTTCGGATCGAGTCTCGCGGCGTCGACTGCGACGCGAATCGTCGCCATGCAAACTGCAGAAATACGGTGTGCACGATGCTTTACGTTCGTAATACCCGAGGCGGCTTGATCTTCGCGCAGCTTCCATCTTTTGGTATGATTCTTGTGCATGACTGTACTGCACACTGTTTTAAAAATTGCCCGGTAAGTCCCTTCGGTGTAAGATTCCACGTTTCGCGATCGCTGACCTGTCGCTTATAGAAAATATATCAGCATTGGCTTTTGCGAGACTTCGCAAAATTTAATATAAAAAATAAGTTTTTTCATTATTTTCACGAAACGCGGATTCGACGCACTTTTTTGGCAAAAAAAATACCAAAAGGTACGTCATTACCAGATTTTCAACAATACCATTCAATAGGTACAGTTAATGACCCAAATACCGGTAAACTTTAAAAAAAATCACTGTTTTCCGATAGTCGTACTATTGGGTCGAATAAATTTTTTTTTCAATCCGAAACATATATATATATATATATATATATATATATATATATATATATATATATACACACACATACACAATTATGGTAATCACTATTGATACTAAAGAGCAATGCGGATCTTTGACCATGTAACAAATGGTATATGCTGTTTGTGTATATAAGTTGGTATGCTGAATATATATATATACACAAAATACCACTATACGAAGACCAACGTTACTGTCACGTTCGTCAGCTATAATTAATCATGACGATGTGTTCTTGCGCAATTTCTTGCTCCTTCTTTTTCGTCTATTCTCTTTCCCCACTTCCTCGCGAGCAAAGACCCAGAGAGCCAATAGGTGGGGATCAATGAACCACGCATTCCCAGTCCCATGGAGACCTTCTCCAACTCGACGAGTAAAAACACAAGCCATTCTTGATCCACGGATCGGCATTCGAAAGCGGGTCATAAGAGCGCTTTGCCGAGGGCCAAACCGCAAGTCGAGAAGATCCTTTTACTGATTTCGATTGGCAAGAATCTAGAAGCAAAGTCGGCGCCATTCCTGCATAGAATTGTAAGTCAGTTCCTGTTACAACGTAGACGAATCAGTACGACTTACTGTAATATCTGTAATAAATCTGTATCTAATTTAATGAAATACCTCATGAATAGCAAACCGTATACTTTAAAATCCTTATTAACGCCGACAGCTGTCTTGACGTTATTAAACCACGAATAGCCGCTATGGTCTTATTCGTGACAAACGTGAAGTTAGCCGTCCATTTGATTTCTATAGTAGAACAAACTTCAGGCGGTACTTTCGTACTGAATAGGCTTACGCATTGTATTATACGTAAACGAAGCTCCGTGTGACGCAATGAAAATGCTAATACGATAGTTTCGACAAAGGACAACAAATTCTCAAGAATCGAACATCCACTGAGCCTTGATTTAATGACAAAATGGCGCTCGGTTATACAGATAATATACAATCTTGGCATAATAAATGCTACAAGAGTATTGTTTTTTTAATGCGCTGCAGTTTATCGTGAACCAAGGATTGGCGAAATGAAAATCCACGTCGACCGTGCGCCGGAAGAAGGAAAAGAAGGGGAAATTCACATTGATTGATAGAAAGGGGCGATACCAGTGTTCCGTCAGAAATATTGCGTTACGTCATTTCAACGATAAATACAGACGGTATATGTATATATATAATCTACGATATCACTATATGACTAATATTCTAGCACGCTATCCCTTACTACTATAGTTTATTGGAAAGCTGTCAATATCAAAATGATTACTGTGCACTATATACATAGAGAGATACATGTATATACACAGACTAAAAAGTGGGGTGATAGATCAATATCAAGCTGATAATTAGGAAACGTATAGACGGGCAATATGAAGATTGACTGTTGTAACGGGGTCAAAATTCACGGTCGCAGTGGCTGGTCTATAAATAAATATTCATAGGGGCTGAACAGTCGAGTGGGTCTCGTCCGTTTCGGTATTTAGGAACCTGCGTATCAACCCCTTACGTCGGCCTTGCTCTTTCCGTACTTAATTAACTTTTACTAATTAAAGCGAGTCTACCGACTATACCGGATGAAGTTTCTCATTTCGTTGATATCAAATTTCCGCTTTTTCTACGTCCCGGTCCCTGCCTCCCGTAGCTACCTAAAAACCGTACCATCTTATCTAGATAAGCGTCGGATAATTTTATAACATTATTCTAGACGCGTGGAACCAGATAAATCGACAGAGCATTGAACGTCCGACTCGATCTAACCACTACAGGAACAAAAAACGTGTTAGAAAAAACAAAAAAAATTCAAAATTTCTCGTAATATTTACAACAAAAATTAATCACCGTTTACTGGAATGCTCAGGCGCAAAGTCGTGAATAATTGTAATGAGTCTGCTTGGGTTAAACGGTAGAAAATTTTTCTACCGACTCAAGGTCGTCACAGCGTAGCCCAACAAACGCGTAGCAGAGGATTGACGTCTTAACGTAGAACGTGCACCTTGGATACGCTCAATCCATTTAATGAGCTTCCTACGTATTTGCATACCGATCTTATAACGTATACAGATATCGAATTACCTGTTGCTCCACATACCCACGGTATACCTTGTGCGTGTACTAGAAGCTTGTACGGTTACCGTGATTCTGTACGTAACGTTTCAGACTGTTCATGCGTGAAAGATTAATTATACGCCAAAGGAGAAATTACGCTACAGTCGATTCGATCGGTTCATTCTGGACAAAAACACGGCTGGTTATCAATGCCCGATCGGGTTTACAGATATTTGTCAATATTTTACACGTTAAAATAGTATACGGACGATTCTCGACCGATGAAATTCGTATGTCGAATTAAATTCACTGTGAATCTTACTTGAGCTAATAATAATAATATTAGCCAAAAAAAATCTCATCACCGCTAGGGACAACACTGTATCGGATTTTTCTGACTACAAGGCGCTCTGACAATTCCAAGTAAAGTCAACAAGATCGTGGCGAGTTTGAAATCGTGGAATTGCGTCTGCATGCCCAGTACGAAGGTTGATAAAAAAGATCCAACTGCAGTAAAAAGAAAAGGTCGTACAGCTTCACACGTACGATAAGCACAATGAAAAATGAATAAATAAAATCGGAATCGATATAAAAAATTGTTCTCGTATAAAGTAACTTTAATACAATATTCCCGGGGAATTTTTTAATACCGCCCTGCCCCGCAATTGAAAGTTCAAAATAAATAATCTACGTCGCGTACATACATAAGGATGGAAAAAATAATTCAAATGGTTACTCGATATCGCAATTCACCTGCCACCGGTTGCGATGATTATATAAATAAAAGTAAAAGCGTCGACGTGCATACAGAGTCGTTACAGAAAATCGAACCATAATAAATAAATAGTTAACCCACGCGAGGCCTATAAGTATCATCGCACGTTACAAGAGAGACTACCGAATGGATATAGGACGATAAAGCTTGATGATTTTAGAATATAATTCTGTTATAAGAATATAGAGTCTGTAGGTATATTATAATGTATCGACTGGTCGTCGTATTCTGTTGCGCAATAGCGTGATGCATATATGTAACTAGGAACCTCCGGGAGGTTCGGTCGAGCTACGAAAGCCATAAGAGGAATTAGTAAGATTCAACGGTACCCGAGCCAAAGCGCACCGAGAGGCTCTTTGGCAAAAGTAAAGTAACGTTAGAGCCGCGTGACAAGTGGCCAGCCAAGAAGTAGCCAGAAGGATCGTTAAGTTTTATTAAGCAAATAACGAAGCGGTGATCGATAAAACGAAATCGTAAATACAGTTTGCTGAATGGACCATTTAACCTGGCGTATATTCCAGGTACGTAACGGCATGGGATACACGCCCACGTATTGGCTCTAGAATTATTTATCGGCATCGATGAGAACGCCGGAGAGAGAGTCTAAGAAGAGGAACGTATAAGCGTGTATGTATACATATATATAAAGTAAGTTAGCCTAGTAAAGTACGTACTAGAAGCTAGAAGTAGTATCGAAGTAGTTCCGATCAACGATTTTCATAGACAGAGCTCTAGTAGAAGGTCCAGGAAGTAGGTCTCCGTGACAACCTGAGTCCAGGTATTCGAGCATAGTACAATGAGCCATGCGAGAGAGATAAAAAGACACTTGGTGTATCAGCGCACCTTAAATAAACTATACGCTCGTACCGCCGCCTAACGTGAGAAGTTTCAACTAAAAGCCAGAGGTGAACTACTGCGCTAGTCAAGATACGGGACGAGAGGAGGAGTATCTATATCCAAAGAAATAATCGAAAGTGCGACAGCCCATATTTGCGGTGTCGATTATGCCAGTTAAACCAACGGAATACCGTGGTATGCTCGAATAAAAATATACGCGCGAGTTATGACTTGTAACTAATCCCAGGACGAGTCCAGCGGTCACGGCGGTTTGTCCCGTCACAGACACAACAGACTACCCGTGTATACGGTCGTGCGCTAGACGCGAGCGAAGAGTGAGAGTTAACGTGCTCGTGGAAGTTGTAGAGGATACCCAGCCGAGAACAGGGTAACATTAATCTCTATAGCCAAAGTGCCAGGAGCGTGAAAGGATATGACGGCCAGGTCTTATTGTCTCACCCACATTCTATAAATCCACCTAAGAAGCACGAGCGCAGTGAGTTATTATCGGAGGTACCTCTTACGAGTCTAAATAGACAATTTGTTATAACAAAGGATATTAATCGGTCTGTAACTATCGATAGATAAATATCGATCGATAGAACCCGCAGAGTAAGCATGAGAAATCATTTGAAAATGATACTAATGACGGGACACTCGCGTGCAAGTAGATACGAATGCGTGCACGGAAGACCTCGAGGCAAACGACGCGGCGGAATTGACCAAAGAATTCCTCAAGCCGGGTACGCACGTACGCAACTGTAGTAAAGTGCGAGCGACGGAACACGCCAGATGTGCCAGTATCTCGCAACGACTTGCACGAAACTCCACACAAATGCGTATTCGTCCCTACACTGCTGCAAGAAAACGTCTTTACTATACCGCCCCGCTGCTTAGTCGTTACATAGAAACGACGCGGTAGTTATCACGAGCGCGGAATGCCTACTGCTGAATACACATGGGATTCCGACTAGTCGCGGTATAACGCACCGACGCACATTTTCAATCGCACCTCTTTGCGCTATTAATACTTTACTTTTACTCGCGTTCGCGTCTACGGGATTAAATAAAAAGGGAGCGTTCGACGTAAAAACTAAAGCACGCGTCACAGGTGAGAAAGTCGCTCCCTTTCGATGATCCTCGCATACGCACGAGAGCGACGAAGTTTCTTTAAACCTGATTCAAACCTTAATTTACAGATGGTGTTTTGGACGATTCGGCAGCTTAGAAAGTCGCTTGAGCTTGTCCACGACGACAGTCGCAGCATGCAAACAAACCAGGATGGCTGGAGTCGAGCGCACGTTGTAAGAGCACGCGAACGCGTTTCTCACGTTCTCTTGCGCAGACTGTGCAAAGCAAGTGTTCATTCGTGGCCTAGAAATCTCAAGAAACTAATATCGCGGTGCTTTGACTTAGCCTCAGTAAGAACAGGGTGACACTTACAGACGGGACCTTCGTTGCTGGTAAAGTTGGAGCGAGATGGGACGCAGGATTTTCTGCATGGGAAAAGGAACGAGAGGAGGAATTATCTGTACGGTAGTTGATAAGACTCGTGTTTTTGCATTCCTTCCTATGTAAGTAATATTAATCATTCGACGTACCTGATTCTTGGTGGGCTTGTCCATGATGCGATACGAGGGCGAGCTATGATGGCCGGAGGCTGCGATGACGGCGCTCGCCTTACGAGATACGCATTGCCCCATATAGATCTGCCAATTTCACCCGAGCGTAACCTGTATACATGGTAAGTTCGGTTGTGTTAGAGAGAGAAAGAGAAAGAGCGACATACGCAGGGAACGGAGGATGCGCAACCCGACGGTACATACAAAGCGACCACGAGTTGGATTAACGAGAGACACATTAGAATTTTCGCGATACGTATCGCACGTGGCGCTTTACACTGTCGGATTGCGTAGGCTGACTAAGGTACTGGCAATTAAATTAATTAGAGCAGATCATTTATCAGGATCCCTTTATTCCCGTAACCAAGCACCGTGTATACCCAGGAAGAATACATGCATTGCTGTGTTTATTAAATACTGATTGTCAGAGTTAAAGAGAGAGATAGAGAGAAAGAGAGATGAAAAATTCATTTATCTGAAATGATGCATCATATTGACAAAGTCTGTATCACGCAATGCACTCACTTAATCATCTAAGAATGTATTAAAAATATAAAAACACTTTCAAAACAGTTCCTCGAGACCTGAATAAATATTCATTTTACATGGCAATACGTTATCCCCAGATGTAAGAGGAATAAAGGCCAAAGTGATTACAGCCTTTATGACCGTAAAATTACTGGAACGTACCATTAACGTTAATACGCCATGTTCATAAGAATAATTCCCAGCATTCCAGCCGATAAGAACTCGAATGCACCGACTGTGTCTGGTGCAAGGTACAAATAAATGAAACCATCGAGGTAAATTTGCATAGACTAAAAAAAAAGAAATACTTAACAATTACCCAAGACCGATACAGCCCACAGTAAGCAACCTGGAGGTATAAAAAGTCCCTAGAAAGTTTTATTCCACAGAAGGGACCTGGAATGTTCTCCGGCAAACTGGTATACGAGAGTTCATCTTTAATTCGCGACGTTTCACGGACTGGAAAGGATTAATAATTCTCGCTCGAATGAATATTCCAAGAATTTTTCCTGAAACCCTGGTCAAAGTGATTTGCGATTCTTCGCCTTCTTAGTCACGTTTGCGCGAGGCATCGCCGAGAGCACAATGGCCGAAGTAAGAGAAGAAGACTTCATCGCGAAACCCGAGACAAACAATGAGACCCATTGTCAAAGGAAAGGAAAGCAGAATTCATTCGTGGAAACAGGCACCTCGTGTCAGCTGAGAATGCTCAGTTTCCGCAGCGGCCATTGAACATAATAAAGAAGGTCGTTCCTTTTGGATAACTGCATTCCTAAGCACAAATATGACTCATCGCGCATGAACGTTGGTCCAGCTTGGTATATCCAAGTTTTCTACCTCTAACCGATATAAAAGGTGGGATATATAACTCTCAAAAATCTCATAAAATCTAAGAAAAAAAATCCTAACCTAAAAGCTACTGAGTCATAGAATAAATACACAAGGAGACGAACCTCCAAGGGCCCGTAACGAAGGCTCCTGTGGTTATTTGCTATGCATTCCTCGTATCCCGTTCTTCGTGCGCTCGAGTGGCCTGAAGAAGACGCTATAGGTATAGAGGTACCCGGTACATAGATACGCAAGCCTAACGCATCGTCAATGAGAATGAGCCTTGTGGCGAGATTCCGTGAAATAATAATAATACGTATAAAGGTATCCATTGTCACGTTTCTAAGGTTCGACCCAAGCGACCGAATCGCCTGAGCGTTATTTAAATTTTTATAATACATGGCCCGTTGGATAGTGAAATGGGCGCGCATGCGCGTCAGAGCCATTAAGCATAATCATCGGAGTGGATGATCAGAGAAATTGCTAATTGCCTGGCGAACAAGTAGAGAGCGAGTAACTTGTAACAGGAAGAGACGCTCGTGCATTGAATTACGGGCTGGTTGGCTAAGACAAATAAATGAAAAGGTGGAAGGCATGTTACCGGAAGTCGTTAACTATACCGAGTATGCCCACCTTGTGTGCCAGTCAACGTGCCTTAGGAACGTCCTTTGCTGCGGAGTTTCAGCGTACTCTCCAGGGGAAACCCTGAGGCTGCTTTTGCACCGAGGAACGAAAACCTGTCTAATTGTTAAGTGTGTACCTAAGGAGTGTAAAAACGTATTTTACTGGTAGGACAAGATTTTATCTGCAGCTACCACGAGCGAGGAGAAAGAGGAGTTTGGTCAAGGGTTTCGTAAATGTGATAATAGACAGACCAAGAGTACGTATTAACCGATGAGTTTATGAGAAGCTGAATATTGTTGGACGTTAAAATAAATTATAGTTATAAATAAAGAAAAAGTTTGATAAATTCAAGATACTTTAATCGATATTATTATTTGTATTATTGGAATCTTACGAGTCACTTCATTGAGCATAGTAGTCGGTATGGCTTTGGTATACGACGAAGGAGAATTAAACGTCCAAATTAAAATGGACACTGACATATTTTTTAAAAGCATTAATCATACGTTGTCAGTTTCTTTTTTCTTCAGTTATCCCAACAATCAGACTGACTCGACAGAACGACCGTTGAAGTATAATATTACTGCGGTTAGATAATCGTGGCCAATGCTCGCACGCCACAGAAACGTAGCTTATTCGTGTAAGTTGCATTACGGATAAAAAGACTTTTAATCGACTCCGTACCACCCACCCGATCAGTACAGCATTGCATTACGAGGAGAATAACCTATAAATTGAAGTATATAGTTAACTAAGTAAACTGTGTGAATCCAAAGAAGAAAAAAGGAAGTGAACGCTTGCCTGATCGATTCCAGAAGAAAAATCAAACATGGCCGCCGGAGGCGCCACATAACCTATGAGGGAGAATCGACGTTGAATCAACGTCCGCAAAGAGCCTGACGAGACAGTTGCTGGCTAGAGTATAATTGTAAAAGCCAAGGAAAGATAGCGAGGGCACGCGTACCACAACAGGATAAAAAAATATGGCTTCCTACTGACAGCTCGGAGCGGTGAGTGGTCAAGTAACTCGTAGATGAAAGACCTGACAGATAGGCGTCTACTTGTAGAGAAATTGCGAACGGTATTAGTAAAGGAAAAAAAAAGGAATCTTCTGGCTTAAGGATAGAAACCGGGTGAATAGAACAAACTTCAAACCCAAGAAGCAAAGAGATATGGTTTTACGATCTCGTGCCACGGCGCGATAAAGAAGCGTTAAATTCACTGAATTCTCACCGTTCCACTAGAGAGACGTTTACGTCCGGAGTTCTCATGAGAATTACGAACGGCGATAGTCTTTTGCGTAGGTGCAGACATTCTATGATAATTCTTATCTCGAGTCTTGAAATATTTGCATGTCAAGTGACAGTCCGATGTCGTTGAACAGAGTTATTTTTGACGTCATCTTTTTATTACGCGCGAACAAGCAGCGTTCATCGCCTTAGAATAAACCGTAGGGACTCCGCGTTCCAAGCGAAGAGGGAAAGTGAGGTTATAAGTGAGAAACCTTTCATTGGGCCTAACAAAGTAGATTCCTCGAGTATTTCGAAATAACGATCAATAATATCACCGATGATGAAATTTCATAAATACAAATACTCGCGTCCATACTCCGAATAAAAAATCAACATCCGCATGGATTTTATACAAAAGATATTCAAACTGTTTGATCTAGCCTTTGTGACAACTTCAATTAACTGATAAAACGGTATCGCGAAAGTAAAATCCGCAAAGTAACGGCTGGTTAGTCAGCGCTCCTAAATTTTTTTCTGCATTCATTAGTCGTTACAGCCGATGAGGAACAAAAAAAAAGATGGCGGCATCCGTTGCATAGAATTCCGACGTTTGTTTTTTTTTCCCTTCCAAATCGTTAACCGTCCACATATAAACGAGGCTTTTGAATGCACTATGATCAATCTACGATGCTCAGTACTTTGATGTGTAATAATTTTCATATTATTCTCAAGGAAAGTGTACCGATTACACGTTATGCTCTACGGCGAGCATATGGTACACTCAGGACCATAATTTACAAGATTGTACTTCATAAATTCACTACGTGGTCATTAATGTAGAAAGGAATGGATTTGTATACACCTGCAATAGACAAGCAGCGTACGTAAGAAACTTTATAAAAGATCGCCAAGTCGTAAGAATACTTTTCCATGTTTATAGAACCTATTCGAAATATTGCAAGGATAACCTGTTTCTCACGAGCGTAATAATACCGGAGCACAGCATCGGCGAATACTCGTCGAGTCTCCTTATAGAAATGATCAAGAGGAAAATTTACTATCGTGTAAATGAAAAGCTGGTTACATAAACATTAACGACCTTCTGAGAGAACAACTCATAAATGGTAGGCGTACGGTCAAGGTAATGATAATCCCTGATTTCGAAAAATAAAGCAAACCCAACACGGCAGTCTGACGTATAATCATTTGTTCATTGATTAAATTCTAGTTAGCGTGAACGTACGGAACACTATGATTAGAGAATATTATTTATCCAGTTAAATTATAATTTGTGCAATCAAAGATCGTGATGGTTAATTGAAAAGTTAATGAGGTTAATAGAATAGATTCCTGCACAACACGTGCATGCACCTTTTCCTGTTTAAAGCGTATATACATATGTATGTATATATTATCACTACCATCCCATTTCTTCGTTCCCTCTTCACATTATCTTTTTCACATACTACTCACAAAAGTAACAATCCCCCTGGTATTCCGGGTTTATTGACTCGTTCTCTCAAACACACTGTAAAACATAAATACGTAGGTTGTTGATAAGGAAACAACTGAAATTATTATTCTTGCCACTGCGTCCTTGACTCTTATCACATAGATGCTCGGAAAGTTTAATCCGACATGATATCAGTGCTATTGATATTCCAATCTGCCATATCTTACACATCAATAATGTATTATTAAACTTAAAATTCTCGGATGGACATTTGGTTACGTGCATATGCAGTATATTGAGTACCCTAGGTAACCCGTACATATATTCTACAGTTTATAAAGTTGAATAAATTTATTAATTTGTATTAAACGAAAATGACAGTAAAGGATTGTCGGAATGACACTGTAACAGGTTCTTCTTTACTTCAAGGAACAATTTGCATTTTGGTAAGGGAGGGGCTGCATCAAGTGCACCAGAAACCGGAATTAATCGATGAGCAGGGCTGGGCCAATTGCCGAATTCTTTGGGAGTGAAATAATAATGGACGTTTAAGAATGTGACCAGCCGAGATTTGGAGCCATTGGTAAACACTCACCTTTCCTTAAGCAGCTAAGATTCTCAGGTAATTCGTATGAAATCGCGGTATACATCATAAAATTTGGCACAGACAGTTAGAAACAACCGCGCACAGAACGCGCGAACATGTCACTCGTGTTATTTAATGTTTTACGTTTCCCGTTTTTACGCTGGAATTATGTCTTCGAAGCACAAGACACCTGCCTTCGCGAGCGTTCATACAACAAGACAGTGTACCGCACAACCTGTCATTCGAATATATTCGATAGTACGGAACATGCGTTGTGACGTCAGCCTACCAGCAGCAACCACCTACCACTTCAATTGGAATTCACTTCACTTCGCTTCGTTCTTACTGTTACTAACTTCACGGACACTCGCACATGGCGTGGCTCCTTTTGCTAATGGCGCGACTAGCGTCGTTTTCTTGAAATTTTATAGGTCTCGGTCGGTATATAGATTTTCAGTCGGTAAAGCAGGTTTCGGAAATCTGAAAGGTGTAAATATAAACTTTTAAATCTAGTGGGAACAGTCATTTTTTTGGTTGCGTTGGAGTAAGAGAGTACAGTTTTTTTCACTGAGTATAGTTACGCATATTGGAGCAGAAAACATAGATTGGAGCAGGAGCGGTATGCACGTACATGATTCATTTCTGCGACTTATTTTTTTCTTAGAATAAAGATATGGGTTTGTGATTAATTTCTGAAGTTTTCTATTATGGTTTATATAAAAAAATCTTTAAGGAGCCTTCCTAACTCAGTTGTACGACTATTAACTTAGATTTTTGATCAGACGAAGTTTCTAAATCGAAATATTTTAGCCAATTAGAGGTCTGGCTTTCCGAATTTTCCGACCTTGTTTACACAGAGATGAGTTCCTATCTTTCACAAAGTGTGTAGTTTTTAGCCAATCACATTTTGGGGTCGAAGGAAGACAAGCACAGCGATTGGCTAATATAAGTTCACTTTTCATCTTCATCACTGTGAAAGATACGCAATCCAGTCCCTGGAAAAGCACGTATGTCGTGAATTGCAAATCCACGGTGATCAGTTGTGATCAAAGTTGGACGAATGTTTATAAAAAAATTATCATATATTTTGCAATACGTTGTTGACTCAAATTTCTTGAAATTGTGTAGGATTTTTTAATCTCCACTAAAAAATGAGTAGGCTTTTAGGTTTATAATAATTGTGAATATTTATTTGCAAAATGTAAGTGTATGTCACTGGGCTTTTGCTGTGACTCTCTGTCAAAAGTTGATTCCTCATTCTGTTCTTGCCTAGTGTCAGCTTTTTATTAAATGCTACTCGTATGTAACTGCTATGTCTACTTTGGCTTATGTACTTTTCCTTGTGTTTCAGTAAATTATACTATTAAAATGTCAGAAATATCTGTGGACGATGAAGTACTATCACCGGACATGTTCTCAGATTCAGAGAATCAAATGACAAGTTCTTTCAATACAATAGAATTGGACGAACGTAAGTAGTTTATAGTGCAGCTAAAATTATTTGACTTAATATCTTATTTTTTACTATTTTAAGAACCAATCATTCGTGAAGAACCAGAAGTAACAGATACCGTACATGAATGGAAGGGAGTTAGTATGGATCATATTTATAAAGGTTTGGGACCGTTTGCTTGCCATCAGCATCCTCCAATTTCTCCAAGTGCAGAGCATACAGTTTTATTTGAGGTATGAGACTATCTGTTGATTGACACTAATTTTGCTAATCATATAAATAAATTGAAAAGTTATATTTAGTTGTATTATATAGTTTTTAATTATTATAAATTATAAAAACATCTATTATTTGTTTAAACAGTTGCCCCTTAATAATCGTGGTACGCCAAAGCCTTATCCAAAGCAACAGAAGGATAAATGGTGTCAAGGATATGTTAGAATGCCTCATTCTACGCATAGTCTTTATCCAGTGAATCATGTTTGTAATATAAATTATAATCAATATTGATAACAGTATATCCTATTATTATAATCATTGTGTATAGGAAAATGGAAGTAACGGATTCCGTCAACGTTGGGAAGTTATTCAAGAGGCATTGCTCAAAAGTTTTGTCTCTACTTATCAATTGGAAGCAGCGATTTTGTCATACAACCATAAATATGCTCATCGTTGGGACTTTTCTGCATTACATCAGTTTTTCTCTGAGGTACAGTAAATAATAACATTCTTCTATTAAGCTCTATAGAATTAATACCTCTAAAACAAAATACACAGGTAGTTGATGAAGAATCAGCAACCCATTTCTTCACTGGATTGTTACCAAAAATAGTACAACTAGCTTTACAATTGCCAGTTCTGGTAACTGGCGCAATTCCGTTATTAAAACGTCATATAAATGCATCCATCAGTCTTAGCCAGATGCAAGTGTCTTCGCTGCTTGCTAATGCATTTCTATGTACTTTCCCAAGGAGAAATTCTACAAATCCCCAATCCGAGTATTCCACGTATCCAAATATTAATTTTAACAGGTAAATTGTTTATCCATGCCAAGACTTTTTCTTTCAAACACTGCTATACTAAACTTCATTGTTTTCAGACTTTTTGGATCATATAGAGAAGATAGGTACGACAGATCTGAAGCTGTGCTAGAAAAATTAAAATGTATCTTTCATTACTTCAGAAGGGTAACGACTCAAGGTGCGCCTATTTTTAATGAGGGTATATTGCTATACAAAATGAACGTTAATCTGCTGAATAGCAAAAGTACGCAGTTCAGATTATCTAATGACTTTTTTTGTAAAGTAGCACCAGAAGGCACTATAACAATTCAGAGAAAATACATTCCAAAAGAAGAGTGTCCTAGATGGGAGCAACAATGTCACAAACTGCCACCATTACACATAACAAGCAAGGGAACAATTGAGTCCGAAGGAACAGGTCTTCTACAAGTAGACTTTGCCAATAAGTAAGGAATCTGATTACTAATTAATAAAATGCCATTGAATTTAATCATGAAAAATCGTAATTTAATAAAATTTACTATTAGATACGTCGGCGGTGGAGTTTTACGTTGGGGCTGTGTGCAAGAAGAAATAAGATTTGTAATTTGTCCGGAATTAATGGTGAGCATGCTGGTAACTGAGGCTCTAGATGACACAGAAGCTCTAATAATTAGTGGAATCGAAAGATACAGTAAATATGAAGGGTACAGCGACGATTTCAAATGGACTGGAAATTTCGTTGATGAAACTCCAAGAGATAGCAGTGGCAGAAGAAGAACTTCTATTGTTGCCATTGACGCCTTACTATTTGATCAAGCATGTACTCAATTTAATACCAGGAACATAATACGAGAATTGAACAAAGCTTATGTGGGATTCAGTAGTTCAGAAATGCATACTGACAATTTGGCAGCCATTGCAACTGGAAATTGGGGCTGCGGAGCTTTTCGTGGTAATCCACAGTTAAAGGTGTTGGTGCAATTAATGGCTGCTGCTGTAGCTGGCCGTTCTATGGTTTACTTTACTTTTGGAGATACCAGCTTAAGAGATAAAGTTGCTGATCTGTATTGGCATCTCGTTGAACTTGATGTAGATGTTGGTAGGTTGAAAAAAAATTGTGGAGCGTAATGCAATAGAGATGTCAAATACTTATAAAACATTCATATTTTTTCAGCTCGACTGTTTTATTTACTGTCTCAGTATCGTGGAACAGATTCTAAAAATCATTCGGATTTTTATCATTTTTTATATAAACGAAGTAAAATGAAACCTATAACAAATTTCTTAATTAAAACTGAAACAGACTCCTCAACTAAAATTGATGGAATGTCCCAGGAATCGAAGAAATCAACTGTTCTCTTAACAGGATATACTTCTAAGGCTAAACAGAAGGAAGAGGAAGACGAACTAATGATAGCAAATTGGTTAGAAGATTTAGATCAGAATAATGTTGAAATTACATGTTCAGCGGAGAGGAAAGAGGAAGAAACTGTTAAATGTGTCGATCCCAGTAATGTTGCAGGTAAAAATTCGAATGAAAATAATTCTATAAGTTCTGCAACGAATAACGATAATGCAAAGAGTATTTCAAGTACCAATTCTGTAATCAATGATAGTATTATGAAAGAAGATTTGTCCATCAATTCGTTGCTTTGGCCATCTGATTCCCAAAGCATGAAAATGCAGCACAGTCGACCTTCTGCTCTGGAAATATTGGGTACGAAGCAGGTGGACACTGTTAATAACGAAGTAAGTAAGGCACCAAAAGAAACGTCGCCTTGTACAAAATTAAAAAAAACAATTAACAAAGACAACAGTAAGAAAAATTTAAAAACAAGTCAACGGAAAATATCTGATTTCTTTCCACCGATTAAATAAGTTCATAGAAATTATAGTATGAGACTTGTTATTCATAAAATTGAAAATCTACAGTACACCAGAAAACCATTGTATATAATTGTAAACAATTCACTAAGTAAATTTTGTTTATTAACTCCAGATTATTATTTTTTATTCCATAACTTCCTGACCTGTCATGTGTACATAGCTTAAATCCTTAGAATATTAAGAACGCGTAATACCTCTATAAATGTAATGTCAAATTATTTTGAAAAGGACGCAAGGTGGCCAAAGAGCCGGGAATAATAATATTAGACCACGTGATAAATATCGACGTATCTTGTTGGCCGTGGACCGAACAAATGGCCAAATACTAAAATGGCTCCTGCCACTGAAATATTAAATGCTCTCAGCGAAAAAGTGACTTTCCAAAAGAAAATGTAGGATTTTTCGATCAATCAAACGTTACAGGTAAATTATAGTGTGTTCGTCTTCATTTTCTGTGCATTTTCAAATTCGTGGGTGAATGTCAATAGTGAATATTGTGGGCGGTTTCGAAACTGCTACTAATGACATTTGCATGACGATTTGACAGGAGACAGGTAAATATTGAGCCAAGCATTAAGCGAATAATATTTCTTAATGATTGCAAAAACATTACCGTGCATCGACTTTTCTTGAAAATTTCTCTGCCATGAGACTCTTAACGCTCTTCCCTTGCGACATACCATTTTCGCACGGTCGAATCTCAAGCATTTCAATATTATATTCACTCCAAAATTAGCATAATAAACTGTAGCCTGCAACATTTTTCAATTATATAGTTTATGCATCTTCAACAAAGTGACAATATTTACTGTTACGCAGTGTCCCTTAAAGCGTACATTGATTAATCACATTATGCAATTCTATATCACTGCTGCACATTTTACATTCTTTCTTATCAGCAATCATTTCCGTGTTTATATATATGTATAGTTTATGATTGATGATTTAATTTCTTTGAACAGAAATGCTATTAGAAGGATAATCTTCAAGATTGCCAGTGTGTCTCATTAAACCCCTTGTATTTTTCTATATATTTTTCTTATCATCATTTCTTTGCTTGTTTTCTATTAATTAATTTTGTAATTAGTCGTTTTTTATATTTGCAGTAAATCAGTAATAATGAACATTATGCGAAAATTGCGAGGGGGTAGTAGTGTGGGAGGTATGGGCTCCAGCGGTTCTGGAAGCTTAGACGAAGGTGCTGGAGGTGCAAATAACCCTCAGCATACTGCCTTGGGCCTCATGCACCTTAAAAAACTTTTTTCCGAATATACGCACCCTGCTCACCCACTTACTGAAGCTGAACGTGATGATAAATTGTATAACATGCTGCCTTTATTCTGCAAGGTAAGATAATCATTAAGTACAATCTTAGAGGTCGTAAATTAAATTCAAGCATGCTAAATATTTTTTAAATGAGAAGATAATTCTGACAATTCAATATCATGAGAAATATAATTTTATTATGTCGCATGAACAATTTGAGCCACTTTTTTGCCCCCTTTGCTTTAGTATATTAATTCATTTAAACTGAAGTGCCCCCATTAAAGCACACATGTGCTTTACATCCTTATCTATATTTCTTACCATATGTCTTTCTTTGCCATATTTGTTGTGCTTATCATATCAAATATTTTCTTTTTTCATGATAAAATAAATAAATTAGACGTAAATTAAAACGTAAATATTTGAAGAAGCTAATTGTTTAAAGATCTTATTGCTAATATACATATTTCATGTTTGCTCCTTCTCATTTCAATAGCTAAACCATGTATCCAATTACCTGCCCACCCATTGTGTAGACCCAATAAGTAACCACAGACTAAAGAGAAAGATCTTTTCCAATACTTTACTGGCTTCCCAGAATATGGCTGTTACCATAGAATTACTATGTGTGTATATACTATCATTTGGAGTACATAATTGAAAACATTCTTCAGGTATTTGGATCTAGTCCTTCCGGAGACATGAATGAAAAATTTTGGGACATCTTAGCATTCACCCAGCAGGTATCCCGACTCATGGTATCTGAAATACGACGAAGAGCTAGCAATCAAAGCACGGAAACAGCGAGCTGTGCAATAGTGAAATTTTTAGAGATTGAAAACAGTGAAGAATCAAGTAACGGATGGATGTTACTCTCTGCATTAAATTTATTAGCAGCTGGCGATACGTCTCTAATACAGGCAAGACTATTATTATATATTTTACAGCGTCAAATATAATACTACTTTCATTAAGAACAATTACATTTTTCAATAAGCTCTCATAGTACGTTCATAGACTAAACCAAACATTCTATTCCATTAAATATTAAATAGGCCATGACTTCTGCCTCTGTGCCATCAACCTTGGTAAAATGTCTTTACCTTTTCTTTGATTTACCGGAAATGAGTGAAGTTGAAGCTGACGCGACCGATGCAAATAGTGAATTCACTCCCAGAGAACGAAGAATACTTTTACAAAAAATATTCGTGCAGGTAAATAAGATCGACACACTTTTCTATTGTTCCTCCATTATTTACGCTTCATTTATCGATTTCTGCCTCTCTGCCTAGAATATTATTACTAATTGTTTATGGTTATACTCGATTGTCTCAACAGCTCTTAGTAAGATTGTGCAGTCATCCATATCCGGCGGAAGAGCTAGCACGAAAGGATGATCTAACATTACTTTTCTCGGCAATAACAAGCTCGTGTCCACAGTACAATGTAATGTGGCGTAAAAGCGCTGCTGAAGTTCTAATGACACTATCTCGACACGGCCTTACGCAAAATGTTGTTGCTTACATTCACAGTAAGCGTTACACATTTATAGCTAACATTATTTATTTGAAGCGAACAATAAACAAATTTCTATGGTCATAATAAATCTTTATATCTTTACAGATAAAGGTTGCATAGCTCTTTGCATAGACAACATGCAACGGGTGCCTGAGCTAGCACCACTTGAAGTTGTAGAAATGTTCGTGACAGTATTTTGCTTTCTAAAAGATTCCAGTGAAGTTTCTCAGACACTCTTGGATGACTTCCGTGCCTGCCAAGGTTATATCTTCCTATCGGAGTTCTTACTCAAGTAAGTTTTCCCTGATTATATATTTCTTCCAATCATTAAATTAAATTTAATTAACTTTTTCCAACAGACATGCTCCATCAAGATTAGAACAAGATGGTCGTGCCGAGGCACAAGACGCCATTAGAAATTTGGTACTGATGCTGGCATCTCTTACCATGTGTGGTCATACGGAATTAAAACCTAGCCAAGCGAGCATGGGTTCCTTATTTCAAATGCTTGGATTTACCTTACCCCAACCGAGTAACAGAGGTATAATTGAGTTTTCATAATGAACTCATTTTGGCAAGGAGTCCCTCGTTAAATACTTTAATTCTGCAATTACAGGCGGTAGCGTTCGCAATGTTCAAGCATTTCAAGTATTGCAATCAGTATTTGTAAAATCTAACTCACCGCTTCTGTGTTGCACAATACTCGACGCTATATCGAGCGTCTATCACAGTGACAATGCGAATTACTTCATTCTCGAGGGACAAAACACACTTTCGCAATTCGCAGAGAAGATACATCTGAAAAATCCCGAGATTCAACAGAAGTTCTTTCATTTACTGGAATTCATAGTGTTCCAGCTTAATTTCGTGCCTTGCAAAGAACTCATATCTCTTTCCATTTTACTTAAATCCAATAATTCAGTCAGCTGTAGTATCATGTGCATGGATACTCTTCTAAACATACTCAGGTAACGTCAGGCACAGAAACTAAATGACCTAAAGAAAAACTATCACAATGGCTTTTAATTATAACAATCTAATCCTTTAGGCATAACGTAATATTTAAAGACGTATATCGGGAAGTGGGTATGCTGGAAGTATTTGTTACTTGTCTGCATCGCTTTGCAACACTGTTAAAGGATAAACAAGCTGCGCAAGATCAAGGGATGGGTACATATTTCACTCACTTGTCAATCATTGTAATTCGTAGATTGATAACTTATAATCAATTTCCTATTCCAGAATATTACATGTGCCCAGAACAAGAGCGTCTGGGTGCCTTAGTCATGGAAGCACTGACAACCTTACTAGCAGGCAATGTCCAAAATGCCAATGTGTTTAGAGAGTGCGGAGGAGCACGTTGTGCCCACAATCTTGTTCCCTATATAGATTGCAGATATCAAGCCCTTGGAATAGTCCGGGAGTTGATACTCAGTGCTGGTGGCGACGACGACATGGCTACGTTATTAGGAGTGATGCATTCAGCACCTCCCAATGCTTTAGTACTGAAAACTCATATACTAAAGGTACCTGAAACCCAGCAGCGAGCGTTAAACAAATCAGGATTCTTGAAATAGAGAAATACAAAGTTGATCTATTAATTTCTAGTCGTTACTCGCCTGTCTGCGAGAATCGCACCGTACCAGAACAGTGTTCCGGAAGGTCGGAGGTTTCGTTTACGTCATGTCCGTTTTAGTATCTCTGGAGGGTCGTCTAGGTCCACAGCCCATTAAAAGTACAGAGCCGTGTAACGATATTACTCAAAGAAGTCCTCAAGACGAGGCACAGTTATTAATGTTACTGCATGTCGTATTTCATACGATCAGCACTGCTATGCGGTTCGAACCGGCAAACGCCAAGTTCTTTCATCACGAAGTAAGTCTTTGAGGTGATATCATCATTGTTTGTATAAATATTTTAAATAACTGAGATTAAATTTTTCCTGACTAGATATGCCAATCAAGCCTGTGTGACACTCTACGGCTTCTCGGCTGTTTCTCATCTCTTACAAAACTCGTAGCAACGGATGTGGTTCTTTCTTTGAATTATCATAACACACTGCTTTCTCTGTTTACTGGAAGCGTACTGGAACCAACATTTCCTGGTGAGATGCCACAAATTTTAGCATATGCGTGCTTGCTGATGAGACTTTTGTATGACGCCGCCCTGGATGCTTTTGACAAGCCAAATTTAACTGGCGTTGGTATAAGATCTCCAAGTCATAAGCAATCTAATATCGAGGTAAAGATTCAATTCAATGAAAATACTCTTTTTTTTTAATCTGAATTTAATTTAATGCGCTGCTGGTATCTAGCATCAAAAGTCATTGGATTCTCCTGGAAGTGGCAAGAGGTCTACTGTCAATTCTCTCAATCTGAATCCTCCAATGCCGGAGCCAATCGTGGTCCATCCTGGTATTGTTGTTGGGATGCTGCATCTGCTCCCTTCCATATCAGATCCATCTCATGCGCAAATGGCATTGGCTTTACAATTGTATGTTGCTGAAGTTATCAAAAGTCTGGTACGCACTGAAAGAAATCAGCAGGTGATGTGCGAAGCTGGGATGGCTGGTGAATTGTTAACAATGGGCAAAGTCGCTTTGCAAGATGAAACGCATCCACTTCATCAGCCACTTCAGTACATCATTGAACGACTTGCTGCTCAATCCTTAGAACCCAGAGACTTGAGGTAATTAAATAACTAGAATTTATTTTATTGAATATTTCACCAGAGAGACTCTTTCTTATTAAATTAAATCTACGGAATCTAAGTGAATTTTAATTTAACAGAGAGTTTCTACGGCTTGGTGATCCTCTGTGTTGCATATCACTCGATGAAATAGAACCAAACAAACCCAAGCCAGGTGGACCTGTCCCGCTAACCCGTATCAAAACCCTAGTATCAATGACAACGCCAAAAGATTTTCGTGCTCATGGTTCTTGCACTTTGCCACCATTTGTGGAGCTGGACATGAGTGCCGAAGGTTTTGCCTGTCTATATTTACCGAGTGTTGCTCCTCAAAGCACAACACCACCAACAGTTGTTGCTGCTGATAACAGTGTCCTTGGAGGAATTGGATCAGGTAATAAAAATAAAACAATCATTGCACTTGTACTTGTTCTCTGACTATAATTCACTTTGTCTCACATAATATTACTTAAGAAAATTCTTACTGGGTACATGGGCGTATATATCTACTGTAATCACTGAGTACGATATTATTAGCGTAGGTCGTATTCATTCATGCTATTGCTCTTACTTAGCGGAGAATGAAAATGTTTTCACATCCTATTCGGCCGTCTGCCGTCTCGTACTCAGTCGGTTCATAGCCACAGAAGTTAGTGTATCTGATCTTGATAGTGTTTGACAATTATTGCATTTCTAATTAAGGCGACAGATTATTTCCACCTCAAACTGGATTGACCTTCAGCACGTGGATATGCGTGGATAAATTCAGTGATCCCAGGACTGATGCTCACTGCGTAAGATTACTGACTTTAGTGCGAAGTCCTCAGACTTCACGAGACTTGATATGTTTTACAGCTGTTCTGAGTGCCAGGGACAAGGCTATTATTGTGTCTACACAAGAGACTCCTCTGCCACAAAGTAAGTGCCATACGTGGGAACAATCAGTGCATCACTGATAATGTTATCATTATTTAATTAGATGTAGGAGAATGGGAACCAGAAGGTACTGGTGAATGTGGAGCTAGAGTATGGTGCCCGGACTTACTTCATGAAGGACAATGGCATCATATTTCTATTGTTTTGAATCGTGCAGTTCTGAAGAATTCCAGTTTCTCACTGTACTTGGATGGTCAACATATACACAGCCAAAAGGTAGTTGAATCTATTAACAGTCTGTTCATAACTCCTTGTCCATTTTTATTTATAATTTTAACTTCTATTAGCTTCACTACATCACACAAAGTCCTGGTGGCGGTGCGACCAATCTGACTGTAGCATCTCCTGTTTACGGTTACATTGGGACACCTCCTTGCTGGAGAAGATATTCCAGACTCACGTGGAAGCAAGGACCTTGTCACTTAGTGGAGGAAGTATTCAATTCTCAAAGTGTAGCAACCTTGTTTAAGCTAGGTCCTCATTATATGGGTAGTTTACAAGCACCTCAATTAATAGGTAAGACGTATTGAATGATTAGTTTATTGGGAAGAGAGTTTTTAATAATATTTACTACTTATGCAGGACCAGAACCTTTTCAAGCACTTGTAGCAGAGGAAAAGGTAGTCTTTGGCTTAAATGCAAAAGCCATGTCTCAATTAACCCTGGCTAAGATAAGAAAAGTATATAGTAGAGCCGATAACAAATCGATAGCCAAACAGGTATACTATAATATCAATACGACTATTTATTCATATCAAAATTTTTTAATAATATCTAATGTATGAAATTTGTTTTACCAGCTGGGTATGTCATCGCATGAAAATGCAACACCTATCAGGGTTTTACACAATTCTGCAGGTCATTTGAGTGGTCCAGCAAGAGCCCTGGGTGGTGTAGTTGTTGGATATCTTGGTGTGCGAGTTTTTAGTCCTCGTCCAGTAGCAACCATGATCGACAACGTAGGCGGATGTTCTGTTTTATTAGGTAAATGAACGACGGTATCAGATGCAGTATGATACGCGTGGGTGCGACTTGGAGCTTTATCATTGCAAGATTAAATTTTTTTTAACAGGACTGATTGCAATGGCACAAGATGTAGAATCTCTCTATGCTGCTGTTAAAGCACTGGTATGCGTGGTACGCTCTAATCAGGCTGCCCAGCAGGAAATGGATCGGCGAAGAGGATATCAGACATTGGCAATGTTATTAAGACGGAAATGTCCTCTTCTCAACAGTCATATTTTACATCTTACCTTCAGCTTGGTAGGAACTGTAGATAGTGGCAGGGAAACCAGTGCTATCCCAAATGTCACTGCATTCCAGGATCTTTTGTGCGACCTGCAGGTAAGCAATTATCGCGATTCTTTCCTCCAAAAAATCGACAAGTGCTCTAGTTTTTTCGCTGTTGCTAGGTCTGGCACGAAGCACCCGGTGAACTTCTTCGTTCATTATTGGAACATCTTTATGAATTAATTGCTGAGTCCAGTGAAAAACGCACCAACTTACGTCTTATGAGAGACTTGCAGTTGGTACATAAATTATTGCATATACTTAGCGATGTCAAACAAAATCCTACAAGACAAGTGCTTCTGGCATTGCTCAGTATACTTTTGGGACAACCTAGACAAGCTGATCTGTTATGGTAAAGTTTATATGGATGGTTATACGAGTTGGAAAGTTTTCTAATAAAAGCATGAATTGTTTTCTATATTTAAATATATTTCAGGTTTGGACAGTTCATCGTTGCTACTTTACCAGTTGGTTCTGAAAAACATTTGGTTCTGCGAGAAGGTGACGGAAACAAGGAAGGCGAGGGTGAAAGTATTCTGTTGAGGAATCGGTGTCTTCAACTGCTACATTCATTATTATTTAATGGTCTAAAAGTCAATGTCAGGTAAGAAGCCATGATAGTTTTCAGAATCATACATCTCTATCAAGCTTCACAACATTTGTATCGTTATACAATAATTTTTGTGCAGCATGTGCGAGGAAGTGGCTAAAGTTCTGGGATTGGATTGGATCTTACTGTTCCTTCAATCTGGTCTCCATAGTACGACTGTCGTATGGGGTTTAAGAATACTAGTAGCAGTATGTGCTGTGCAGCCGATACTGCAAAAATTCAAGGAAGGAACCAGCAATGGTGGTTGGTTGAGGCATACTGATCACAATAAAATGGCATTGGCACTTGGTTCGTAAAAATGGTTTTATAGAATTTTAACATTGCTGGACCTTTTTTTTTATAATTCTTGAATTCCTTCAGGCTGTCATCAACAAATGACAGGCGGAGATCTTAAAATTACCGGCCTTCACGTACCAGGATTTCAACATCTTGGATGGTTACTTCCTCAGCATGTTGATCTTGTTCCGGAGCTCTATTTTCTTTTTATTGCTCTCATGATGGGCCAATCAGTCAAGTTACTGCCAGCAGATTCCAAAGTAATTTTATGATATATTAAAAGCATCGATCTAAATGTTCTAGTAATACAATTTGATCTTCCAATAATCATTAATACTCTTTAAATTATAGCTGGATTTGGATAACGTTTGGAGCTTTATGTTTGGTGTCCCAGCTAATCATTCACTTTCTTCCTTCGCTGGAAGAATTAATTTATGCCCTGAAGCTGTGGTCACATTATTAGCCATGGTCCGCACCATGCTCAATAGTCATTACAACGGGTTAGTATGACAAATAATCCTGGGATATAATTTGAATGGATCAATTCACTTCTGTGTTTCTCTAACCATTTTTCATCTAATACAGGCCAGAAAGTCTACCCGAATGGCTGAATGACTATCCAGTGACAATAATACAATTTTTATTCTTCCTGTACCACAATTTCACTGACTTCTTGCAAGTGTTCATGTCTGCTGAAGTCCTGGGGGCATTAGCAGGTACTTTATTTCCAAAGCCAACGAGCTGCAGTCAAGATAGTAGTGGTGCCAGTACTCCAGCCGATGAGGTAAATAACCTCTAAAAATGATCTTACTGATTTTAACCTCAAATTTTATAATAGCAACATTCACTCCAGGAACCGGTACTTGTTCGATCCCCCTCAAAGGATGTCGGTCTAACAAATCATCCAGCAAGAAAATTTGTTATGGATTTCCTACGAGTCATTGTCGTTGACTCCCTTTCACTATCGGTCAGTGCAAAGTCCCCACCAGCTATTGACCTTGTCCTAGAAGCCTGGCCTGAATATGCATCAACAGGACAACAGACGCGATATCAAACAGAAATTTTATCAATTTTGATGGACCATTTATTGGCAGCTGATGTTCTAATTGGTGAACAGGCTGCTCTGCCAGTAGTACCTGGTGGATCTGTAAACAATATTACTAACAATGTTTGCTACGTTGCTGCTAGAATCGTAGACAAGCTATGGCAAGGTAATAATCATGTAACTTTTCATTAAAATGCTATCTACTAATTATACTTACTTTTTTTTATAATGCTTGTAGGCGCCTTGACAAAAGATCCACACGAAGTATTTGATTTCATTGTGAAACTCATCGGACAAGCTAAACGTCGACCTGGGGCAGTTAACATGGAAGGACTTCATCATTGTCTTAATAGAACAATTTTATTCCTCCTATCACGAGCAACTGATTCAATTGCTGATCAAATGGCTGTGTTGGAAGCACTGCACAAGCTCACCAATCATAGGTAAATTAAGGTTCTCATGAGGATCGTGCACAGTTTCTATTCATTCACTTTACAGGCTGTTAGTCTTTGGCGCTGGCAATCACGAGTTGGAATTCATTGGATGCTTGACGTATTGCCTTTTGCAACTGACAGCCGACATTAAAATAATGTTAGACACCAACATGAAGACAACTTGGCACGTGAATCCTCAAGTTGAATCTAGCGATGATAGATTGACCTCGCATCAAGGTCACAACTTGATGGCTGTCGCCGCTCTTAGAGTGTGGGAGGAGTTGTACGTTTGCAAGAAACCAGCCATCGAAGAGGTCTTCAAGATAAGTCTTCCGGCTCCAATCGGAAATGAAAGAGCACCTGACTTGGCTGCGGTCAGAGAACTAGTTTACGAATCCGCAGCGAGACTTTGGCTGAATTACGTTGTTCTAGAGAGAAAAGCGTCGTACAGAGTACCATGGGAATTGCATAATCAGATACAATCCGTAAGTAATATTTCCTGTATACAAAATTTAATTAAAAAGTGTTTTTCAGTTGTGGAATGTTGTTTGTTAATAAATAAAACTCTCTGCAGAAAATACAAAAAGTTACTGGCGGCCTCACCAGGTTAGCAAGCCGAACCAAAGTCCGAAAGGAGGAATCAGTACGTGTTAGATTAAGATTGCATCAAAATACTGTTGCACAATGGACCGAACAACATGTTGCATTGGTTCGTGAACTCGCAGCTGCCAGGCGCCTTCAACATCAACAGACAAATCAACACACTCAGCGATACGTGTATCAGGTTAATTATAGTTAATTTTAATTGTGCGCAATAAGTATAATATAGATTGAAAATAATGTCTCAACGGCGTTCACAGGAATGGTTGCAAACGGAAACGGAATTGACAAGAGAACGTGGTCTATGGGGACCACCGACTCCTACAAAATTGGATAAATGGATGTTGGATATGACGGAAGGTCCCTGTAGGATGCGCAAGAAAATGATGAAAAATGAACTTTTCTACATACATTATCCATACAGACCTGAACTAGATCATCCTGATAATGTAAGTTGATAATTATTTTATAGTACAGGATTTTTTGTTCCATTAAACATATTCTATAACGACTCAATGGTTGCACTTTGTAGAAGCAATTGAAATACAAAGTGGCAACTAGCATGGACAGTAAGGAATATTATTTGAAGCAATTGGGTAATTCCTCTGGTATGTTCGAGCGTGAACGTGATCCTGTAATTGATGATACTCCGTTGAATGTTAATGAAACTTCCACTGAAAGTGAACCTCCTATGGTACCTTGTACATTGGAACGACACGCCAGTGAACCTGATGAGGCACCAGAGGACATCGAACAAGAAGAAGAGAATAATCAGGCTGTTCCAGACAATCAGACTTTACTTCGATTGCTCGAGGAGCACGAAAAGGTCATTTTTCTCTTAACATAATCGTGATATTGACACGTCAATTATTGATTTTTATATTTTTTAGATAAGTCATATGTTCAGATGTGCCAGAATACAAGGGTTAGACACTACCGAAGGCCTTCTTTTATTTGGAAAAGAACACTTTTATGTCATTGATGGATTTACTTTATTGAAATCGCGAGAGATCAGAGATATTGAAAGCTTACCAGAAGCTTATGAACCCATCTTGCCGTCACCAGGTTCCCCAAGACGATCCAGGGCAATGCGGCAATGCTCGAAATTTAATTATGAAGATATCCGGTAGGTTTTTTAAGGATAATTTTGTTAATCTCTTACTAGACGATTTTGATTGGAACTGATAATATAATTTTGGACTTTGTTTTGACAGAGAGGTACACAAGAGAAGGTATTTACTACAGCCAATGGCACTAGAGGTATTCAGTGGAGATGGTCGAAACTATTTATTAGCTTTTCCACGAAAAGTAAGAAACAAGGTTTATCAAAGATTCATGACTTTTGCTACTGCTATTGCTGATAGTGCTCAGCAATCGGTAGCTGGTCAAAAGAGAACCGCGAATGTGGAACAAGCGACGGGATTACTGTCGAATTTTATGGGCGAAACATCTGTCACTCAGCGTTGGGTGGTGGGTGGATAAAATTTTTAAAATTAAAAATTTTCTTATTTTCTTAATATAATTATTTTATTTTCATATTCAGAGAGGCGAGATATCCAATTTCCAGTACCTGATGCATCTTAATACTTTAGCTGGACGTAGCTACAATGACCTTATGCAATATCCTATATTTCCTTGGATCTTGGCTGATTATGACAGCGAGGAATTAGATTTCACTGATCCTTCAACCTTTAGGGACTTTAGCAAACCTATGGGAGCCCAAAGTCCTGAACGCTTATTGCAGTTCAAAAAGAGGTATCGTCCTTGTTTTTAAAATTGATAAACTCAAATTGTACGTTATCAATTTTATATATTTTACTTGAATTCATTTATATTTATAGATATAAAGAGTGGGACGATCCACATGGCGAGACACCACCATATCATTACGGCACTCATTATTCTTCTGCCATGATTGTCTGTTCCTACTTGGTCAGAATGGAGCCATTTACCCAGCACTTTCTCAGATTACAGGTAAAGATAAATATAATTGATAGAATCCTAATAATATACAATTTACCTCAGTTGTTGCGGAAACAATAACGAGCAATAAAACTTTGTATATCTTTAGGGAGGTCATTTTGATTTGGCTGACAGAATGTTTAACAGCATAAAGGAAGCTTGGCTCTCAGCCTCTAAGCATAATATGGCTGATGTAAAGGAACTTATACCAGAATTCTTTTATCTACCAGAATTCCTTGTCAATTCCAATCACTTTGATTTGGGTATGTGACCCAATAATTATAATAAAGGCTTAAAGGTCTTTATACTATTTTTATATTCATTTTGTAGGCTCGAAACAAAGTGGAGTACAACTTGGTGACATCGTACTTCCACCATGGGCAAAACAAGATACTCGCGAATTTATACGTGTTCACAGACTTGCTCTAGAATGTGATTACGTATCCCAGCACTTGCACCAGTGGATAGACTTAATATTCGGATGCAAACAGAATGGTCCAGGTGCTGTGGAAGCTGTTAATGTCTTTCACCATCTCTTCTACGAAGGCAACGTCGATATATACAAGTGCGTTGGCATAAAATATAAATATCGTATTAAATAACAATCATTCTAATCAAAATCTAATTTTATAGCATCGATGATCCATTAAAGAAAAATGCCACAATTGGCTTTATCAATAATTTCGGTCAAATACCTAAACAACTGTTCAAGAAACCACATCCAGCTAAAAAAATGTCTCAACGAACAAGTGTAATAGATCCTGGTCCAATTACACCAGGACTTAGCATTACTACATCCGATAGACTTTTCTTTCATAACCTTGATAATTTAAAACCTTCTCTTCAACCGATCAAAGGTAGGATTTTTCAATTCTGACTTAATAACGAATACTAACAAAAATATTTATCCTTCGTTAGAATTGAAAGGACCAGTAGGACAGATATTGCACGTTGATAAAGCTGTCCTTGCCGTGGAACAAAATAAGACGCTGATACCACCTTCTTACAACAAATACGTTGCTTGGGGTTTCGCCGATCATTCTCTGAGAATAGGAAACTATGACAGCGACAAGGCAATATTTGTGTGCGAGGCAATGATGCAAAGTAGTGGAGAAATAGTAGCGTGCGTCTGTCCGTCTTCCAAATTAATAGTGACAGCAGGAACTAGTTCGGTAAATAGGAGTTTCAAACTTTTCATTATTGTCTTATTATATTATCCTGATTTAATTTTCATTAACAAATAATAGGTCGTTACTGTCTGGGAGTATGCAAAACGTCAACTTTCTATCAAGCAATGCTTGTATGGACATACAGATGCTGTCACTTGCTTGGCATCGAGTCCTGCCTACAATGTCATTGTGTCAGGATCACGTGACAGCACAGCAATTATTTGGGATCTATCACGTTGTCTCTTTGTCCGTCAACTTCGTGGACATGCTGGACCAGTAGCTGCAGTAGCGATCAATGATCTTACTGTAAGATTGATGATTTTATTAGAATATTAAGGGTTGAGCTAAATATGAGTTATGTATTTTCTTTGCTTAGGGCGACATCGCTACCTGCGCAGCTACCTGGCTACACGTATGGAGTATCAATGGCGAGGAATTAGCCAGTGTGAATACATGTGTTGGTCGTGCTGATAGAATGCAACAAATTCTTTGTGTAGCTTTCAGTCAAACTCATGAATGGGATTCACAAAATGTTATTATGACTGGTTCTACGGATGGTGTGGCACGTGTGAGTAGCAGAAGATTATAGAAACTGAATAAGAAAAATTAAAGAATTATTCTTGATCAGATTGATAAATTCTATTATTCTTAGATGTGGTCTATGGATTATGTACAAGTACCGGCAGAGGAGGACAAGTTGGAGGAAGTAGAAACTGAAAAAGAAGCTAAGGGAGAACCAGTCGATGAAGATCAGAAGGAAACTACTAAGAAGAGAGTGCATGACCTCGTAAAGCAAATGAGTATATCTACAGAGGGAACAGGTTAGTAAATTCTTAATGATTTATGAAACTATCTAATAATCTATGGACTGTTATATTAATTTACATAAATGGAACTTTATCGCAGCAATGCTTACAAAGAGTGGATCAGAGAGTAGTCTCTCCGAACCAGAAAATCCCAAAGAGGCATCCAGACTTCACGAAGAGAAGGAAGAGTGTTCCGATAATGAATCCAGCAATGGTTCTGGCAGTAAACCATCAC
This sequence comes from Trachelus troglodyta, assembly GCA_030142635.1. Classification (NCBI taxonomy): domain Eukaryota; kingdom Metazoa; phylum Arthropoda; class Insecta; order Hymenoptera; family Cephidae; genus Trachelus; species Trachelus troglodyta. Next base: position 3,111,865 of record JARQTJ010000420.1, on the reverse strand, counting down.
CGCAAAGTAACCACACTTCCACAGTAGTACTAAGAAGAAAAAGTCGTGGTAATCCAATGTTTAGAAAGAGTGAAGGTGGAGGACGTGCTGATAGCGAGGGTACACAGATTAGGTAATTTCTTTTTCTGTTCCTTAATCTCAACAGTTGTCATTGCAAAATACTACAGGTAATAACAAGAATACCTTTAGTGATTCTATGAACAATACTGGAGATTCTGAAGGAGCACTTAGAACCAGTAAAAGCGATACCAGTTTGACAGACAGCTTCGTTATGGTCACTGAGGCTGATACTAAGCCGAAGAGAATTAATCCACAAAATATTCTACGAGATGGTTTCAAATGGCAAAGACAGCTTGTATTCCGTAGTAAATTAACAATGCACACTGCCTATGATCGAAAGGATAATGCTGAGCCTGCATCTATCACAGCTCTTGCAGTATCAAGGTAAGCCCATTCGTACGATTTTCTACAAATCATCATTTTAACGAGACTTGAAAATCTTGACGATATTTTTGAGATGGGTCGTCATGATTTTGACAGCTTTACTATTGTCTTGGTATTAGAATTTCAAAATTCTCTAGAATACAATATCTGACATCCGGTACGTTTTTCTTTATTATTAAAAGGGATCACAGAGTTGTTTACGTTGGTGATACTCGTGGCCGTGTTTTTTCCTGGAGCGTTTGCGAACAACCAGGCAGAACTGTTGCTGATCATTGGTTAAAGGATGAAGGTGCTGATGTCTGCGTAGGATGTGGTGTCAGATTCAATTTGTACGAGAGACGTCATCATTGCCGCAACTGTGGACAAGTATTCTGCTCGAAGTAAGTGATTAATTTTTGGAACAGAAAAATAAAATCATTCCATCAAGACTATTTATTATTTTCTATCCATTATGGAGCTATCTTTTACTTGAATTTATCATTCTACGAACAGATGCAGTAGATTTGAATCTAAGATATCAAGACTTGGTATTCTCAAACCTGTTCGAGTCTGTCAGGGCTGTTACTCGACACTACGTTCTCAGCATTCAACGGACAGCAACACTTAATACAGTAGCCTAGAAACTCGCACTGCGTACGTTATTGATTTCGACGAAGTTTTAGCTGATTTGTACATAGTTATGAATGGATTGTATACTTCCTAAAATAGTAGAACTCATGCTAGATACATGTAAATGTGGTCCTGATTCTGCGCAGCGATAATATTGCAATCCTTTGCCGGATTTCAAGTTTCTATGTACTTCGTAAGATATTATTTATTATGTTTACAATATATTCAGATTTATCTGTTCACTCGGATATAAGTATTTTCTATTAGAGAAAAATGTATTCGCCATTAGTATGGGATTTGTGTTATGAGATTTTTATTGTTAATCTTATTTATTAGTATAAATCTCAAAATTGTTGTGCGTATACGAAAATGATTTCCATGCAAAGGATTAATTATATTCGCTTTAACAATCGCTCCCCTTATATTATAAAGGTATCGAAGAAAATCGTAGGACTTAGCTACAAATATATAATAATCATCGATGTTAATACTTAAGAGATGATATATTATTTATAATCTGTGATTCTTATTTTTCATGATATAATTTCAGGAGAAATTAAGCGATTTAATCGTTTTTTAATATTTGTAATACGCGATATTTCGCGAATAATTCATTTTATACCGCTACACGCATACACAATTATTGAATTTGAATTAAAGGTATTAATTGAGGTTGATCAATGTTTATTAGATTTTAGTGTCCAATCAGTTTGAGGCCTACGTTTGAAAAACAATAATTTTTAACCATTTGGACTGTTATCAAGACTACTGCTCTTGGATCCATTGTTCAGTTTACTCTGGTCTATAAAATTCTTTACGAACACCAAGATCCATCAGTAACACCAAAGACGATTTTTGTCATTCGATTCAAAAGTGGAACATGTTTAAAACATTAAATTTGATCATTTTATTGTAACAATTTTTTATCTTTATTTTTATCTAATTTATTATTTATAAATATTTTATTATTAATTGTATTTTTCGTTGTGATTAATATTTGGTTACATGGTAAGCGAACAAAAATCTGAAGGTAAAAAAATACGAATGTACTGTATCCCATTGTCAACTCTGAAAAATATTAATACAAAGCATACAACTATATAATAGACAATACCGTATCTGCATAAGAATAAAATAAAACTATAAATTCTGCCACTAATAGTGCTGAACAAACAATGAAAAGAAATAAATATCTAGACATTTATTCATCAGCTTAGATAACTCGTATGCGTAGAGTTAAATATTGGATATAATATAGGCTTATTGCTTTTCTTCTGAACAATTTCTTAAGATTTCATAGTTGGGTGATCCATGACATTTTAATTGATAATGTGCATAAATCATTTAAAAATTAGAGTTTTTATAAGTTGCATACAAGCTTAGCTTCTTTAAAAGCATCTGATAGTTGTTAGTATACATCCTAGTATCGATCTAATAGTGGTTATGATAGTGGAAAACAAAAAATGCAAAAACAACAAGATTTAGATAAAGAAAATCATTGCTTTTCATAAGACACACATTCTTTAAGTTCAATTCAATATAAAGTTGTATCTGCCGAATATGAACTGGTCATTAATGCGCAGTTTATTCCAATTAAATAAGTGTTTATAATTTTTGTTCAATGGTATTCCTACTTACAAGCGATATATAGCTCTTAAATTTTATACCGTATGCTTGTTAAATTGCTTCGCACAAAGCAGAATCAATAACGTAGAGAATCCAGAACAAATCAATATTGTCTATTAATATATTAAGGATTGTCATCCGTGGGTAAAAATTATACGATAATGATTAATGTGTTATACATTTAACGCGGCGAGTTGCGCATAAACAAATTAAATATTGTTCTAACATACAAGACCGAAGATGATGATGATAACTCAATTATTTATATGTTTAAAATACTTGTTTTTTAATCAATTATCTATTTGTTTTTTTCTTATTGATATTCAGTCTAGAAACTGCATACTATGATTTTCTTCTGTAATCAAGGCGATGCTTGAGTTTTGTTCCTTTGAAGATTTACAGGCGCAACTGTAATGTCTAGTCATGTATCTTAAATTGATGTTCTTGCAAGAAAAAGAAATGGTCATAAATCTTCTGAAAATCTTTTCCTTGATTTTTTATAGCATTAAACAGTATTATTTATATATTATTAATTTCTAATATACATCAATTGTACATAAAGTATAACTATACTAGCGATTCAACACTAATCAATTTGTTGTAAGTTTTCATTAAGCACAAGGTTGCTTTGAATATTGAAACCGTTTTGCAACATTATTTGAGGCCCTAACTTCGTTAGCCGATGTTATAATTTTATTTAGAATCGCCATATATTAATCGTATCCACTTGATGTTTGTCATTATTGGCCATACCACAATTAGACTCTACTAAACTAAAAGTGCAGTACAGAATAACATACGATATGTCACTCAGATGCAAAATTCTGCTCTAAACACCTATTCTTGATTATGCCTCTACGACTCAACTGGATTTGATAGAGAAATCACAAGTCGAGAATAGAACAGACAGACCTCAAATTGTATATAATTGAGACAATTAATAAAATAGCACTGAAATGAAGTTTACATCGCGTTAAAGATGTAAGTAATCAAGATAAGTAGATTTTAGAAAATATATAATATATATAAAAATAAATATTATGTCACAATACTGTGTATGCGTGAGCATGCGAGCCTGTGAGTATGCCCAAGCGTGTTTGTTGGTGTGTAAAGATGCATACCGTACATAGAAATTATGTATACATAATAATATTAACAATAATAAAACCATTATTTACATTATATGTAGCTAGAACCATCGGTATTGTTAGTTGGTACTTGGAAAACATTGTATAGTTGAACTTGGTCAATATAACTATATTGAATGGGCTAAATTGACATGATTCTTTCCTCGCTGTACAATAATATAATATAGCAATACATCGCATACATAATATATGGCCATAATCAATATAACCATATAAATAAAATACATATCCCAAAAATCAATGATTAGATTGAAACGGCTAAAAGCCACATAAGTTTTTAAATATTACGACTGCGCACGACGATTGCGCAGACGTGAATCTCCGTTAGCGTTCAAAAAAAAATCATTGATCTACAAAATAATAATGCTCATTTATACTGTTAATAAGATATTTATACGTGCCATAATCTTTGTATGTGATATTGGAGAAGAAACGAAGATAAGAAGCTATTAAGAAATGCGATCTGTGAACAATCGGATCGATAAATTCACGGAACTTCTTAAAGAACTAGTAGGCCGGTAGCCTAAAAGAAAGTGTTTGTTGCATTATAAAACGATATGAAACCAGAGGAGTCCTCATTGATTACGATGAATTAATGATATACCTAGAACCATGTAAATGATTTATTCCTGCAGGATTAAACGGATAAAATTTGCGAAGAAATTCGCAAATGGCTTCGCCATCCTTTTCCTGTACTACGTATCTCCGTCTCGAATGGTCTCTCCAATATCTCGCTTGCATTTTCCAACCGGTAGGGTACGTAATCGAGAGTGAGTGAGAAAGAAGGTAATGAGAGATTAAGAAGTGCAAGGAAGATAGATAACACTGTCTACTCACGAGTCAGCCTATCAGCGCTTCGCAAGTGAAACCCGTGATTCCTTGCGCGTTGGAGTTCGCCCCAAGGTTTCTTGATCGCCTGGCGCAGTTCACGGGCTAAAAAAGTGTGGCGGTGTCTGCCTAATATTCTTATGATAATTCACGTATAACCATTGTCCCGAGCGAAACCGCAATCGTAAGTAGAGTTTTTAATTGTAATTAAATAGCACTGAAATAACGATGGTTATGCCACTCTGGCATTTCAGTAGCTCGATATGATTCCAGGCCAATGTCAATTCTTGCTCCGTGTGTGCCAAAATGTCCAATTCCATAAATTGTTTGAGCAGAGCCATTACCGAGCATTTCGAATGTCGAAACGTACGTGGAATGTCGGGTTGGAGTACGCGATCACTTGGAAATGAATGATTTTTATCAATTTATTAATACCCTCCTCTTCCCCTCTCTTTTTCACCCTATGGACAACCGTGACCAACACTTAACCCTCGTGCTTTTCTCCATTGTCAAATATCTTCGTGGTACCTTTTGAGGCCGCAGATATTTCGCAATAATTACGTAGTTAATTTAATCATCTCAATTCGTCATACTTTGGATGTTCAAGTTGTTTTTAGAGATTCTTGGCAAGAATGTGCCATAATAGATTTTTGGCTTTGTCTTTATTGGCATTCTTTTGTACATTTTTTTTATTGTTTATTTGTCTTTCTTCTGGGTTGATTTTCTTTGGCGCTGAATGATAGTTTATTGTCTTTTTTTTTTTAGAATAGTATTTCATCCGATGCTATTGATCCTCTGTGATATTCGTAGAATGTTTTGGCTTCGTTATAGAGGTGATTTGTAATGCAAGCAATCTGAATATACTGTGGATATATTATTATTACCTTGAATATTATAATAAATTATATTTTTTATTGTGTAGATCCATTCTTTGCGTACTTGCAAAAATTATGATTGGAAATTAATTTTATTCTTGAGTTATTCACATGTCTGGTATAAGATCATAATAATTTTTTTGCATCTAGAACATTCTATGAATAGATATGTTGGAGCTATTGTCATAGTGCACAACGCTACTCCTTTTTATTATTATCCTTTGACTATAGATATAAATTCTCTATTCATTTAAAATTAGCTTCATGTAAATAATTACACTACAGAACTGCTGTTCACCCTACTTTGTACTCCAAATTATATTTTGCGTTTATTCTTATATTAAATTTTCAATAATAGGGAGAGAAAACTTTATTATTTTAATTTTTATCAAAACTTTTGATGTGAATTGAAAGGATATTAATATTCTAGATGTGTTATTTGCAGAGGAAAGAAGAATTACTGTTTTTTATTATTGTATTATCCATTTATAGATGTCAACTGGACCGACACACAAGTATCGTTACAAGAACTCAGGACTGGACTCACAGGAACTGCGGCGGCGCAGGGAAGAAGAAGGAGTACAATTACGTAAACAGAAACGCGAGCAACAATTGTCAAAACGGCGCAACGTCCCAAATATTGTTGTTGACGATGAAAGTATTTCTACTACAGATGAATACTTGGTGCCTGCACCAGTACCGGTAATTTCACCTAGCGTAATAACTGATTTCATACTATGTTATTATGTTTATAAACAACCAATCAAATAGTTTTATAATTTAATTGCAATACTTATATCAAGTATCTACAATTAGATTATTACCATGCGCATGTATATAAATATATTTCAGCAACCACCAGCGATTACTGAAGATATGGTGCTAGCACTATATAGTTCTATCGAAGAGCTTCAGTTAACAGCTACACAGAAGTTCAGAAAATTACTATCGAAGGAACCAAATCCACCTATAGATGAAGTTATACAGACAGGGATTGTTCCAAGATTTGTGGAATTCTTAAAGAACACCTCAAACAACACATTACAGGTAAAAATTTTATTCTGTCCCCATTAAATTACCTTAAGATTATTATCAATCTTGGATATATATAAAAAATTATTATTTACAAATTCATATGATTTTTAATATTCACATTAGTTCGAGGCAGCGTGGGCTCTGACAAACATAGCAAGTGGTACATCTCAACAAACGCGAATGGTAATAGAGGCAGGAGCTGTACCTACCTTTATACAGTTATTGAGTTCAGAGTTTGACGAGGTGCAAGAGCAAGCTGTTTGGGCTCTGGGAAATATCGCGGGAGACAGTCCTGAATGTAGAGATCACGTATTAGCCAACGGTATCCTCAATCCTCTTCTACAGTGAGTAAAAAAAACATTAAAAGTTTCCTACTTAAATACTTCAAGACCATAGTGAAGTAAATTAAAAAGAAATGAATTTTCCTACTTCTAGACTCCTTTCAAAAGCAACGCGCTTGTCCATGACGCGCAACGCGGTATGGGCACTGTCAAACCTATGCCGTGGCAAAAATCCAGCACCGGCATTTACAAAAGTTGCGCCATGTTTGCCCGTTTTATCACGATTACTTCATAACCCTGATTTTGACGTATTAGCTGATGCTTGTTGGGCACTTTCATACTTGAGCGACGGACCTAACGATAAAATCCAAGCTGTCATTGACGCAGGTGTTTGCAAACGTCTTGTTGAACTACTTATGTAAGTTCCTATTACATACACTGAATAAATCGATCATTAATATCAATTTAATGATGAATAATCAATCGCAGGCATGAACAGCACAATGTAGTCAGTGCGGCATTACGCGCAGTAGGTAATATCGTAACCGGTGATGATGTTCAGACACAAGTTGTGCTGAATTGTCACGCATTGCCATGTCTGTTGCATCTTTTAAATTCACCTCGTGAAAGTATTCGCAAGGAAGCCTGTTGGACAGTCTCTAACATCACAGCAGGAAATCCTCAGCAAATTCAGGTTAGTAAAATTTATTAAATAAAATCCTTACAGCCTTTCCTTGCGTAAGAAGCAAAATGATCACAATGATTATACAGCTCCTTTGTGTCTTAGATCTGAATTTTTTCTACTGACAATTTCAGGCTGTCATCGACGCTAATATATTCCCTGTCCTTATTGAGATTTTGGGTAAAGCTGAATTTAAAACGCGCAAAGAAGCTGCATGGGCGATTACCAATGCGACAAGTGGCGGCACACCGGAACAAGTGCGCTATTTAGCAATGCAGGGCTGCATTCCGCCTCTGTGCGATTTACTCACTGTGATGGATGTTAAAATCGTTCAGGTTGCATTGAACGGTTTAGAAAATATATTAAGACTTGGCGAACAAGATACTGGTATGCAAAACCGTGTAAATCCTTATGCAGTTCTCATTGAAGAGTGCTACGGTGAGTAACGTGTTGTACTTTTAATTAATGGATAAAAATAAACAGCGAATAGTAAGAGTAAATACAAATTGTCTTTTGATTAATTTCAGGCCTAGATAAAATAGAGTTTCTGCAGTCTCATCAAAACATGGATATATATCAGAAAGCTTTTGATATAATCGAGCATTACTTTGGCTCCGAGGAAGAGGAGGCTAGAATTGCACCGGCGGTCGATTCGGAGGGACAGCAATTCCAATTCACAACACCCGACTCCTCCCAGTTACCTGTTCCAGGCTTCCAATTCTAATTATACGACCTCTTTCGTTATTCGACACAATTCAACAAGGCATGCCCACGTTTCTATCAATTTGCTTGCAGCTGACAGTTTTAGAGACACACGTGGCGCTCCGCGAACTGACGATAGGGAAAAAAGAATCGGCAAAGAAAGAATAAAAAGAAAAAAGAAACGGTAGTTAAAATACATTCACTGCCTGATAGACGTTTGCCATGTTTTATCGAGGATCCATTAACGACCTTGATAACATCAACAACGACCGAAAGTCAGCATCTTTTTACGTTTGAAGATTCAACGGTAAAGTAAAGAAAAGAAAGAAAGAAAAGTACGCGCCTGTCAGTGGTTGGAACACTGTCCTTTTTTTTTTCTTACAATTTTAGCCAAAACATATATTGTATAGGTTACAATAATACAATTATACTTTTAGACCTGCATCAAATTGTAACGACGCTCTCACTTCGAAGCTTTGAAAACTATAATTTGTTTATGGTCTCCCACGAGCTCATACCTACACTAATATAGTATGAGGCATTCAGTTTATCGGAAATGAAACGAGATATAAAAAAAGAAAAAAAATAACAATAAACAACTTAGTGCTTAAGTAGAGATGGTTAAGTACTAAACGAAAAAAAAAAACAATTATTAATTAATAACTATGACAACACATCGAGGCAGATAGGAGCCTCGCTTGACGCTCGACTGACTCAGAATTACGAAGGATTTAAAAAGAAGCAAATATAACTTGCAGAAACTGCAAGTAAAAAAAATACTGAACGACTGAAGTACGCGACTACGTAGTCAATACGGACAACTTTACGCAACGCGGTACTCAACTCCTTGCTACACTAGATAGGTACATGACCAATTAAACTTTTTTACTGTAAATACGTATAACTTGTAATTTTAAGGCCATTCTATACAGAATGCCCTTAAGAGGCGGAAAAGAGCAGTCGTGGATTACATAGACTCGCGGATATATTTGTTACGTATTCAAAAATTTCATTACTCTTTCCATTTTTCTTTTCCATTCTTTATCTTCATCTTCCCCGTCTATTTTGATTTCTTGCGTACCACTTTCTACATCGAAGCAAAATCATTTCAGTTTAGCTTGAAATCGGTGGTTGAAAACGGTTTTGGATAACTTGCGAATTTAATGAAACTTGGACATTCGAAAGACGCGTTCTGAAACTTATTGATATAAAGATTCATTGATTACAAGTAAATGGTAGGTATTTTGCGCCTGATGACCAGCAATGTTGTTTCTCCTCCCACCTTTTTTTTTTTTAAATAATTTCTTATATTTTGCTTGGCCAACTGTCGTAAAATACTTACTCTGTCGCCGCGCAAGAACCGATTTAATGTACAGTATATGATTGATGCTTAATTGTGAATCGTAAAGAAAGTGTGTAAACTATTTAGATGGTGCGCAATGCTCAGAATTATTAGCTATGCGGAATTAAATTCCACTATTAGGAATTGCTGATGTTACACAATATATCATTGTACAGCAGATTAAAATTTTGGACATTCTGTATGAAAGGTCTGTGACTGTATAAAATGTATTTATTATTTAGGTTCGACGATACCATACCATACTATATTATACAAGCTCTATTATATATACCTACCTACTTTTAGTTACCGACTTCTATTCTTACGACAGAGGAGGACTATATATTATAAAATAACTCATTAGCTGTTGCTTTGCTCAAATTATTTGTTTAGCACAGTACAACAGCTACATGAGTTCATGTAGCCAATTTATAAGTAACTTTAAGTGCGAACATCCTAAGCCAATATACCTTCCATCATAATTATTAACTAAGAATTTTATATCATTCATTATCAAAAAACTTAAAAGTACGTTTAATCAATCAATTGTTTGGTATATCTAGCGAATGAAGAAAGTCATTTTTTAAATCCAATGCTTATGCTTTTTATTATGCATATTATATGCATTCATTTTTACACAACAAGCAATAAGTCTCGAGTTTCGTCCACTTCGTGAACCGTAACTCGTAGCATAACTTTTTTTTTTGTTATCTGACAATCTTGTGTTAGATGTACTGTAATGATTGCAATAACTGTACAAGAATGGACGATTATCATTTAATCGATTGCGATGATCAAGTGGAATTTATTTTTGTGTAACAATGAATTGCTAAGATTTTCATATACTGATAGTTTATAGATTTAATTGTGTGCTGTATAATTTTATATATATATATGCATATATATATATTATTTGTTACACTGAAGTTATTATAAATTGGCTATGTGGTTTATGCTTGTGATTGGTGACGTTATCAATAACAGTACAGGGACTGCCGACTGCTACATCACAATGTCAATACAAAATTAAAAAAATGTCATACACATGGAATGCTAAATCCTATCTTGTTCGTTATATTCGCGTTAAGTTTAATTACTGCCATTGTAACATCATATAAGGTCATGGCAGAGAACGAAGCGTTGGTATTTGTTTGAAACGCTTAAAAGTTATCTGTCATGCATTGAGTTGAGAAAAATTGTAGACGATGCTGTGGAAATTGAGGTAGTAGATATTCTTTTTCTTTTCATTTCTTTTCGTTTCATATACTCGTGGCTTTCGCATATTTAACTGGTACTCGAAGAATGAATTAACGTCGGTGTTAATCATTTTGAAAGCATTGTGTTTTTTGTGTATGATCATTTGGCATAAAGAAAATAAAGTTGAATAATAAATGTAACAAGATACTCGTTTCATTGATCCTGTTGTATTGATGTCTCATGCTGTTTTTTAAAATATTTGTTCTTATGCTTTTGTTATTGTTAGCAGAGATTCCTTTTTAATAATATATTGTCGGTCCTCGATTCGACGTGTTTTATTGAGACTTCCTAAACAATGCAATCTTTATTAAATTAGATTGCGTCGTTTGCGAATTGTCAAAAAAAACATTGAACTCGTGGGCAGAGTACACTTTTTAATAATATTAATTCAAACGCTATCACTTGGTTTAATTTTATTAAAGTCAATCAAAAATTAGTGACCTGTCGCTTTGATTTATCATTAGGTATTACTTTAATTTACAAATTGTTTTCTATTCAAATTTTTTCTAATTTTGCACACTATCCTGCGTGCTATGGTTTAATAAAATGTTAGCTTTAAATCTTATATCACAATTCATTTTTTTCCCTTATGAATATTAGCAACCAAAATTTTATATGATCTATCTCTTTAAAACTGCAGGACACTAAACAAAATATTATAATGAAAAATAAAATAATTACTGACATTACGGATATGTTCTGAAATTCAATACTAGTATTATGAGTATCGTCATGTCCTTGTTTACCTGCATGCAACTGAATAAAACAAGAATTGCTTGCAGTACTGCCCGTGAATTTTGGATTATACTTCAGACATGTATCATACTTATATCCGATTAATTTCTCATACTTCTAGAACATTAAATATTTTATATTACTAATATAAAATTAATACTTTCCTCAAACCATTTATACAAATATGATTATCCAAACAGCTGCAATACACTTAATTATAAAAATAATATTAACTCATAAATATATTCCTCACTCTACCACACCATATAGAAATCTTTGTGAATTTCATATTTCATGTAATGTTACCGAACTTATTAATTACATACATATCACTAGCTTATCTTTAAATATTGTATAAAATTTGTTCCGTTATTCACCACAATACATTGAGTTGTATAGCAAGATTATTAGCCAAATTATTATCATGGGCATTCTGCTCCTTCAGTTAAATTAGGTTCTGACATTATAGATAGAATTGCACCACTAGTAATCCGTGATACTGCAGCATGTAAGATATCAAAGTGGATTGCATTAGAGAAAGTATTATAAATATGATCTTCGACTAATTTTGTAAGATTGTCATGATGTATGTGTAGTGCATTTATAGTCATAGTAATTAAATAGACTGCTCTTGAAACCAGTGGATTCGTATCATCACACAACCAATGGAATGATCCTATTGCATCAGAGTTAATCTTCAGCATATCATTTACAACCTAAAATAATGCTTATTAAAATATATCCATTTCGTCAAAGTTTATATATATTTATATACGGTTTTACTACTTGGTAGATTTTTTTAGTACTTACCACGACTTTTTTTTGTTCGATTTTAGGTTTCAGCCACTCTAGCATGTCACCGGAACTACTTATGAAGTTCTTTGGGCCTAGAATTAGGCATTCCTTTCCACCAAGGCTTCTGCTAATTACATTGCCAAGTGATGTTGACAAGCAATCTAAGGTGTTGCTATTATTTGCAAGCAAAACAAACACTGCAGGTTGTTTGCTGGTTCCTTCAATAATTGTCTTGACTCCAGCAGAAAAATCATTCCAAATATCAGGCATTTGCATTGGGAATTTCTTTTTTATATGCTCAATATCTTCCTCAAATTGTGTAATACTCTTTTCAGAAAAAGAGTTATTGGATGCAGTCATGCGCTGATAACCCAAACCACAAACTAACACAAATATTAAAATAATACCCACAACATCCCACCGGACTCCTGTATGGTTGATATCTTTCTCCCATACTGCCTTATGATTTTCATCATTTTCAAAGTTTTCATCAGGTCTCCCACTTTTCCTTTTCTTTGCTCCTTGATCTGCAATGCTATTCTCTTGATTTATCTCAATTTTACCTTTCAACTCAGAATTACTAGAATTTGAGCTTCTGTTGTTTGAACTATTATTTTCTGAATCAGAAGTTTTATCATCATCACTCCTACTTTTCCTAGCCTTTTCATAGGTATCAGTCTCCAGTACCTTTGATTTCCATTGCATATTTTTTTTAGGAGAAGATTTTCTGCTGTGTCTATTCATTGTGGACAAGGGTGGCCGTGGTCTTGGTCCACTTGGTCTTGTGGTGAAAGACTTGTACTCTTCACACTGCAAAAAAAGGCTCTGTGTCTTACTTAAAAACTCGTTAAGTTGTTCTAAACAATAAAATAGAGATAACATTACACAAAATCAACCTACATTTATGCCAAAGTAGACGTGCTATGACAGACTTATGTCTAAAAATAATACGTACGTCGATTTCGCTCATGCTGGTCAAAAGAAAATGTGCAAAAATAGTAATGTCTATTATAATATAAAGCTTACGAAATCAGCTTCCTTTTATGTCATATATCAACAATCATCTTTCCTGACTATTTGTTTAGTACAGGATTTATAACGTCCAGAAAAAATCTTATCCAATGTAATCTCCGTAAAAGGGGAATACGGCGACAATAGTGCCAACCTCGAGCGAGAGTAAATTCATACAAGGATGCCGTCGTGACAACAACGCAACCTACGAAAATACGCGACAGATCGTACGTTTGTTCGTTTCATTCAATAAGAAAGATAACAGAGAATCTAATTACAGTTTTTTCGGCCACTCTTATGCCGGCGAAATGTGTATTGGAGTGCTAAAAAGAATTTGCCATTGGGGGCCTCTCACTGCTCTCGGTATGTCAATCATAATATTAATTTCTCTACCTCCTTGTATCGCAGTTGCAGAAACTATAAGAGTACGTTAGTATCCCTTGATATGTTTGCAATGAAATCCTGCAGCCTCCAATGTTTCGTCTAACTCTTTTTGGAAGACTAGAAGTAATGTTTGAAAACACGTTGCACTACGATTGTACTGACAGCAACGTTCATCGTCGTCCATTTTGATTACGTCAATCAAAATTCGCGGGAATCTAGCGTTCTATTTGAAACTCAATATTTCAGAAAAAAAAGGAGGAAATGAAAATATCGTTTAAACGAATTCAAACGAGTTACTTGTATTTTTTATCAATTTTTCTATAATACTGAGCACTGACTATATGTATTTTAATAAATTATACTTAATTTGCAGGATTAATAAAAATTATCACCCTAATGACTATACACTGTAATAGTCAATGGTGGTCACCATACGAAAGTCCTTTGGCTGCAGCAAATTTTATTCTTTTCTTTAGCCTAAGTGGATGGACGTTATTTCATTTCATTAATGCCATTTATGAAGGACCTGGATTTCTTCCTTTAGGATGGATGCCTGTGAGTAATTCGATTTTATAAACGCACTTTCATCACTTCTTCATCAATCTTTTGTTTTTATTTTCAGAAAAATCCATCAGATATACAGTTCCTACAGTATTGTACGGTTTGTCAGGGTTACAAAGCACCAAGGTCTCATCACTGTAGAAAATGTAATAAGCATTATATTTATAATTATGTAACGCAGTAAACGTATTTGCAAGTCATTTATACTAATCATTGCTACTTAACAGGTGGTCGCTGTGTCCTAAAAATGGATCATCATTGTCCATGGGTTAATAATTGTGTGGGTCACCATAATCATGGACATTTCACAGCATTCTTAGCAAACGCTGTCGGTGGTTGTTGCGTATCAACTGTCATATTAGTCTCATGGTTGATGACGGTTCTCTCCCCTAGACCACTTCCATTTCCACCTCCTTCGTTGATCACTTTGATTTTCGTAGTATTTGCCATAGGCTTATCGATCGGCGTTGTCCTGGCTGTGGGCATGTTACTATACTTTCAGGTATAGTCAAACAATAGCTGCATCTGCAATTCATTAATGTCAACCCAAATATAAAAACTTTCACATTTATATGTTTCAGTTGATGGCAATAATTAGAAATAGAACAGGAATAGAGGATTGGATATTAGAAAAAGCTCAGTATCGTAGATATGGTACTAATGACACATTCTTATATCCATACTCGAAAGGATATTTGTTCAACATTAGACAAGTCTTATCCTGGCATTGTTCTCCAGTTGGTGATGGTATCGAATGGCCAGTTGTCGAAGGATGTGATCAATACACTCTAACAGTGAGTCGCATACTACTCTATGATATACTAAACAGGATTTCAAACAAAGTATCGTATAAAAGTATATATACAAGCTAGAACTGACTACATCAATCACAATGTCTCTCATGCTTCACAGTGCGAACAATTGGCACAGAAATTGGAGAAACGCAAAAGAGCTAGAAGGTACAGAGTGGTGGCGGCAGCCTCGGGTTCCTGGATACCGCTGAGTCAAGGATGGCGTGTCGTTTGTTCACCACCTTGCACGGATGAGTCCCGCATAAAATTATATATAGGTGACATTGTCATGGTCACGCGCTGGCGAAGGTTTCTACAGTTCTTCATAACTTCTTGCCATAAAGTTTTATCAAATAATTAATAAAGAATATCCTCCAGGTACTGGTTATTCGGTGAGAAGGAACAACTTAGTGGTAATTCTCCATCGAAGCGTATACGGGGATGGTTCCCTAGACATTGTGCCGTCGAGGTCATTGAAAATGGCAGAAATTTCTCAATGCCACAATCCGAATGTATTCCACGACCACGACGTCTCGACGCCAGTACCACGTCACATACTAATTCGAAATCCTACTCGTCATCTTCGAAGCTTGATTAAAGTATAGTCTGAATTATACTGCGTGCCTCACACACGGCCTCTGAAATAAGTGTGCCATTACCTTTTTTATTTTAGCGTTTTTGATTAATAATTAGAATCCATTCTTCCCCAAAGGTTCATTCCGTACAATGTCCGCACAAAGGTGCGCCCTTTTACTGGGATGAGCATTTTCATTGCAAGCAAAATTGTGTTTTTGTATATAGTATGATATATATATATTTTACAGTCTATACACCATAGTGTACTAAGTCATACTTAAGTTTTTGCGAGAACCATTTCTACAGACATAAATAAGGGACAGTTAATCCTTTGCACTCGACATCCCTCCTTTTTTTTTATATATTTTGGCGCCTGAGAGGCGACAGTCGAGTGACAAGGGTTGATAAATACAACTTTTGTATTATTTACCTTACTATTCGTCCGAAATTTGGTTATTTGCTAAATTATAGAATTTATTCCTTTTGGATAACACTCGGTATAAATGGAAACTGAAGTATATAGTGTGTCTTTCATTTGACGGTACTTGAACGACGTAGCGCAACGGAGGTGCTTTCGGGCACGCTATTAAGACATTACGACGGAAACGACGTCGCGAAGCGGAATCTGAAATGATTTTAGATTTCGAGATTTCGCAAGGTACTGAGCAAATGAGCTATTATCCGAAAAGGACTACTTTAATAAAACTTAAAAGAAAATTAGGGCTTACTTAGGTATATGTATACACAGTATATACAACACGTGAAACTGTTTCTTTTGTTATAACTGCTGGGTTATGAATTTCCTTCAAATAATATTTTTAATGTTTACGATTAAGATGTTATTCGAAATCTTGATTGAAAACACGAGATATAAAATGAGTATATAAATATTTAAAAAAAAAGATAAAGATCTATTTTCCTTTCTGCTTGAACCTCCTATCATCTTCCGTTACCGATATCAAATTATGCGTAAAAGTATAACTGGGCTTTTAAGTAAATTGAACATTTCTGCGAGGATCTATGGAAAATCCTTTGTGATGCTTAATCCAATCTCTTTATCTGACTCAAGGTAGATTCTACATCATCCCTTAAATGTATTGCTAAATGTATACGAATGCGTAGGGAGAAAATTGCGTCGACTTATTGATTCGATATATAAAAATACATATTCAAGCCTAATAGTTTAGAGTCTATCAAGATTTATCAAATGATTAAATTATAAATTCAAAAATTATATCAAATAAATTCTCTACCGATAAATCAATAGATGACAGATTCAGCTAAATTACATATACTTTCAACCAAATAAATATTCTACTAAAATCCCTCTATAAGCGTAATTTCTCCCAAAAGAGATGAAGTCCGCAGAACATCCTCGACACATGCATGTAGTACATACAATATCAAAAAAGGGACTAAAATTTATGAGAGTATCCAGCACACGACATACATAAAATTTCATATTTGAGTCCTAACGCATAAAGTTTCCAGCAACATCAGACTCTATGAGGTTGAATTCTCTTCAAAATGTCTGACTCATCCATGTGAATCTCCAGCCCGTCGTGCCGTTATTATCATTGGGAACGTTTTATGGAAATAAAAAAAAAGAAATGAAATTTCAAAACTGTCACCAGACACAAAAATCGTAGCATTCAAATGAATTTACGTGTCGCATTTTCCATGTCTGAATATTTCACGAACAACAATAGGGACGGAAGGCCGGAATAATCAATAGCGCAGGCTAGAACCGAAGCAAACCCCCGTGTAAAAAGTTACATGTAGTTACTGATATATATATTCCATATATATACATATTTATATATATTGTTTCCATATGTGTTACACCCCTGCTACCAGGAAAGGAACACGCAATACAATTGGCTGTCACGCAAGGCGTGTTTCGGTTTAAATGCGAATAAAACATACTGCTGCGCTTTTGTAAATTCTATATTATACGACAGGCTCAAAGATAAAATGTATTATTTGTATTGGAAGATAAATATATCCATTTAATCGAAAGGGTCAAGCATTATGCGTTATACGTTTAAAGAGAGACCAAATGTATTTTTAAAAGCGGAAACGGATGTACGTCACTTTAAAAGATTAGACTATGCGGAGCAAACGATAATAAGGGATGCTGAAGATAGCTGATTTAACATGGATGCGTTAAGTTTTACATCGTTCTTTAAATTGTTCATTACTGTGACGAGCTTTCATGTGAACTTTTATTAATTGACAGTGAATTCCAATAACGATTGCAATGATTACAAATTGGTCGTTAGTAGGTATCTGAATATTGGTAGTCACTATGTCGGTGAAAAGAAATTATTGGAAATAGGTTTTCTGTTTATCTATATGAACCTTGTGGAAGCGTATATGAAAAATTGAAATTACAATCAGGTCGCTGCTTTCTATGCAACGGAATACAAAGCGCGTTGATAGTGTAAATAGTTTTTGGATTTTATGAGAATTTTTGGTAATTAAAAATATTATTTTTATATGTCGTGGTATTGTTTCTTTGCAGTGGTGTATGGAAGAAGCATATAAGACATGGACGTCGGTTATTAAATGGTCTAAGGGACAAAAGTGAAAGTAACAATTAGCAAAAGTGAATCGAGTCTACCTTTACTATTGAATGGTGGGATCCAGGGATCATTTGAGTTACCCGGCTTTAGATCAACGAGTGCAGTTTCTTACGAGCAGTTCTTTCACGCAGTTCACAAGGATTTTGAGTCTTGAATTTTTTTTTCTAAGCTTTCAATTGACCATAACGCGTTGTTAAGAAGGGTAAGTGCCCTTTGGTTACATTACTATATCTAGATCATAAGAAGTAATTGGATTTTAATACAGAAAAATCAGACGTACACGTACTAATTATGTTTAAAAATTAATAAAATTCTTATTGACGTGTGATATAAATATAGAAACGTTAAAAGCTTCGCGCGTTGTTATATACTGTTAGAAATTCATTGATTTGAATGTTACAACGATTATTACATCGAAAGATATTTGAATAATTGATAACTGGTAAAATACAGCTGATTTTCTATTCGCAGTACTAAAAGTTACTTTTACTTAATCGAATTCGCAGTTTGGACGTTTCTTTTCTTTTTTTTTCTCGTGCAAGTATTCTGTTCCGGTTTTCTTGATAGCCAAGTGAAAGTCTCTCCTTATGATTTCGTTGCGGGCGACGATCAGCTTAAAATACTTAAAGTTCTCCGAGACAATAATTCTTTAAAAATAAACGCACTTGAATTTACAAAAGCACAATAATGACGCGTACTGCATTCGCAATGCTTTGATATTAAAGATCCAATATTACCCCCGCTGAATAAAGAAGTCAAGTGAAAATAATTCTTCCTGTTTTGTGGTAATAAAATGCAATAACAAGACAGAGAGAATTACCTCATCCGAATCCCTTTGGCATTCCTCTTAATATTTGAGAGATCCTTGTTTCCATTGTACAGAGCATCGTGCATCCAATTCACCAAGTACATTGACTATATAAAGATACAGATATATAAAGTCGGAGATGAATAATTTTAATAAAAGATGAAAGAGATCTCTCCATATCCAAATTCTCCCGATTCCTCTTATTCACAGACTTCTATTCCGGCTATGAACACAGACCTCTACGTATATCAATATTCATGAACTCCGAGTTGACCTACGAAAGTGTCGAAGCATAAAAAGTGAACCGAAGCGTATATTTTCCAGCAACATACTAACCGATCAAGATGACGTTCACAAGAAGAATAATTATCCTCATCCTTTGTGCGATCATCGCCACGATGACGTCCGTAAGGGCCTTTCCAGATGGTGCACCAGTGGACGCTTGCGTTAAGCCAAGAAAAAATCAACCTTATCACGGTCAGGCGAGAACACAGTCTTTGGAAACTAACCCTTACTCCGTGATAGCATCCTCGAGCGAGTACGGACCAGGTTCACAGATAACTGGTAACAAAACGCAGCTTAAATTAATTAATTAATTTTGAGTAAAGTACCAGAGGGAGAGTCATCTACTCTGCGTCGAGGGCTTGGTTCAAGGTTCGGTCACTCTTGTGGAAATTCAGATTTCCACAACAAGTTCCTCGTCCAGCCAAGGACGTTTAATTCCATACTCGTAGCTTACTTGAGAATTCTCCACTCTTATATCCCTTTCACGATTTTCGTTTCAGTGACCATAGGTGGCGACATCTTTAAGGGCTTCTTCCTTCAAGCTCGTAACGCTCACACAGGCGAATGGATTGGTTCCTGGGCGCAAACACCAAATACCAATACTCATCCTGAGTGTAGCGCCGTGACCCATGCTGACCCCCGTGAAAAACAGCAGGCCACACTCATTTGGAATGCTCCTCATAATTCTCAGGGTCAAGTGTACTTCACGTAAGTTGACTCGTTTAATGTGACAAACGGATTCAAGCCTGCAAATAGAATTAGAACCCATGAACTTGGACGCAATGAAGAAGGCGATGGTTGCGTGACTAGCAAAAGTAGCCAATTTCTATTTTTCTTTCTCATCGTCCCTTCTACGTACGAGTCAAGTTGCCAAGCATGTTTTGTCATCGATAAAACTTTTATACGACCTAACTCAATAATGGCAACCAATGAATAGGTCCTTTAGCCGGTATGCCTGGTATACCGTGGGCGATGAATACCTTTGTGATAGGAATCAGCACGTATGATTATTAATATCCATATAGATATACATTATGAATAATGTGTTACAAGTGAACGTAAGATTGGAATTACCATCTATTCCTATAAAATAATGAAAGGTCTCTAGAATCGAGTTCTTCATGATTACCATTATACATATATTTTTCATTACGTACATATTCCATTACGTTGGACTTTGAATGTTACTGAAGGAGAATGACACTCAGACATGCTATGCGTCATTGAAACTTTTTAGAAAGAGGAAAAACGGTTAAACATTTTTGAAATTCTTGGTCCATCGAATTCGTTCAAGGAAGACGCCGTCGGATGTCGAATGTTGAGAACGGTCGATATTCTCTCGATAATAATAGATTATTATACAGTGACGTAGCGTCGCGACGAGGTTTCCCATAACCCTATAGTCCAATCGAGTAATGTTATCTTCTTAAAGAATTTTTTTTAATTATAATTCGAATACTCGTATGCCTTATGAAAAATCACCGAGTCATAAAATAAGCTTAGTTACACTGGAAAAGTTAATGCTTTTTTTAAACAATATAAATATTTATTTATTACAAGCATAGTTGGCGACAAATTCGTTATGATTATTTTCCTCGTCGACAACCATCACGAAAAGGCCGCTTAATTTTCATACACGTCCCTCGTTAACGACGCTACGAATTTTCAAGTAATATTACACGGTAGAAAGTCATGTATAGCTGGTACCACGGAGATTGTTGTATATTGCGAGGAACGACGTACTTTGTACGTACTAACCAACACTGGTAACTTCCTCTTGTCCAATTTAAACGTAAAACGTAGAGAAAACTTGGCCGCTGCTGCGAATTTTCATCGAACGTTAACCGCAGGTAGTCGGATGGCTTTATTTGTCACCTGGGAGTGTAAAGGAAATAATTAAAATATTAGATGTCCACCCCGTTACCTTTTTCTACATGAAGATAATACTTTCTACCGGAAGTAACGTAATCGGAAGTATGAAAAATATTTATGTTCCAGCGGCACAGTTTTGAAGGATTATGGAACGTTCTGGGCTGACTTGGTGGCCCAAGTGGCGCAGTGAAGAATCCTGCAAATAAAATACGTACGTGTTACTCTATGGAATATTTAAGTGAATTATAAAATGCGTAGATATATATCGTTATCAATACCCAAAGGTTTGACTCACTAGCAGATAATAACTCGAATTCGGTTTTCATTGTACAAAGATAAATTTAATATCCGTAGTTGACCTTCTTTGTCCTCACCTTGTCCACCTTTTTTTTCTTTCCCCATAGACATTGCACGTCCTTAACGAAAATAAAATATTTTTTATTCGATGACATTCTCGAGTTCGCCCACGTATCTGCTCCGAGTAATCCCACTGGGTATGACTTATGGCTATGGTTGATAAAGCCGGGTATCTATATCGTAATACTCCTATGCATTTCGTACGGACGCTTTACGAGGACATGGAATTTTCTAGCAGTTTTTTCTCACGAATTACCACATACCTGACGTACCGTGCGCTCTGAAGTGAGTGGAGTTTCATCCCAAATAGGAATTATGACCATTAGAGTTAAGACGGTCGCCAGCAATTAACCATTGATGCCCAAATATACGAAACTGGTCCGAGCGATTAGTGCGACGTAATAGGCCTCTAAGTCATAATACAAATAATCCATGCCTTTCGACTTCACAATACAAATTACAGATTTCAGGTTCAACAGCCGAAGTCCGTTCGGAGTACACAGAACAGCGAAGATGAAGTAACCACAGAAATGGGGCGGTGATTAGATTCTAATAAAAAAAGAAATAAAATAATTAGTAACATAGAATCCTGCCCTACCATTAATACTTTTTTTCTCTTTCAAACAGTCACTTTTCATAAGAACTATCTTTACCATGTCTCGATGTAAGTTACACATACTATAGTATCTAAATAATAATTAAGTATAGCAGCAGCATCTCTAATGGATGTTTCAGAATGTAAATTAATATTTTTTTTTTATACTTTCTAATCAATATTACTTTCTATCAAGACTTTTTCTTTCCTCTCCCCCATCCTAACCTCCCCACCAAGCTATACGATCCATCTAGACCCTCCTGCATGCTATTAGGGGACTCTTGCTTGAAATGACCCGGCCTTTAAATGTGCAAACATCCGTACCATTAAGACGTACGGATACGCCTTACAATCCTGACCGAAAGGTTGGGTAACCCTAGGCTTTTCTACCGGACCGACCAGACTTGGTAATATCATGCTATCGCTGTTTCTTCATTGGATCCCGTTAATGGACTCTCCGTTTTACGTAGCACGTGAGGTGAAAGATTGAGAAGAGTTACGTAAGGCTGGAGCCAGGTAAAAGTGGGCCACTTGCAAGACAGCTCGATAACTTTAAGTACCTACGCTTACTGTTGACTTCATGCGAGTCAGTGCGTTGCCTTCTGGACTTACGACTTGATCCTTGTTAACCTTTTTTGATCGTGATATATATATATATATATATCATATGACTGTAACACATGAACGATGTATCAAAGTGTAAACCCCTTTGACTCTTCATCCAATAATTAACCCGCGGCTGTCAAATTTCCCGCGAGTCAGCGACCTAATTATCGGAAGTGAAGGCAGCAAGTCTGCTGCTCGAAAGAATTAATCACTAGCGAAGTCAAGTGGAGACCTTGTTAAAGGTACCTGGCCGTTTTCACAAAATTGATCGTAACGCGCCACACCCTCTGTTATTTTGCTTCTTATTTGATCCTGGAAAGGCGTAACGACGCTGGACGTTTCTGTTTATGTGAAACGGTTTATAGCTTGGGAACTAATATTTTGGCTGAGTAATTACGTGAATTTTTTATCCGCAGAAAGTGAAATCCAGCAAGCTTGGATTGGATGAAAACACAGAATTGGCGACAGGCTAAATTCATCCTGTGGGACATCTTGGTCCACTCGTGTCTTACTTAGACATTCATTACTTCCTAATACAAACGTCTACGCAAACAAGACGCTTCCATCCAGATAAGCCCGGAGTTGATTAACGATCCGCAGCTATATGGTTACCTATAATGAACACGTGGACAGTATGCTGAGTAAACTCACATGAGTTAGGAAAGCAATAAAAATTACCTGATGTGAGCAGATTCTATTAAACTGGCAAACATACGTGAGCTTGATGACTCACTGTAGAATGTTGAACCCTGTAGAAACCAAAAAAAAAAAAATAACAGAATATCAGAAATTGACACGTTTCCTCCACCCATACTTTTCATCGGATTTAACCAATCTTATCGCAGCACGCTATTATCCCAACCTTAGAGAAGTAGAGAAGAAATAAAAGTAAAAGAAAGAGGAAAAACCCCCATGGAATCAATAGGAAAAAGAGTTTTTCATGTCTCCTCGTGAAAAATCCGCAGGCAACCCCGTTGACGGGATTGATGGGGATGTCGAGTAGTGAGTCAGACCCAAGCAGACGATTCCGGCAGGGGGTGAAACGTTGAGGGTAGTAAGGTATGAGAGGGCGTTGAGGGTTGGAGGCCGGTAGGCGCCGGCGCCCTGGCGTCGCGACGTCGGGGGCGCCCGTGCTCATGACTATAACCGGTCGTTGATTGAGGCTGGCTCGTACTTGTACGCCTCTAGGCCTGGGAAGTTGCGCGTTTACCGCGGGTGAAATTGTCGCAAATATTTGACGTGGATGCGCTGCGTCCTGGTGGTGACATTAGGGTTAGCGCGTGATTACAGTTTAAGGGTTGTTGATTATGCGTCCTATACTTACATGATCGATTGATTGCACGCATAGTGATTCGAAAGAGATGTGATATGATAAGGGCGCCGTGAAAGGAGGTGCCTGGGGTGCCGAAATGTACGGGAAATCCGGACGGAGTCGCACCATCCAGGTGCTCTGCGCCATCCTGAGCTCATGGTGGTTGCTAACCGAACCGGCCCTCGGGGTCCCGGACGACCCCGAAATTACCCCCGTCGAAGGTACTGTATTAATATAATCTTTGTATCTGTGGATATAAATAATTTTATATACCGTACGATCATTTATTTTTAGTTTATAACACAAATTGTAAACTATTGATCATCCATTTATTACCGTGATTACCGCACGTAGCTGGTTTATCTGCAGTGAGTTTGAATCGTCATTGTCTGGCGCGAAACAACCCTACGACGCAGTACGCTGCTGCTGCTGCACCCACCCCCTTACGTTGCGGCTTTTGTTCTTTGTCCTATCAGCTTTGAACTATACGGAACATGAAACTCGTACGTTTGGACAGTCATCTTCTTTTGTTAGATACTCTTGACTAAATCCTAGTTCAAACAAAAATAGTGGTACGGTAGTTTTATGCCATCATTGTCAGAATTTGAATATCCTGGTTTCATGTATTTCTGAAAATAATATACAATTAGTAGACAATTATACAGATTCGTGGTCTTAATAGGCGGGAAGATATTTGTTGCTTCCACTGTATCGGAATCCACCTGACTAAAATGGCTATTTGCCAAACCAATCCCAAACAAGCACGTATTGACTATTCTCAATGCTATCAGAAATATTCAAGTATCAGTTTCCAAGGGTTTTCTCGTTCTTTATCTCAGTGGGATCATCTTCAGATTGAATCTCTCCTGAGAGAAGCAAATCTAGACGTTATATATGTAATCGTGGAACAAAATTGATCCCTAGGTCAAACATGAATACAAGATCTAGAAGAAACACACTAGTATGGGCTCAATTTAAATATGACATAAAAACGTCTTAGAAAATACGCAATTTCTTGGAAAAGTTTATTCTCAACGTATGATAACCTTCGAAGCCCTCCAAGAATCCTGGCGAACTTGACCCGAATTTAAGATATAAGAACTACAAAATTCTATAATTCTAAGAGAAAGTCGCAATGCGTAATTGTTTTTTTCTTCTACAGTGCGCATGTTCCTCTGAAAAAAATTACACGAGGTAACTTCTTATCGGTCAATCTTTAATCTACCTCAGAACTTAGCGAACTCCTATAAATTTTCTCGTTAACAAGATAGCGTCAAGCACTTTGTGCACAATTCTTTTTAACATCAAGAACATTCTCATCTTCCGTAGAAACATACGTGACGCCATAAAGTCCCAAGTAATCTGAACACCAGAAAAGTCGCATGAAACGTAAATAAAAATACTGTACTACTACGTAGATATAAAATTCATGTAATCGCTATATCCTGATAACATATTCTCGCACCTATTTCGTTAATCAATAAATCGTATCCTGAACATTTCACTTTGTTTTTTTTTCTTTGTAGTGAAAAGCAAAACAGCTCGGTCTCTCGGTTACGAACCGATGAACACAACTTGATTATATTGCTAGAGGTATTTTGAACTTTTTAATTTCGACCTCTTCATTGTGCTCATTGCATCAGGGACAATGAGCGCAACGAACGATGCAGGCTTTGTTGAAGAAAATGACGAGGCAAACGAAGGGATTACCTATGCTTCATGTCGGAAATACATTTCATTTCGCTTGGGTTTAAACTACGTTTCTCCAGAATTGAGTAAAAGGCCCTAGTTGTTACGCATTATTGTCTCAGTACGTAATGCATCGCAGTGCATCGTTCGATTGTAACGCGACACCTATTTGCATACTAGGTATACCTGTGATCGATACGACTCTAGGTACTTTGAACCCATACTCTAGTTCTTATCCTATTGTTTTCTATATTACTATACGCATTTGAGTCTCATATTAATTTTCAGGATATTAGCTATAAAATTCTTGGACAGAATTTCCTTTTGTTTTCCCCAAAAAAATTGGTGATGGATATTACATTGAGAAAAACTTTGTTTATGGAATATCTTTGTACAAGAGCTCAATGTAATACGATGATTGCATGAGAATACATCTCTCTGATATATGGAAAAATGTGGAATGATGAAATTGCATGAGTTAATAAATTTGCGTCGTTCCTTGAAGCGGCAAAGCGAACGATAAGCAATTTATGTAGAAAGTAAGGAATTGCATTTGCCAATTACATTGACGTAATTGCTATGACAAAAAGTTGCCATTCGCTCTGAATTATTGCCATGAAATTAAAAGCTTTACCAAGTAGAATTGTATGATCAACCAAAGGAATAATTTTATGTTGGAAATATTTTCACATTTTTTTCTCATTCTTGGCGAATTTTTTTAGGCTTATAAAAAGTCAACTTTTCCCTGATGCGTATGAGCTAATGAATTGTCAGGAATATTTTTTTCCTATTGTACTTGTAGGTAGATTGTTGTATAGAGCTCTAGATTGCAATTGGGACATCACCCGAGGCGATTCTTTTTTTTTTTTTAATATAATGTTGAAAATCTTGTGTGCTGGTTGACATAGAGTTTTTTTTTCCAGTTTTTCTGTACATATGTAGAAATATACTCCTGATTTTTCTTTGTTCTTTATGTATCTTGCGACTGTGGAAAAAAAGCAAGATTACTTTCACGTGTTTATAATTATAGTAACTTTATCTAATCTTACATCAACTGATAACAGGTTATCATAGTTCTTCATAAATAATAGATATGAACGCTCGTTTACTTTCTCACCCATCACTCATTCAAATGCTTATCAAACAAGTATCATACTTAACAAGAATCAATATTTCCTATACAAATATTACTCTGAGCTTAACAAATAATTCCTATTTTATGAAATGTTTACTTTCGTTTAGCAGGGGTTGCATGAATTGGTTAAATCAATATTCTTCTCTGAATCTTCATAAAGTGGTAGCAGAATAACGTAATTTCCAGTCATGCGAGAGAAATTCGATTTCCCGGGTATCAATGAGATTTCACACCTGTCTTCATCGCGATTGACAGAATTGGTTACAGAATTAAGTCAACTTCCTCAGATTCTGGCTCCTTGCTTGTTAAAATATACCAAGTAATATATCGCGTCGTTCATAAAAACATTTATCTAGATCCGTCTCAATTAAAAGATTCTGATCGAATCTTTTAATGACTGTTCGATCCATTAATTTAATATCATTAATTCGTATAACCCTCATAACGAAGTTTTTGACTGAAAGTCGATAAATACCAAAAGTCAAATCTACACCGCCAAGAATATTATCACGGGACTAGTCCATTTTACGATTATATCCGCCTTCTAGCGGCACAACGATTATAGTGCAATGACATGCAATTATTGCGCAACAATATACAACACATACTGCAGTGCAATTTATGCTTGGGGCTTAATCATACCTATTAGCCACATTTACAAAGACCTGAGTGGCCTGACACCAAACCAGATAACCCCAATAAGGAATGCGACGAGTGACATGAATGTTCAAAATGTCAAAAGAAGAAAAGAGCATAGACTAATACGAGCTATAGTATGACAAAAGAGTCATAAAAATATTTCCTTACTAGACTGTATATAATAGAAAATCCATTGGATTCTTATCAGTGTCAAAATAAATCCAGGATCCAATATGTTCCAAGAAGGCGTCTCAAATGTAATCCCGTAATCCCAAAAAAGGATGGCAAAGGTATCAAAACGTTTAATATTAACCCTTAGATATGTACATCCTGGAGACAGAGGTACCTAAGGATTTCATTTCATCAATAAACAGTGCATCGCCCTCTCTGAAAGAAAGTCTACCATGTCTAAATAATTCAAATACACCAGGTGTATCCTCAATGAATAATATCTACGTAGCACAGAGGGTGAACGTATCAACTTTTAACCCAACATAAAGTTACCGCAGTCTGCACTGCGGCTACTAGATTACCTCCGGTCTGTTTCCGTTCGTAAAACGTCGTTACACGCTTCAAAGTCACTCGTGTTAAAATCGATTACCAATAATCCTTATTGCCGTTCGCTATCACCCTGCAAACTGCACATAATCATCTTGTAAGAAATAGTCAGTCGATCCTCGCGACTTCCTGCAGAGAACGAACAGTGAAGCGACCCTGTTCTTCGTTTGAGGTTAAACGTGTTTCCTGCAAGGAAGATATAAAGGGTACGGATGAATACTTTTCTTTAAATTCAACGGATGAAACGTAATTGTAGACTTGTTGGAAATATCTTACTAAAGTGATATAAATCAAACATTTTCTGTATAGTGTTCATGTACCTGGTACGCCATAGTAATAGCTACATGAACCCTTTGGTAAGGCAACCATAGTATCACCCTGGTATCAATTTTTTACTTATGGTTATAAAATGGTGGCGGCATCAGCTCCTGGAACAATGTAATTATGCAAAAGAGATTTTTATTAGCAATGCAAATTATTGATAGGTATTTAGTTGGATATTCAGATCTGACAAAGATATTTCCTATTGGACTCGTCTTTGCTGGAATAATGAGTATTCCACAGTTCTATTGACTTGCATTGAAACGTAAAAGCATGCAATTTCATACTGGCGAACTCTGTATGCATATTTATGCAAGACTGAATTATTTAATTAGACGAGACTAGCTCTACGCATCTTTCTCTCCGTACATATTTTCCATGTGGTGAATTAATTCTTGTGCAAATTACGATTAACGTGAATTATTCAATGATACGATTACGGTATTACACGTGAATTCTAGTCTTTTCCGCGTCAGCCACGCGAAATCAGGTCGTTTATGGTAACAGTAGGTAAGCAGGTTTTCTTATAAAAATCTAGAATTCACTTTGCCCTCGATGGCCAATCATGGGAGACTGGCGAGTAGCCAGAGTGCCAACTAAATATTTAACGAAGCCACGTATACAATGAGTTATACAGTTCAAATGCGCTAGTCAGATTTGACAGCTGTCATGTAACAACTTTAGTTTAATAAAAATTAAGAACCATTCCAATACCAGTTTTTCTGCTGTTTGAAAACATTCCGTATGTCCTTCCTTCTCAAGCATATATAAATAAGTATCTGATGGGTACAGTTTGTCTCTCTCGTACTTACGAAAAGCATAGAAAATTCGAAAAATCTAATTTACATTTAAATTGAATCAACCTGTACAGTTAAACATTGAATTGTTAGTATTTATCAATTTGACTCACCAACCAGAGTTGCGACTGAATTGAAATTAATTTCAATGTATAATCACCATATTGCTCTGTTTCATTGAATGTTGACGCGAATCATTTACACCCAGGGATGAAATAACATTTTCTGGATGTTGACTATCGTATCAGGTCAAAGTTCGGATCGACAATGGCACAATAAATGAAGTCTATACAAAACTGTTAAGTCAATATCACAAGACTCCTCATTACTATACCAAACATACTAGAGTCAATTACGTATTCCTATCCTGACTATGACACTGATAGTAATGGGTTACAATTTTTTTTAGAAATTCTAACCTAAAATATATACCTCTAGTAGGGATAAGTTTCTTTTCCACGTGTCACCATTAATCATTCTTTTTATTCCTGAGTCCAGAATCTTTAGAGCTTCCAACACATAGCCCAAGTGTATCAACAAAGAAAGGAAAACTTTTTGCAAAATTTCTTTCTCTTTATTGAACGATGATAAATAATATGATGTATAGCGATTCCCAACAATAATAACATTCATTTCCGCAACTGTGAGATTCTATGCCAGTCCATAGACATATAGTCTGGGCATAGTACGTGTTCCTGGTGTTATTTCTGAGTTCTATCGCCAAACTTTCCCAAGAAACGTAAGCGTGAAAGCTCTAAGGGCAAGGGTAATTACCTATTTTTTGAGATTAGAGAATTTCTGGAACAATAAAATGGTCTCGTGGCTTTCGAAATGTTGCGTGCTGTGACAGTGCCGATGCCAAGATAGTTTCTGTCGACACGCAACTTTTGCCTTTAACGTGTTGCATTTTTTCCCCATTATCGTTATTATGTTCTTTTCATGCATAGTTGCTCTGTATGGTGGATGTGTAACCAACACGAACAATCGAACTAATCATGCTTCAAAATGGGTTTTAATAATGCCGAGTATTACTCCATCTTGCTGTGCGATTATATAATTTTAGCGATAAGTAACGACGTCACAGTGCGATGCTTTTACTTGATTAGATTTATATCCGTTCGGAAAGAGAGAGACAGAATGGGGGACTAGGTTCCGCATATTATTGCACGAATATTCAAATAGTCATGGCCACACAATATTTTACTTAAAGCCTTGATTAATGTTTATCTGTTATATGATTGGATTATCATATCCCATAACGTCCTCTTTTTCAAGCTCACTTAAATCA
Organism: Trachelus troglodyta; assembly: GCA_030142635.1. NCBI lineage: Eukaryota > Metazoa > Arthropoda > Insecta > Hymenoptera > Cephidae > Trachelus > Trachelus troglodyta. The sequence goes on along the minus strand of JARQTJ010000420.1, from coordinate 3,081,336 downwards.
AAGAGAAGACATATAGTATAAGCATTTCATTTCTCATTGGAATCCTATATCCACGTGATCAATTTGACCAGGAAAATAGCAGTACTGGGTCCAATGAGATAAATTCTATACTAAGTTCATTTTGTTTCCCAAAGTTGATTTCTCTGCATAATATTGTAGATTGAGTTTTCGTTAAGGGACACGTAAGCCGAGTCATCTCTGCGGTTTGGCAAAAAGAAATGGTCACTCGATAACCCTAGGAAGTGGTCGTTCCTTCAGGGTTTCAAATATCCGTCTTGATGCCTAGTCAAATATACGGAGCCTAAAAAGAAAATGACTCTTGTTAAAGAAGTAAAGTTGAATTGTAGTAAAAACGAAAATGAAAAAATAAGATAGAAAGTGTAAAATCGTACACTTTAAAATTCCTTACCGTTGTACTCGTCCCCTTAAAATATTCTAGCGAACAAGACCAGTGAGAAATATTCTCATCCGGCATTTAGTGAGAGAATTTCGAAAACAAGAGATACAGCTCGCTATCTTTTCTATTTTATCCCATCTCTCCAGCATCCTGCCTTTTTCACGGTAGCAACCCTTGGCAGTAACGAGATCACGATGAATGTATAATCGAGTATGGCATCAACCGAAACAGAAGGGATGCTAAATATATACAAGATGCCTCCGCTTTATCATTCAAAAATTCTCATCTTTCCAGCAATGGTTTTCACTTATAACACCGGGTGCATGTTTTAGCACAGTGAAATGTATTTTCGTCCAAGTCACTCGAAAACTCTTGAGACTCTCAGCTACTTTCCTTTCCTATTCGTCAACCCTTCTTACCTGGGTACTTGGATGTAGGAGTACGTACACCAGGTCGCAAATTCCTTTATTTTACCTGGTGAACTTAAAAGTGAAAAGTGTTGAAGAATACGTCCTAACGTAATTACTTCTTAACGAACCAATTCAGAAAAAAAGGAGCAAAAATTCGAACCAAGTATATGGGCCGTTGAAGAAGACTCGTTCCCCTTGTTAACATACATATGTAATCTGTATTACATGTATTTATCCTCAGGGTTAAATCGATATGATAGTTTCACAAGAAAATATATAAAACGAAAGATAAATCCTTCTATGACAGCAGCAGCTCTTTAAAGGCTTTAAGAATGATCGATGAATATCATCGTCATAAGGAGTCATGGTTTTTCCTATAAGAAAAACTTTTCGTTCAAATATTTTCTGTTGGCATTGGATATACTGCGGAAGGCGTGGGACGTTTCGCAGGTGAGAGCATTGGCAGTGTGCCATACTGGAATGACCCACTTTTGACGCGTGGATTGACCCGAACAGCGTCATTTTATTTGCCCGTACTTATCTACGTACAGTGGTACGTTAATTCTACTGTAAAATGAGGACAGATTGTTAACTGGTATACAATTATCAACTTTTACACAATCATGATTGCTCATCGCTTTGTTACGTTGCTTATACACGTGAGCTTTTTACTTTTCTTCCGGATTCCATTTCTAACTTGGCTGGTCCCATTGGATTAAACCTGTAGATATAAAAGAGATATTAGACATTGAAAATTCAAGTTCTCCTATTGTAAGGATATTTAAAATTCGATTTGACTTTTGGTTAACCTTCAGAGGTGTTAAACCCGTAAAGTCCTAGATAGAAAGGGGATGCAAATGCGAACCATCTTTGAAACCCAATGGCTCGGGGTAAACAAGGTCATTAGTCGACTGTTTCCACACGGATGACTTTACTATGCTGATTACATACGGAATTTCCAAGGGGATACTTCAAGTGTTTGCCATTCCTTCGCGTAGTTCTACTAATGTTTCTTTGATGATGGTTATGGCTTGGATCTTAGGATAAATTGATTTTTCTTCCTTCTTAAATCATTTATCCATTGGATGTAGGCTGCATCAAAGAAATCAGTGTAACGAACTGTCTAGTGAAAAATTCTAAGGGTGCAAAGAAGCTCTCGTTATCAATGGATTTGTTTTCGAGGATACGTACTATTATTCTCGAACAATGCAGCAATCAAGGAGGATTTTTCGACGAGGCATCGGTTGAAAGAGGAGTCAAGACAGTCTTTTGGCCGGTGGTTGGTTGAGCGTCCCGACGCTCTAACGTCTCAGAGGGATGAAGCAAAAGCTAAAGTCGTTTAGGAGAATTTTTCTTTATAAAAATTACTTTGACCTGCAGTTTATTACTCACCTTATATTAATATTAGACCAACGAACAGCTATGTACAGTTTTCAACTGATTTATATACTTCGTTTTATATATTGAATTCTCATCGTTTCCAGATATACCAGAGGGCGATAGAAAGAAGATAGGCGACATTTGTACGGATGATAGCGAATGCAGTTTTGCTGGTTCTCATTGTGATCCAAGGAAGAAGAGGTGTTTCTGCAAAAGCGAATTCGAGGCAACAAATTTTATAGACAAGTGCGGTCACGGTGAGTTAATCCATGAATTGAACTATAAGAACTTGACAATAGGAAACTCATCCACTGCAAAGGATTTATTATTAGAGAATTCAACCATCCCTTCTTGTGGTTCGAGCTTACAAAGTACTTAGACTAACTGACAGTACCAGTGCAGAAGCAGAAAAAATTGTCAGGTCACAGTTCGATAATTTGCAACAGCTTGCAAAAGTACATTCAGAAAGTTTACTCGTTACCTTTTTTTAAAAAAAGAATACAAAAAACTCCGCTGTTTATAAAAATCCGCCTTGGTACGCTCCGTTACATTTAAATGGCTGTTTTCCTTGCACTTCCAGTTAGTCTGACAAAATGGCTACGAGAGTAGCTATAAGTTTACAGCCCATAGAGTTTCTTTACTGATGTTAGATATTCTATATCAGAAAGAGCTCCAGTGCAAATTTTAATTATACTGTTTTAAATCCTATTATTACCCATATAGGATTATTGGCATTTTTTAAAAATAAAATCAATATCACCACAAGTGTTGCTTCTGCTATCAAACTTCCCCTAGCATCCAATAAACCACTGAAGTATCAAACTGATGTATCAAAACATCTACTGGAGACAATGACGGCCTCTGTCGGTCAGGATAGCTCAAGTTCCAAGAAAGGATGTTGCGATAAACTTTAATAATAGCCAAAGAGTATACGTTTTGTGATCTAACTTTGAAAAAGCTAGAGAAGCCCATGGAAGAGAGGATCTTTTGTCCTACCTAGAACAGAGAGAAGAAATCATTAATTAAAGCTATTAACGATTATCGACCTTTTGCTTTTAGCATGTAGAAAAGACATTCATTTCTAACAAGGTTCTGACTAATTTCAGAAGGAATTTCAAGAGCCGATAAGCCTACCTATTGCCAAAGAGATTCCGTAGACTGTGCCATAATGTTTTACGTCTATTGTTAAAAGACCAACAAAACGTCAGGCATGAAACCTTCCTGGCGATTAATAGAGTCAATTACCTGTTTTCCAAGCCGAATTCCTCTTACCCAAGAATGTTCCAAGTTGAGGATGTTTCTGAACCCTTGAAAGACCATTACCGAAAGCCTATTTATGAAGGATAAGTGGTTCCTGACCTGCCTCAACATCCCCTCCACTTTCTCTATGTTCAATATATCCAACAATCCCAGATCAATAATTTTGAGCAACAATCAAAAAATACTTTTTCAGGCGCTAACGTCAACGAGTCGTGCTTCTTCAGCGAACAATGCGAAAAGAATACTGCGAGAACAGAATGTCGAGATGGACGCTGCATTTGTATGTTCGAAAAAATTCCCATGGTGCGATCGGACGGTACCATAGAATGCATTGGTAAAATTAATATTTAATAATAATAAACACTAAACTATGACTCTGCGATAACTCAAGATCAACTGTTACCGTATAAAAATTTTAGCCGAGGTCAACGAACCACCCAACCTCCAGTACGTGGACCCAGCCATGATAGGCGTCCTGGTCGGTATGGCTCTAATGTTCATAATAATCTGCGTTGTTCTCCGACTCTTTAGCAAGTAAGTTTCCCTCTTCTACTTAAGACGAAAATGCAATCATCATTAGAATACGTCATCCAAAACTTCAGATCTGCAATTAATAAACAATTTCTTTTACAGGGCACGTTGGCGTGAAAATCGTACGATTTTTAATACGCCAAATGCACGGCTTATGAATGTATCCTTACTGAGGGAAAGTAAGCTATTGCATGGTCAGGAACGACGTGGCTCTCGCGCAAGTGTACGAGGACCTTCTAGACAGCCGTCGATGGCCTCCTTGCGTGCACATTCACCCTCCGCCTCGCAAGGTGCGAAACACTCTCAGCGAGTGAGCCGTACGGGTTTTTATTTATTCACTTACTAAGCAAGCAACTTTATTCGCCCTCGTAACAATAGAGCCAAGACTTCTGTCGATACGTAGGCGTTCTACTAGACTGTTCCTCGTAAACTTTTTAGATTGTGTATGGAGCCGTCCTGTTCTCGCATGATCTCTATCTATTCTATTGACAGGAGGACTGCCTTCCTGGATGAAATTGTTGAATTTCATAGAACTTCTCTTATAGATAACAAAACATATATATATCGCAATACATTAATCTCAACTCTGTTATTGCTTTCGGTTCTCTCGACTATTCGCCTATCCTTGAACTTCTGGTATGCAATTACTATACCGGATAAACATTCTGATAATGTTGGGAATATTAAGATTTTCGCGTTTTGTTTTATATGAAAAACTTATTATTCAATCTTACAGGAGCTTGATACGTCACTTTTTGTACGCGGATGAAGAATACCAATTCTCTCCCCGTGCATGCTCGACGACACGGATCACTTCTCTGCCGTGTCTTTTGAGATTGTAAATATACGGTTATAGATATTGGAGTCGGATAGAGTTTTTGCTCCCATATAACTAGAGCAGAATCACGTTGCACACGACTGGTGTACCTTGTCTTGTTATTTTGTTTTCCCTTTTATTTATATTTTTTCCATTAGAGTTTGCCGGTTACACAGTTTAGAGTTTTGTGGTGTCTTCTACTACAGTGATTTGTTATAGCGAATGAGGACACCTCACGGTTATAGTTGCTTGCTACAGTAAACGAATTGCCTGATCATTCATGAAGATAATTAGATCAATTATGAGTTATACCATGTAGTATTCATTCCTAGTATAAACTACGGTACACATTCACAGTCATTAGTCATTAGGAATAGAAAGAAATAATTAAGAAAAAAGAACAAAGTCAAATTGTACAGAATTCTCTTGTGGATTATTTTTTATCTTCTCGTGTACTCTGTCGAGCTTACATTAGACTCTGCTTCTTCTCCGTAGCTTAATATTCCAACTACTATCCCTGCATTGAATTACTCTTTAATTAAAGAGTGAAGATCAATCGATTTTCAGTACTATAAAATTATATATATCTCTGCCGACACCTCTTGGTCGTACCTCAAGCATATTCTATAATAATTCCAATTTCCAAGCGAAAAGGAGAAGTAAAATGTAAAAAGTATTATTATCATTAAAGTCATGCATTAGTGAACACGTAAAAAAAGAAATGATACCTATAGGTACGATTGTTAAAGTCATTCTTAAAGTAGCATCCGTCACTCATTAACTGAATATCTGTTGTCGTAATGAACCGGCCTTTGTTGCCAGGGTCTCATGCAGGATCTCGTCGTGGAAGTCGTGGAAGTAGTGGAAACGCATCGGCAGTCTCCACCAGATCGAACAAGTCACCCCCGGCGACAAACTCGAACAATGCAACCGACCCAGTACTGGAGAACGTCACGGTAGAAATTCTTGAAAACCGTGCGTAGCTCAAACGTCAACGATAAGAAGATCAAATGGGATGAAACGAAAGCAAATTTTGGATCTTACAAGTCGAACTTCGGTACACTCTTTTCATTACGAAAATTCGCCATCGAGAAGCTTGCAATATTTTCAATCGCCAAACCGTCACTCACCGTTCTCTTCGAGGGACCTAGAAGAGACAAAGAAATAATCAATTGGATAGCCCAGAAGGTCGCCGAAAAATTCTAACGCTAATTAATGATCTTCGAGTATCAACGTGCTGGCGTAATAAACGAAGTGCTTACGTATCAGGATTCGTAACGCGATAGCAATTAACACAGTCAGACACTGAATAGACAAGCAGAGATAACAGATAAAAGAAATAATGTCTTACGCTGCCACATCACCTACCTAATACTCTCACAAGTTGAATTTAGATTCACTGACATTCGAAAAACTTTGCATAAGCTAAACAAGACGGATGAATGATCTTAGCTGAATCTATTAAAGGAGGCTGCACTTGTCTCTCTCTCTCTCTCGTATACCCTGTGACTCTTGTATAAAAGTTGTTACCCCGACTAAGATACGACACGACGAATAGAATTGAATAGCGTGGGAATTTGAAGTGAACGGAAGCAAGGTACGTAAATAGATAGCGATGACAATGGCGATGACGATCCATTAAAACGTTGCGACAGCCTCCAATATATAGTTAAAAATTATTTATGTAGTACAATCAGTAGTCACAATCAAAGATAGATAAACACTGTCCATGATTCATCAGGTCCAGATTATTAAACAGTTTCCAATGACTGTTACGCATGACGACTCATTGATTGATAATCAAGAAATCATCACGATGGCTCGATTGGAACTAGTCAGTCGCGCGTGGCCGTATCTTGAGAACAGGAAGCAACGGAATGACGGTGCTCTGATTGGTTCACACAGAAGCTAGACGAATGGGACCAGAAGAAAGTGTTTTGAGACAGCAGCCTGGAAATATAATAGAAACATTAGTACACTACGTCTAACCTATATAAACGCGTCAAATGATTAATTAACACTTAATCATAATTAATAGCAAATCCAACGAACGTGACTCTAGATGCAACTATACGCGTAACAGCGAATTTTCTTCTTATAATAAACAATGATAGGCTCTTCGCGAGTAACTTAAATATTTTCCAATAAGCTTTTATCACGTTCTAAGGTACACTTCACAAGTATTGATAATATCTGCACAATATAAACTTAACGTATATGATAGTGCATAGGATTATAAAGAAAAGCTACGAATCGAACGAAAGCTTATATACGTACGCGATAATACAATTAAATTTCATATATCAATCGATTATATAATCTCACGCTCTCGATTGTATCTTGCACATACGTTTATATAAGTATCAATTTCAAATATACACGCGAGACGCATCTACGCAGACGCTGGACGTAATCCGCGGGTAATCAAATACATAATAGCACCGGTAGAATTTGAATTTTCAATTGAAAAAAAAAGAAATGAAAATCATTACCAGTTTAATAATCGTATAATAATATATCAGCAGCTTAGTGCCTACGTTGTCAGGTAGCCATTATTATTATTATTATATAAAATATATATACAACGTACCATTAACGAAGCTTATGGCATTACTGCATTGATTGAACACGTAGCGTTAGTATAATAACGCCTAGCGACTGTGCTACTCTGTGATTACTACGTATTTATAAGGATATCGACATTGCCATTGCACCACAGCAGACTCGCTTAGATTATATGTAGATATACGTACATCCAGTATATCTCATCCCGCACCTAATATCCTTCTAATTCGAGGCTAAGCAAAAGATACGGTGACGGCTTATTTTCATCGATTTCGAAGTAAAGTGACAAAACTTAAATATATATATATACATATGCATGCAAGCATACGTATGCATAATACGTAGAACAGCGAAACTTCGTCCTGACAAAAAGAAAATCGAACGACCTTTCAATAGGGAGTTATCGCGTTTACCTTTAGTACACGTATTTTCCTATAACTCACCAAACAATTTTAGAATGTAAATCCGACTCGTAGATAACTAGTGTAGCTTGTGTCACTAGGACCGATCCAATCCTGAAGGGAAATTAGGGGAAGGTTTCCATTTTAGGGTTGGATCTCGTGTCCACGACCAATTAGATTACTGCAAGAGGAGTGTCTGATATATTATATATATATAATACATATGTGTATGTTTACGGAATAAGTATATGAGAAATAGGAAGAAAAAAAAATGTGGGTGCTGCTATCGGCTAGACGTATTAAAAATTCGAATTGAATACTCCAATTAATAGACTATGGCTAATTAATTACACGATCGGCGGATAATCTTAGCTAAGTTCTATAACGTAATGCGAAATAAAAATTTGTAGACTTTTCAATATCACCGAGGACAACTCCACGCGGAACTTTGAGGTTTATATGTAGGTATAACGCAAGTGTACTTACGTACGTTACTCCGTGTACTTGCTGATCAGTCGTTCGCACCTGTAGATTTTTCAAAATAGATTCTTCTTGTCTCTACGAAAATGCACAGGGTGTCGTTGCGAATGCCAAGAAGACTACGTGTCTCTGACTCGGTTCTCCAATCATCTTTTCGCATAAAGTCGTTGACAATGTCTCTGACACGATGGATCAGCTGTCTGTGATTTTAAAATCCTTAACACGATCTTGTTTCGTTTTGAAAGAAAGACGCATAGGACAGTATATGATGTATGTACGTACGATCTAAGATAATCCGTGCATTGCACGATCCTACTTGACAGAGAATTTTGGTTTGACTCGATTTCTATATTACTGTCAGTAAAGGGATGACGTCTCTGGAATGTTTTCCCATATGGAAAATAAGAAAATATATTTAAGAAATTCTTTGCATCATAAATTTTTATACGCAATTCGTAAATATTGTTAATCCAATTATTTATTGCTATAGACGAATTCATTGATTAAGAATTTCTTTATGCACCGCGTGCCAAATATCCATCTTACCACCATGCTTCCCACTTTGATGGGCTCGATAATAATATGCTTTTTATTTTTAATTATTCTGTATCCTCGCCTATTTAAATAAAAAATAATATATTGAAAGCCTTTTGAGGATTGTATCCTCCATGCTTGCTGCTCAAGAACTGTTAAAGGCTGTACTGTGAATACTATTTACTATTATGATACGTATGTATATTAAGATTGAAAAAACCTCGAATGTTTATGAGAGTATGCGGAAAAGAAAATTAACTGATTGATCGCTGAACGAGGTTTATTTTAAAGGAGGAAGTGATTATTATTAATGACAAAAAATATTTAAGAATTCATGTGATTGCGTACTGGTGATGGATGGCCCAACTATGGGGAAGTGTCTGGGTAATCCGCACCATTGGAAGGATCTGCGTAGAATTGGTTTTTACTTTTATGTTTTCTCGTCAAAAATGGAAACCTCATTTTGTCACGTTCTTAATATTCCGTCACTCGCGATGCGGACAGAGTAAATCACAGCAGGGAAACGAATATTATCTTACTCCAGGTTTAGAAACTTTATAGCTCTAGTGACGCCTGTAGAACGTTGACACTTTCGCGATCCAACGTGTATCTGTGATTGGGAGTTTTTCTATAGCGCATTGAAAATCGGCTTCAAAGAATCGCGTTTGGTTTGCTCATTGAAATTGTAAAGAAGACGTGAAAAATTAATCCATCCGCCGACGAAAAGACGTTCACTTCTTTCTTCGACACTGTACACCTTATATCTGCATGACACAATACATATGTAAATCATAATACTATGGGTTGCCATTTTGTTTTTAAGGCCAAGATAGTCAACTTACTACGTTTCAATAAGTCAGTACAACAATTGTATCTTTTTCGCAGGATTAATTCTGTCACGCTGTATGATCTAATAATAATTAAAGAATTTTTTTGGCGAGGCAGCACCTTGAAGAACAATTTATAATTAGACTTTAGATGACTTTTTGAGGTTGGATCTGATTTGGATCAAGCGTTTAGCTATTATATATTTACTTATTTTAATAAATGAAAATTTTACGGAGAATCAGCATTTAGCGACTTGTATTTATCAAAATACTTTTTTCTTAATCACTATTGTACGTGTATTTGAAGCTGACTTACATATAGATGAATATTAACAATAAAAAAAGATGCAGCTTGATACACCCGTTGATTATAAGTTTGAATGATGATTTTTCAATGACAGTATGTAATTTATTTGTTTTAATGTCCACGTTCTTTCTGTGCACCATTGCACGGTGACAGATCAAGGTTTTATGTAAAACGGGTACGTCGAGTTAGAAGTGCATCGATTCGAAATAGTAGGCTTGAATTTTAAGAGAATTATACAATAACGATTAAGTAACTAACGCGCTGCGTCGATATTCTCTAAGGATTTAGTCAGAATTTTTAGAGAGCAAGAACAGTGGTATTATTATATGTACGAATTAAACAGAAATTGGTACACGTACGTAAGTAATATATAGAAAAATAGCGTCTATGTAGAATCAGTGTGGATGGGTGCGGGTTAAAACGCGAGTCCCTCTTTTTCCAGTCTTAAATATTTTATAAAACTTCGTATAATGTAAAGATATATATGTTATATATCATTATCTGTATTGTAATATCTATACTGCATTATTAACGACAACTTAGCCTACCTTGTAGTCTTTATATTAAACATTTAATATTATAGCTTACAAAGAAATAAATATCTATCTATACCTATTGTACTTGAAACTATTAATACACGACTATAAATCTTTCGTTTTAATAAAATCGTAATACACGTCTTTGATTGGTTTTATCATTGTCAGATTTAAGATCTTTTCTTATACGTTTTTCTTTCAAATTTATTTTCATTATGACGCATTGTTATAACTATAGATATTTTTACAAATAATATACAAACAAAGCATCATGGAAATTCATACTTGGCGGTTCATGAATTTTGAATTTTAGCGCAATACAACATCACCGCATGTTGATAAAATGGAATCGACCATCTGCTGGTTACGTCTATATACTTCAAGAGTTTTAAAGGGTGTACCGTGCAGGACTATGGTAGAATGTGGATAAGACTTTACTTGCGAATATAGAAATGCAGGAATCTATGCGCATGTGACAATGAATTATGGATATTCACTAATAATAATACTTTCACATTTTAGAGTTGAAATTAAAATGAAGTGACGGTGAATCAGTATTAAAAAGTATTTTTAGAACGTCATAATGAAGAGAGTTCATTCGCTATTACTAACATGCTGTATCTGTCTTTACATTTCTCAGATTAGTTAGTTAACTTTATTCTAATTCTGTATGATGTTGCTTGAACTATCTTTATTTACCTGGCTTTCTTTATTGCAGATACTCTTAGTAGAAATCTAAAATACTATGAGACACTGCATGCCTCACACTTTCAACATAATATTGTGAAAAGGGGTACGCAGCATAGTTATCATCCGTACAACAAAATCAGTGAATTAGAATTTTATAGTCATGGACGGTATGGTATATTTTTGTATTTTTCATACAAAATATTGGTATTACTATCATGGTTACAATATTTATTGTAGTTTGTATTTACAGACACTTTCGATTAATTCTAACACCTAGAAGGGAAGTTATACATTCCAATTTTAAGGCGTATGAGGTAGATGGTGATGGAAAGGAAAAAACAGTCCATTTAGGTATATTAATGCTTATTCTTGTTGCATGTAGATTGCAAGCATGCATGTAATCATGGGAATTGATTGTTGCAAATTGTTTGAATTGTTTCTTAGATCAAGACAATTTTTACCATGGCCGTGTTTTTGGAGAAATGGATTCTCATGCCCAAGTACATATTGACAATGGTGTTCTTACGGCTACTATTGCTGTACCCGATGAAACATTTCATATAGAGGTGAGGACTATATTATAGACATTGCAGGTTCATAGTTTATTACTATGCTTGATTATTCCAGCCATCATGGAGACATCTTCCACATACAGACAACAAAACAATGATTATCTACAAGTCATCGGATGTGAAACTCAGTTGGGAACATTTTGAAGGAGGAGAAGGTCATACTCATGGAGCACCTAAGACATGTGGCTATATTAAGGAACAACCAGGTATGCGTAACAATCGACTTAGAAAATATATTCATACAAGATCTTAATTACTGTTATACATGTAATTATAGAATCCATTAATGAGAGAGATGAAGAAATAGAACAATTGTATTATAATAAAATCAGTGCACATAACAGAACAAAAAGACAAACTGAAACCTATGAATATACACCAACAAAAACTCGTTGCCCTTTATTGTTAGTCGCTGATTATAGGTTTTACCAAGAGATGGGTGCAAGTAGCACAAAGACAACAATTAACTATCTGGTATGACATTACTTTCGACTCTTATTCTATGAACTAATATAAAATATACTTAATTGATCATATTTACAGATCAGCTTAATCGATAGAGTACACAAAATCTATAACGATACGTTATGGCAAGAACGTCAAGAGCAAGATGGTTTCAAAGGAATGGGTTTTGTGATTAAAAAAATTGTGGTTCATAGTGAACCAACACGTGTTCGTGGTGGTGAAACCCATTATAATATGGTTCGTGAAAAGTGGGATGTTCGAACCTTATTAGAGGTAAAACAGCATTGACTAAAATTAAAAGATTCAACTTTGTGAATCATACTTCATAAGTTCTCATGTAGGTTTTCAGTCGTGAATACAGCCACAAAGATTTTTGCTTGGCTCATTTGTTCACCGACTTAAAATTCGAGGGTGGAATTCTTGGACTAGCTTATGTAGGATCACCCCGTAGAAATTCTGTTGGGGGAATTTGTACGCCAGGTAAAAAAAAAATTACAGAAAAACTATGTTATTGGTCTTCTTCAATATTATAACAATTTTTATGTACGGTTTACAGAGTATTTTAAAAACGGATACACTTTGTACTTGAACTCTGGATTAAGTTCCAGCAGAAATCATTATGGACAACGAGTCATCACCCGAGAAGCCGACTTAGTTACTGCCCATGAGTTTGGACATAATTGGGGTTCTGAACATGATCCTGACATTACGGTAAGCTTATTAAATTATATTTCTACATTATAATACTTTTAATATTCATTTCTTCTTGTATACAGGAATGCAGTCCAAGTGCCAGTCAGGGTGGATCATATCTCATGTATACCTATAGCGTAAGCGGATATGACGTTAACAATAAGGTAATAAAATTTTTCAATAAAGAGAAAACAGCACAATCTCCTTCAATATTGAAACCGACACCTTGTTTCTGCACAGAGATTTTCACCATGTAGCCTACGATCCATCAGGAAAGTCCTACAGGCCAAATCTGGTAGATGTTTTTCAGAACCTGAAGAATCATTCTGTGGTAATCTTAGAGTCGAAGGAGATGAGGAATGCGATGCTGGGCTTCTAGGTACTGAGGATAACGATGCTTGCTGTGATAAAAATTGCAAACTACGTCGGAATCAAGGAGCCGTATGCAGGTAAACATGAATCATATGTAAATGTCAATCATATCATAAATGTCAGAATCATATGTTATTTAATACCAAACAACAACGGTTTTTATAACAGTGACAAAAATTCTCCATGCTGTCAAAATTGTGCATATATGCCTCTTGGAGTTAAGTGCCGCGATGCACAATATGCAACTTGCGAACAAGAATCAAGATGCACTGGTGCATCAAGTGAATGCCCTCGTTCTCCACCGATGAAAGATGGCACAGGGTGTTTGGAGCGGGGTCAGTGTAGACATGGAAAGTGTGTACCGTACTGTGAAACACAAGGATTGCAGAGTTGTATGTGCGATATAAGTAAGTAGTGTTATTTGAATATATTTATATTCATCCATGCATTATATTCGTATTATTGTTAATATATTATACGTTTATAGTTGGAGATGCCTGCAAAAGGTGTTGTAGAATGAGTTTAAACGAAACCTGCTTCCCTATAGACCCTCAAGATATTTTGCCTGATGGAACACCGTGTATTCAAGGCTTTTGTAACAAGGTAATACTATTTAAAAGTAAGAATTATTTTCAGAAGGGTTAGGTAATTATTTTGCGTTTTACTACTCTTCAGGGAATTTGTGAAAAAACTATACAGGATGTTGTAGAACGATTTTGGGACATCATTGAGGATATTAATATCAATAAGGTGATGAGATTCTTGAAAGACAATATTGTTGGTGCTGTAATCATTGGCACCGCTATACTATGGATTCCAGCAAGTTGTATTGTGAATTACATTGATCGTAAGAAAGTTAAGGAAGCTGAAAAACGATGGCGATGGAAGAATACGGATGAACTTATTCATCCCGATGAACAAAGACAAGTTATATATGTAGGATTGCCCCGACAAAGATTACAACAGACTACGCAGCAGTCCTAGTTTTCATTCCATTTGATCTAATTAGTAAGCAGAATCGTGAGTAGAACTAGTCACACAAAAAAAAACTTGTTACCTGGAGGGCAGTAACGTTTTACACGTTGAAGCTATTACTGAGAGTAAAATATTTTAAAATCTCATTAAACAGTATAATTATTTAATTTTTACAGTATACAAAAAAGCTACCATTTTACTGAAGTATTGTTTGATGTACTTATTACGTACTTTAATTTATATCGTTGAACGTCCAAAATTAACATTAGTCTACGTATGCACTAAAAGTGCAAACGAGTTACCCAATTTTAGTTTTAACTGTAGGATACTGTCAAATATAGATTTTTCTATAAATAATATATATATAATATATATGCTCTATTCATTGTAATACAAAGTGCAATAAAAAACATAAAAACATTGAAATATTTTTTATTTTATAGGACAGGGCCAGACGGGACATGTAACATAGTAGATAGATAGGCGCTTGCAATTGTAAGGCATATATACACATAACAATGTAGTATACGGTCAGGTTAGGTTACTCTAGTATATTGGACAAATTTACCTCACATTGGAAATGGAACTTTAGCCACGATATTAGTTTTTGGAATGTCGCTCGTGTAACCTACAAATTCTGTCTCATGCAATAGCTAACACGTTGTGTATGTTGCGTTAGCATACCAGCCGGTACTGATTTTACCGTTAACCGGCCGTCACAGAGCAAGTGAAAATGACAGAGAAATTGCCAGAGACTATAAATTTCTCTAAAGAAGAGGAAACGGTTCTAGAGTTGTGGAAAAAGTTGGACGTCTTCCAGAATTGCTTGCGACAATCTAAAGGTAAACCAAGATATTCATTCTATGACGGACCTCCTTTTGCTACTGGACTACCACATTATGGGCACATCCTGGCTGGCACGATCAAGGATGTTATCACCAGATACTCTCATCAACGAGGGTATCACGTGGAACGTAGATTTGGATGGGATACCCATGGTCTACCTGTGGAATTTGAAATTGACAAGGCCCTAAATATCAAGGGTCCTGACGATGTAGCTAAAATGGGTATTGCGAATTACAACAAGGAATGCCGGAGTATTGTTATGAGATATGCTACTGAATGGGAGAAGATTGTCACTAGGATTGGACGCTGGATTGATTTTAAAAACGATTACAAGACTCTGTATCCATGGTACATGGAGTCGATTTGGTGGATCTTCAAAGAGTTGTTTAATAAGGGACTTGTCTATCAAGGTGTAAAAGTTATGCCCTATTCAACAGGTTGTAATACCCCTTTATCAAATTTTGAATCTGGTCAGAATTATAAGGAAGTTGTTGATCCATCTGTGGTCGTTGCATTTCCATTGTTAGATGAACCAGGTGTGTTTATATTAGCTTGGACTACTACACCATGGACATTACCTAGCAATTTAGCATTATGCTGTAATCCAAACTTTGAATATGTTGAAGTTAAAGACGAAGCATCTGGAAGAATTTATATTATTTTAGAATCAAGTCTTGACCTTATTTACAAGTCTAAAGATCTATATACTATACAAGGCAAAAGAAAGGGTACAGATTTGAAAGGCAAAAAGTATGAACCTCCCTTCCCCTATTTCTTGCAAATGAGAGAAAAAGGTGCATTCAGAGTCTTGAATGATAACTACGTCACAGCAGACTCTGGTACTGGCATTGTGCATCAAGCACCATATTTTGGTGAAGACGATCACCGCTGTTGCTTGGAAGCAGGGATTATAACCAGAGACCAGCAAGTTATCTGTCCAGTAGATAGTTGTGGTCGCTTCGTTGAACCTGTCCATGACTTTGCAGGGCTCTATGTAAAAGACGCAGATAAAGAGATCATAAAGTATCTTCAAAAATGTTCTAAGCTCGTGCACAGTGGTACATCCAAGCATAGTTATCCTTATTGCTGGAGATCCGATACACCTTTAATCTATAAAGCTGTACCTTCCTGGTTTATCAGGGTCGAACAAATTAAAGATAAATTACTACAAGCAAGCGCAGAGACATACTGGGTACCAGATTATGTAAAAGATAAGCGTTTTGGTAATTGGCTAAGAGATGCCAGAGATTGGGCTATCTCTAGGAATCGTTACTGGGGTAATCCTATACCCCTCTGGGTATCCGAAGATGGTAAAGAAGTCGTCTGTGTTGGAAGCATCGCCGAATTGGAGGAACTAACTGGTACCAAAGTAACGGATATTCACCGGGAGAGCATCGATGACCTGACAATTCCATCCAGGCGTCCTGGACAACCACCACTTCGTCGTGTACCTGAAGTCTTTGACTGTTGGTTCGAATCTGGATCCATGCCCTACGCACAAGTGCATTACCCATTCGAGCGCCCTAAGGACTTTGAAGATTGCTTCCCTGCCGACTTCATCGCCGAAGGAATTGATCAGACTCGAGGATGGTTCTACACTCTACTAGTTATCTCTACGGCACTCTTTGGCAAGCCGCCCTTCAAGAATCTTGTCGCCAGCGGCTTGATACTCGCATCCGATGGCCAGAAGATGTCAAAACGCAAGAAGAATTATCCAGATCCAATGGAAGTGGTGAACAAATTCGGTGCAGATGCTTTGCGACTATACTTAATTAATTCTCCTGTCGTCCGCGCTGAGAATTTACGATTTAAGGAAGAAGGTGTAAGAGATGTTATAAAGGACGTCTTTTTACCATGGTACAATGCGTTCAGATTCCTGATGCAAAATATTGAGAGATTTGAACGCGAGGAGAGGACAACTTTTGTATACAAGGATGTTAAAGACTCTGCTAGTCTGTCAGATAATATAATGGACAGATGGATAGTATCCTTTACGCAGACGTTACTACTCTTCCTGAAGCAGGAGATGCAGGCTTATAGACTCTACACTGTAGTCCCACGTTTAATAAAATACATAGATAATCTTACCAACTGGTACGTCAGGATGAACAGAAAACGTATCAAGGGTGATAATGGTGGTGCTGATTGTCAGCATGCTCTCAATACCTTATTCTCTATTCTCTACACGATGGTCCGTATCAATGCACCTTTCATACCATTTTTAACGGAATTCATGTTCCAACGTCTTTCCAAACTTATATCGTCATCCAAAGAGAACTTGGATAGCGTACACTACCAGATGATTCCAGATCCACTTCCTCAGCTCATCAATGAGGACATTGAAAAAGCTGTTTCATATATGCAAACAGTAATTGAATTGGGAAGAGTTGTACGTGACAGGAGAACTATCCCTGTGAAGTATCCACTGCCAGGAGTCGTTGTCATACACCAAGATCCCCATATATTAAAGAATATTGACTCCTTGAAGTCTTATATCCTAGAAGAGCTTAATATCAAGGAACTGATTCTGACAAGTGACAAGGAAAAGTATGGAGTGGCCTTGAGAGCTGAACCTGATCATAAAGCACTTGGTGCTAGACTCAAGGGCGAGTTCAAATCCATGACGCAGGCTATCAAAGAACTTAGTGACAAGGAACTTCAGGAATTTGTCTCTAAAAAGGAAATCACAGTTCGTGGGCATAAACTTGGAGAAGAGGATCTGAGGTTAATGTTCAGCTTCACCGGTCCAGCTGCCAAAGAGTTGTCTGAGCAGTACGAAGCCCACAGCGAAGGAAACATTCTGATCCTATTGGATGTGACTCCGGATGAAACTATGCAGAATGAGGGAATTGCCAGGGAAATAATAAACCGTGTGCAGAAGTTAAGGAAGAAGGCACAACTGGTACCTTCCGATGAAGCCATTGTCTACTATTCCATTGGGGATCCTAAGAGTACTTTAGCACTAGTCGCTGTTAGTCACCAGCAATTTATTGAAGCAACAACAAAGACCCCACAAAGAGACATTAAAGAAATGCCTAAGGATGTTACAGTCATCATCGAAGAGACTCAAAAGGTTAAGGGTGTTGATATGAAGCTCGTACTGGTTAAAGGACAAAAATCCAGTCCAATTGAAAATAATGTTAACAATGATATAGAGCCTTTTTCAAAGTATGTAAATGTAGCCTTAATTGATATCCAACCAAGATATGGTGCAACGAACAGCCTAGGTACAATTTTACTAGAGACTCCAAAATTCAATAATTCCCTGTCGTACAAATGGCTAAGACATGAAATTGAAGTCATCTTTGGAATCTACGGATGTCACTACGATTTATATATTAATGGGAAACAAATTGATGAAACAACAAATCTTCAATCCTTGCATAAACAAATAATTACTGTTGTCCCTAATGGTAGACCTGCACCAGAAGTGACCAAAGATCATAATTTTCCGGTTTGTCGTTTTATTAATGTGAAAAATGGTAACGAGCAGGGAAGCATTCTTTTGGAAAATCCACAAGGAAACTTCATTTTGGATTCTAGCACTTTGCACGACAGGTTAAGTTTTATTTTTCAAAAGTCAAAGCTGTCTCTAAATCTACCAAATAATGGATTATCTCAATTACATGGAACGGTACTGGAAATTCCTTAAGGTAAAGATAGTCTTTAATTGCTTTTTTTTCGAGTTATCTGAACAATATTGTCTTTGCTTTACAACCTTATATTTTCTTCGTGATCTCCTGACAATATAAGGTGGCTCATTGTCTACACCGTATGCTAGCTTCGCGAAAGTTTTAGAGTTAGTACTGCTTTGACAAAAAATATAGTAATTTATTAAAAATGTAAATACCATCTACAGCAGTATTTAATAAAAGACTATTTAACATTTCATTAGTTTAATTTAATCATATAAAATTTGGCAACCTGGTTTTATCGAAATGATATCCCCCAGGTGCAAGTAGGTGAAATTAGTTTTCAGTATCAAATAAATAGACATTTATTCGTAATGCATAAAATAATTACAACGTAATAGTTAATTACAATTTACAACAGAAGAGAATAATGATAAATCGTATTACAAAGATATTTGTAAATGTGGCCCTTATTTCTTTTTACATGATACCTCGAATAAGACTTTTAACATGAAATGTCATTAGATTTTTGGCCCAGTCAATGACCGTGCACTTAATCATAAAATCTGACATATGATAACACATTTATAAAATATTGACCTCGTAAATGTTTTTACAAGCAGTGATTACTCTGCAATTGGTTTAATTTTGCAGAGCCTTAGCTACTCAATTTTTGAGGGTCAATTTCGTTCCACAGTCATCCTGGATTACTAACCCGCGATTGCATCATTTTATAGATTGAATCGAGTCCCATGATAGAAATGATCATAACACACCTACCCGCGGGTTAAGAGAACAAGTCGCTCTTCTTGTAATCTTTTTGCTAGAGCTTATTTATTTAAAAGAAAAGAAAAACATCACGCACACCGCTATCCAATTAGCATATAACTTTTAATAACACTCAAATTCTTCGATGATGCGAGAAATAAAGTATCTATGGTAATTTAATGATGCTCAAAAATAAAAAATTATTGCGTTAACATAAATTGCAATTCAATCCGTTTCGTAACATTAAATATTATCATTTCCTCCTTACATTCGTTAATTTAGAACTGACTTATTTTGTTCTTTTAATCAATACATGAAAATCCAGACGCATATCGAATTGGTAATTACAAATCTCACCACTTTATGCAACTTTTTCATGGAGAACAAGAAAGAAAAATTCTTTCATAAAGACTTTAGTGAAATCGTCCCTGGTTCTCGCGTACGCGACCGGGTCATTAGGTTCATCCGTGTTAACGAATTGAGGTGCTAGATACCCGTTTTTTTTTAAATACGTATTAATCACACACTTGCTTTTAAAAACTAATAGAGCTACATTTTCTATCGAGATTATGCGAAGTGTGATAAGATGGTCGTGTTTATCCAACAAAACCTTAACGAAAAAAAGGCAAGGAACATGCGAGGTCCGCAGGATATTTATTCGATATTCCTGATACTGTCTCGATCAGGAAAGAAATGGCCAAATAGAGAAACTGTGAATATCGCAGTGAGTCCGTAAAGTGCGAGCGTTGTTGTTGCAGTGAACAATTGGGCGTAATGATAACGCGAATACCAGGCGAGACCTAAGATAAGGGTTAAAATACTAACTAATAATCTGCTGAGGTCCCATTCAGAACGCACTACACTTAGACCAGCTCCTGCTGGTATATCTTGGAATGGTTGAGGATTAAAATACAATGGGGATGAGTTCTCCGATGACGCAGTTTGAGAAGTTGGTATTGATGCTGGACGTGGTTGATGTACCAGACAGTGGACCACACAATTATTGTACAACCCACAACGTTCTAACGTTTGACTATCTGGCTGTAGTACTTGTCCATTAAAAACTAGTCGTACTAACTTCTGAGACTCTAATTCTATTTGAAAATGTCTCCTGTAATATTAAATTGATAAGATAAGAAGTTAGAAGACGACAGATTAAGTAATCTTACCTCTTAAAGTCACCAAGTAATTCCTTAAGGCTTCCTGTTACCATTTTTTGATCCTCGTTGATAAATTTTAGTTTTATACTGATTTGATTTCCATCTATCGATGATGATTCCTCGTTCGTACATTCTGTTATAGTCGATGCTGCTTCTGTTATATTTGTTGTAGTTTCTGTAGTAGTTATCTTGGGTGTTCTATGCCTCAAACTAGAGTCTTCGTTATTGAATGAGTCCATTGCTTCAATGAGGACCTCTTCTGATGTGGCTGCTGTTGCAGTTGTATCAGATTGTATTGGTGTGTCTTCCGTAGCTGTATATAAAAGTTTGAAAGAATACAGTAATTTATCAGCTATACAGAAAGGATTTAGATTACAAACAGTATGGGAAAATCTTGATTGTACCTGTAATTGATGATGGCATAGGACATTGTGTTTCTGTTGCATTATTATCATTTGCGTTTGATACTGCCGATTCATCCAAAGATGATTCTAAATTAGGTGGTCGACTTGATGAATCTACAGATTGATGATTAGCTCTCAATTCAGCAATACGTGTGCGTGTACGGTGTTGCAGAATAAGTACTGTGCGTATCAATGGTTGATCAGCAATATTTGTAGACCGCCATGCTAACCATCCAACTAACAGAACACCCACTATAATGAAGAAGTCTGTGACTTCATCTCCTACACCTTCGATATAAGACATCTTTTTCTTTAAAATAAATCTGCAATATCAAACACATTACACCTTTGTACATTTGTTTTCCAAACATATATATTCACCTAATGCAATTTCACTGAAGAAACTACAGCGGTAATCAAATACATACATAGCGCAGTCTTCAAATAATTCATACCATGATATTAATAGTTAAGGCTAGCCAAATCTTGAATATTTTTAAAGTATGAGCAATGAAAATAATGCTCTTAATTTTAACCTTCAAGAGGTAAAAAAATTAAG
The DNA here is from genome assembly GCA_030142635.1 of Trachelus troglodyta. Lineage (NCBI taxonomy): Eukaryota > Metazoa > Arthropoda > Insecta > Hymenoptera > Cephidae > Trachelus > Trachelus troglodyta. The sequence continues at coordinate 3,059,755 of JARQTJ010000420.1, read as the reverse complement.
CTCCAAAATGAATACGATATTATCCAGATGTTGAAGTATATTTTTTTTATTGATACGTAACGCGTTTATCATTCCTCATGATGATTCGTAGAGAATAGCATTACGCATAATTTGCATTTTAAAATAAACTTTTACCTATACACTACTCCAAAATATGGCTTCTGACGTTTATCATGGAACAACAACAGCACAAACCCGATCTTAATTATCACCTATTTCTCACCTGGATTTAGAAAAACGACACAAGGGCGCGATAATATTAAATTCACGTCGAAAAAATAATAAAACTCATCTACAAACATCTGGAGATGACGCAAATAGTTATACGACAGACAGCGACGTGCCTGTACCAGGGATCCACATTTAATCCTATACAAAACTCAGGCACGATCGAGCGTTGTAGAAAACACGTTTAACGTGACACACTTCCTTGTAAATGACCCTCATCGCTACAGCACCAATCGTGAAAGTGTAAATAATTGTCAGATTATTAAAATTGTTCATTTAAAGTATAACGCTATTTGAAATAATCGAGAATAGGAATTAAAAAATTATCAGTTTCGTTATAGCACTATTATCAAATATTAACAGTGAATTTTGTATTGTTGTATCGAGATCTCCTGCATTACAATATAAAATTGCAGCAATATTAATTGACCGCATTTCGTAATCTCTTATTAAACTTTTAAAAAATATATATACTTCCGTTTGATATGTTTGCATAAATTAATTGTATTGGGCGCTCTTTTTCTCTGTGATTTTGAAGTACGAAGGATAAAGTGTTTATCGAATTCTTACTAAAAGTTAGTGTAACGAAAATTGAGTTCGGGAAAGAGTATTAATTTTATTGTTCATTTACTTTGCAGCAGGGTCAGTAAAATCGTCGGTACGATACTGGAGATTCGAATGATTCAAAAGTAAAGTAGAAGAAGTACGGCGGGGTCGAGTAATCAGTTGGCATATACGTCAAAATGGCAGAGCTGATCGCGATACCTCTTAAAAAACCGTCCGACGTGGACGTTATTAAACCGCTTACAAATGTTATTCAATCGACATATAATTCTGCTGAAAATCAGAAAGATTATACAGAGGCCATAAACGAATTTAGTAAGCTGCGAAACAATGCCTTGTGGCGTGCCTTTGAGAAGTATGAAAGCTCCCTGGAGGTTATTTACAGGTATGACTCATTTATTAATCAATCGTTATATCCGTTTAGACATGTAGAACTTGTTTAATTTATCTGCGAGAAAATATAAAATTCTTTCTCTGTTGCTATATCATTATAAAACCATTGATGTCGAGTTTGGTCTTCTCTGAAACTTTTGAACCGAGCATTCCATTGTGCTTTCAGTGTATTATTTGGAAAAATAATATTAGGTGGTTGTTTAATTTTTATTTATAGCTACTATGATCAGATTTGTGCCCTGGAAGGTAAAATACCTACGCATGAACTTCAGATCCCTTTCAAATGGAAGGATGCATTTGATCGTACCATTTTTGGAGGAAAGCTGAGTTTAAGTAAGAAAAAATTTATGCATTGATTAATTAGTAGAATGATTACTGCATATAAGTTATGTAATATTTATTATAATTCATATTCATCGTTCATTGGCACATTAAACACAATGTTTGAAGAATATCTATGTGTGGTTACATATATATTTTGATAAGATAAAGAAATTTGTAAATTACACTTTGTAACTTCCATGAAAAGAGTTTCACTCGTGAAATAATTTACATATATTTTCATTTACAGCAATTAGTACATTAGCTTATGAAAAAGTATGTGTACTATTCAATATTGCTGCTTTACAAAGTTCGGTAGCTGCAACACAGTCGCTTGATAGCGACGAAGGCTTAAAGTTGGCTGCTAAATTGTTCCAGGTCAGTTCATATATTTTATATGAGAAAGTATAAATGTCATTGTTATGGTTTTTATAAAATAGTAAGTATTTCTGTATTTAGCAATCAGCTGGGATCTTCAATTACTTAAAAGGCAATGTCATGTTAGCTATTCAACAAGAACCCACACCTGACATGAGTCCAGAAACCCTTGGTGCGCTATCCTCTTTGATGTTAGCACAAGCGCAAGAAGTTTTTGTTTATAAAGCAATTCATGATAACATGAAAGACAGTATCGTTGCTAGACTTGCAGCTCAAGCTGAAGAATTATATGCTGATGCCCTCAAATTATTCCAAAAAGAAATCTTCCGAGCATTCTGGGACAAGGAATGGGTACCTTTGGTAAAAATTTTTGTTTTTTTATTCGTAGAATCCGTCTACTATTATATATTACATTTGACATTGAATATGCAGATAGCTGGAAAGCAAGCTGGTTACCGCGCAATGGCAGAATTTTATCAAGCTTTAGTTTGCAAAGCTAATAAAACAATTGGAGAAGAAATTGCTAGACTGGAGGTGAAAATTTTATATATAAATATATAAACCTTTTTTTTACACATGGAAATTTTACAAACGTTTTGAATATTTAACAGCGTGCAGTAGAACTCTTCAAGTCAGCACAGCAACGATCCAACAAACCTACCTTATTCCAAGATTTTGCCAATAAAGCTCAGAGAAACTTAACTGAGGTAAAGAAAGATAATGATTTCATTTATCATGAAAGAATTCCAGATATTAAAACATTGGAGCCTATTGGAAAGGCCAGCGTAGCAAAACTTCTCCCATTACCAGAATATTTCAGTTCAAACTTTAAAGGTTCGTTAATTGTCAGTAATATTTATTTAAACAATTATGTTTCTTTTCAACAAACAACACTGTGTAAGATATTGTTAATTTCAGATGCTTTCGAAGAACTATTGCCAGTCAGTGTCCATCATGCAATATCCTCTTACGAAGTTCGCAAGAATGAACTCGTAAACACTGAAATAACAAGACTGCGTGATTCTACCCAAGTGCTCAACAGGTACATTCTTTAATCCGAGTAATAGTAATCTATTATTTAAACCTAGATGTATTTTCAAAATTATATGTCATTCTCAGCGTCTTGGCAAGTCTAAATTTACCAGCTGCTATCGAAGATACAAGTGGAACTGAACTTCCTCAATCATTACTGGAGAAAGCTGCTTACGTGAGATTAGCTGGCGGTATAAAGGCTTTGGAAATTGCAATGAACGATCTGCCAGATTTACTTCAGCGCAACAAAGACATACTCGACGAATCCGAAAGGATGCTACAAGAAGAACGTGAATCAGACGATCAATTGCGTGAGCAATTTAAAGAACGTTGGACAAGAATACCCAGTTCTCGTTTAACTGAACAATTTACTATGAATGCTCAAAAGTATCGCGAAATTATAAATAACGCTGTCACTGCTGACAAGGTGATTATTAACGAACAAGCACAATAGTATCATTACCGTGATCAAAATTAATTGACTTCTTTTAAATAAATCAATCAGGTCGTACGTGAAAAATTCGAATCCCATCGTGAAGGAATGGAAATTCTCAGTCAAGACGAAGATAAACTAGCCGGTGCTGTGCCTATTGGATCTGGTGTACAAGAAAGTCGCGTAGTCTCTGAACTAAGAAAATTAATGGAAGAGGTACATATACAGCCTCCAGCTTAATATCGACCCTCGATATAAAATTAGCTCATGTAACATATGATCTTACTGTTCATAGGTGGAAACTATTAAGGCTGAAAGAGATGTAATTGAGAGTGAATTGAAATCTGCTACTACTGACATGAAAACATGTTTCCTCTCAGCTTTGGCCAAAGATGGAACAATCGATGAGCCTAATTTATCCGTCGAAACTATTGGCAAGTGTTATGGACCATTGCAGAAACAAGTGCGAGAAAGTTTAGCTCGTCAGGAAGAATTAATTTCTAATATTCAGGTAAAACATTCTGTGCTAAACTCATTTTTATGAACACCATTGTTCCATATTATATATAATACTTGACAAAATGGTAATATAAATTTAGGCACGACACGCTGAATTCACAAGTGAACAATCCGGCAGTGGCAGCTCGCGCGAAACTGTACTCTGTAAACTGGCAGCAGCTTACGATGCTTTCAAAGAATTAAAGGCTAACTTGCAGGAGGGAGCTAAGTTCTATAATGATCTAACTCAAGTAAGTATACTTACAAGATTCCTTAACGCTTGTTGATCAGTATCCTTAAAGAAGAAATATGGTTGCAGTTGCTGGTCGTTTTCCAAAACAAAATATCCGATTTCTGCTTCGCACGAAAGACTGAGAAAGAAGAATTAATGAAAGATCTAACGACTAATCTGAGTCATGCTGGACCTGCTGCTACGCCAACAATACCATCTCATCATGGAGGTAAATAAAACAAACAATATTATCCACTTGAATAACTTCAGTAAATAATTTTGCCAATGACTCTGTGTAGGATCTCAGCCTCAGTCTAGCAACGAAGGTGGTTCACAATTACCTTATCCGACTCAGTATCAGGGTAGCATGCCTGTTCCCTATGGTGCAACTCCTGCTGCTCCATATCCAACTTATGTGCCTCCTCCAATGCCTACGACTTACAATCCGTACGCTACAATGCCATATCCACCTCAAGGTACGTTTTTCTCAAATTTTTTTAGAGAGTAACATGAACTCGTGATTACTTGAACTAACAGTTGTATTTATTGGTTACGAATATGTTCCAGGTGGTTATAATTATCCATATCCGCAGCAACAGCCGCAGGGCCCATATACTGGCTACGCAACGTTTCCTCGTTATGGAGGTACCAATCCTCCCCAAGGACAAAACCCATGGTGAGACGGTGAGCAATAAAAGTGAACTTCTGATTCAAATTAATCAAAAAAATATATATATATAATGATAATTATAATCGCAATTTCGGATAATAGAATAAGCGCGATTATGAAATATTACGATTTCATTTAAAAAAGAAAAAATGGTTGTGACCATATTTTTTTTGCATTTGTTACTAAACTGTCGTGTCATCGATGTTTAATGTGCGTAATGATTATTGTTCGCCGGTATCTGATCATTGAGAATTTTTAAGTTTTATCAAGAAGAATGCACTACTTTTTTTAAATCTATCCTGTGGCCAATGTTTTGTAATCTATATCAATATGAATATTAATTCAAAAATTGACATATTACATTGATCAAATCGGGAATTTATTTAAATACAATTATCAATAGTTAGAATATTGTTACCATTTCATTGCTGGCCAGTCGCAATGATACAAATTTCATTAATAATAAAAAATCGCACTGTCATAAAATTGTATTACCGTTTCCATTAATATGTTTCTGCAAGAAAAAAAACTTATCGATCAAATTGTTTATGAGGCTGTCAATAAAAATTTAATTGATAAATTCAGATGTAAAATGAAATATCGATACAGCATAATTTTATTATTATTTAGGAAATCTTGCTTCAGTATGAATATGTATTATATATATTCTATTTTAATTTGACCTTTGTCAACATATGTATGGGTTAGGTAGTTATTTTCTCAGAAAATACTTGAGAACAGTGTAGGTAGCGGTAGCGAACGAACAATGAAAATTAGATTTTAACAGGCTTTTAAAAGGGTATGTTAAATAAATTGTGATTTGAGTCTGCCTTAGAATATCTTTAACAGAAAAAAAGAAACCAGATACAAATAGTAACGTCCGACCATGATGGTAAGACGAGACTTGTCTCGATAAAGTGCTTATTTTTGTTATGAAAATAATATATATATATAAACACATTATTGACTTTAATATGTCTGTTATATAAGCTTTCTCTTATTTGTAATTAACAACCCAAGTGATGATTACAGGATAGAACTTTGAATATAAATTTTAGTGAATTTGTTCTTTGAAATAAATTATTCATGTGGTACTATGTTGTATCAGGTTCGAGGATGTCTAATTATGTCACTGATATTTTCTATAAGCACGGATAATTCCATGTATAATAAGGGTTAGGCTTTATAATAAAGAACTGCTGTAATGCAACGATGAATGAACTCTTTATAAATTTTGATTGGTTCATTACGAAAGAAAATGAACATAGAATTGTATATTTTGTATTTCCATCCAAGTACGTTTTACAAAAATAATCGTCACTCATTAATAAGGTTGTATTTTATTACAGTGACGCTGAAAATGCAGACCGAAATATTAATTTGAGTAGTAAGCAAAAGTTTCTAAAAGTGTTAAATTTTCTAAGTACAATATACATGATTTTGGACAGACAATACTTGCTCTATTGTTTTTTTTTCAATAATATATTTAGGAATGTCTTTATTAATTGTGCCAGTGCAATTAGAGTTGATGTACCTTTGATTATGATTCTCAAGGGCACGTATAAACTCTATTAACATTTGAACTTCATTATCTAGTGTACATACATATAACTCGAATAAGTTCAAAAAAAATACAGCATGTCCACAAAAAGTTTTAGATTCAATTAGCAAAATTGATCTGATATTTGAACAATCTTTCTAAACTAAAACATACTGCATTTCATTTATTTTTATTACTCGAGTAATAAATACAATGATATTTAAACATGAGAACATTTGTCACCTATATAACTCTTCACCGATAGTTACCTGGTGACATATCTAATCTTCATGTAGAGAAATTCCTTGGTATGCGCAATAGATATATTCGGTAGATAAACAACACTAAATGAAGAGAGAAAAAGAATTTTTTTTACATTTCGTTGGATCTTCAATGATAAAAAATTCATTAAAACGGCTTTTCGACGACACTGCTGACTGACGTAACACACAATGCATTTGGCTAATCATATAAGGAAATAATAAACACGTGTCAATATTTCAGAAAATATAATCACTTCTTACGTAACTTCAAATAGACTTTTCGGTGTAGAACAAGACTAAATAGTTGTGCTATTATGTACACACAAAATTTGAATAATTGAAAGTTATTCTTATCTTTCTGGCTATTTTTTTAAAACATCCTTTTTTATATACTAAACGTGAATCCGTAAATAGCTTACCAAACGTGTCAAGAAAAATAAATCAAGATGGTGCGTAGGTGAGTAGTTTATTCTTTGGAGTGTTGACTACTGGAGCTGGAGGAGCGTGAACGGCGTTTGAATTTTGGTTGTGCAGTTGAATTTGAAACATCATCAATATTCTCTTGCTGTTCCTTAGGCTTTTCATTGCGTGGAGTAGCCAAATCGACTCCCAGCTGGGGGTCAGCAGAGCTATTCAACTTGTTATCATCGTTCTTTCTCTCATTATGTTTCTGACTGTTTCTGTCAGACCTGCTGGATCTATAAGAGTCTCGACGACGTGGAGAATACCTCCTACTTCTACGATCGCGACTACTCCTACGATCATAATCCCTAGATCTTCGACGATCGCGCGATCTAGATCGTCCACTTCCTCGTCTTCTGCCTCTATCCCTGGAATCGCGTCTAGAGAACCGATCACTGTACGAACGATTTCCACTACGTCTATCCGACCGACCATCTCTACGTTTTGAATCTAGCTTCTCCTGGGATTCTGATCCGTTCTTATTCTCCAACGCCACGCCATTATTCTGATTTTGTGAACCTGGTTCCGGTAGATTCTGGTTGTCCAGAGGATTTTCCTCCTGGAATTTACGCTCGAATTCATTAGAATTTGTATCCCCTTGATCTTCCTTGCTGTCATCATCTCCAAATTTCTTCTTGCGATCCGCTTCGCGCTTCTTTTGCTCCTCCTCCTTCTTCATACGTTCCTTCTCCAGTTTCTAAAATTTTCAATCAAAATCAACATATTGTCATCTCTTAGAATGGTTCAGAGAGATCGTTAAGGTTTATTATATTTACCTGAAATTCGTGTAACTTGATTGTACGATTTTGAGCTTGTTTCCAATGTGGCGGTGTTACACTCCTGGAACGACTACGAGAAGGTGTACGATATCTCTGAAAAAGTAAACGGAAAGTGTTATGTATACACAGTGGTACTTTTACAATGGAGTGTTAATTACTTACAAATATTCCTCGCCCTTTAAAGACTCGCCCAGTTTTTCTGTGGCTACGGATCCTCTCTCTGCCATAGTGCTGCCTGAATTCTTTTTGATTAGCGTTATTAGTTGGGCCAGCACGGTACAAAAATTTATTTGCTGGAACCTCGGGGATCTCGTCAGGATCAATTTTTGTGACGGAAACTAAAGGATGAGGCTTTCCTTCTTCTTCGGGGTCCGATTCCTGTATTTCACCTTCTTCTGACTTTGCCCTTTTTTTACTAAAATTCGTGAATGTAGTAATGATCAATTAAGCTTTCTTAGACACGAATAATTAACAGAGAACAATATGACAATTTTTAATATACTGACGTATTACCTTACCATTATTTTAGTTATTAAATTAATATTATTTATACCTTTTCTTGTTCTTCTTCTTTTTCTTACTCTTTCCCGTGTACGAATCCGAATCGGATTCCGATGAACTGCTTTCCTTCGTTTCACGCTTCTTGGCTGCAACAAAATACAGTAATAAGAATACATATTTTTTATTTATATTATTTTATCTCAAAATTTTATAATGTATCAATCGATATTATGCTCACCCTTAGTTTTGAGTTTCAACACAAGCTCCCCGCAGTTAACAACTTTGGCATCCTGTAGAGGCCTTGACATACGATCCACTGGAAGACCCTCAATGTGCGAGATGACTTCCTGGCCAGAGACTACCTCTCCGAAAACCACATGCACACTGCAAACAAGAAATTTGTATGAATTAAAATCATGTTTTGATAGGACAAGGTGAACATTTTAGTGTTTGACACAAATTTGCATTCTTAAATTTGTATTATGAACTTACTTGTCGAGGTGAGGCGCTGGTTGCGTTGTACTACAACAACAAAACATGATTAAGGGGATGAGTGGTGAACAGAAAGAGCCAGCTTTCAGTGGTCATTGTGTTGTAGTAGTGATGTACGGACCCTTCCCTCACGACTACACAGAAACAGCGCGAAGTTATTCATTCCTCCAGATTTATTTTGACTGCTGAACTTTTCAACTTGTTTCAATATATTCCGAAGGATATGAATATATTTCTAAACCCTGAGCCGATAAAGCATTTCCCTTTCGATTAATATATGAAACTATACGTGAGGGACTCCCATTTGATTGTTACGACTGAAAAAGCTTTTAAATACATTGTATAATATCCTACTTAAATTACATGGTATGGAACGTATTTAAACATTTACAATGAGTAAATATATTTTCATAAGTGTAATCTTAGGTTTTATCTTTTCTCTTTTAACTGCAATAAAAGGTCCATTATTTATTAGTTATTAAGACAGTTATACAAATTTCAATGTAAATGCATTTGACTGAAAACAGTAAGAATTTTATTAATTACAATTACAGAAATGAAAACTTGGGTAAATACTTACATGAAAAACTGTGAACCATTTGTGTCCTTACCACGATTAGCCATTGATAACAAAAATGGTTTGCTATGCTTTATATCAAAGTTTTCATCTGCAATTTGCATATACGATGATAAATATTTTATTGATTCAAATAGCTGTGAAATGTGTAATGCATTAATATTTTACCTGCAAATGTTCCACCATAAATTGATTCTCCACCCGTACCATTGCCCACTGAAAAGTCACCACCCTGGATCATGAAATCCTTAACTACTCTGTGAAAAACTATCCCTATGTAATGTAATGGCTTTCCAGTTGTTTTCCCTAATCCCTTTTCTCCGGTGCAAAGAGCACGAAAATTTTCAGATGTTATTGGACAAACATCGGAATAAAGCTCAAAGATTACACGCCCCATTGGAAGTCCTCCAACCTCTATATCAAAAAATACTCTTGGATTGATTTTTGCCATAGTGATCTGTTTTATATGCTGTCTGAAAATACAAATATATTAAATGTTACAGAAATTCATAATGTGCATACAATATATGATTTGGAGTACCAATAATATTTAATTTGATAATAAAGTATAACAATTAGAATGATACCAGCTGCACAAATAATTGTGAGACACGAATATTTTCAATAATACTTTACATGAATTCTGATATACGAGTATGGACAAGATAACAATTTACTCACTAGATGTGCTAACAGGAACAAATTATGCTATTAGGTAGCAACGCTCCGCCCTAACGCCCAGAAATCAATTATCAAACTCCTACTTCCCTAATGCACATTGAATAATACGTTTATTATCAGCAAAAGCTTAGAAAGCTTAGAACACCGAAACCGTTTACCTCAGGTTAGACCGTTGAGTGTAGATAGGTATAGAGGTGCGGAGGACGTGGTGGGGGTATGTCAACCACATACTATAGTAAAATTCT
>JARQTJ010000420.1:2974533-3049366 GCA_030142635.1 Trachelus troglodyta | reverse complement strand
AGAATTTTACTATAGTATGTGGTTGACATACCCCCACCACGTCCTCCGCACCTCTATACCTATCTACACTCAACGGTTAGACTTACTTTTTCAACGTTCCCAAAATCATAGAAAATGCCTGCCTGATTCATGCAAAAAATGTGGAGGCTGGGAACGAGACTTGATGATTAATAAGTGAAGTTTGGATACTATTTAATCGATATAATAGCTGTAGAATATTTAATAATTCATCATTTTTCTGTACTATGAGGTTCATATTATTGAAATTGATGATTTTGAAATTAGAAAATTAATTTTAATATATCCGAGTGATTTGTGAATAGAGCTTAATTTTATGTGGCATGAAATAAATAATTTATCGAGAACTGTCCGTGTTTCCGTTTCTAGACAACAAAATGATGATTTTAGTATCACGAGTATTATCACGCCTTAACCTTAAGTTCTTTGTACCTTTAAATTAAATTTTGAAGCTGTAGGAATTTAAGAAATATGCCCACCATCGGTATAAAACGAGATTTGCTTTTCAAAGCACTAGGAAAAGTATACAGTAAGAGATGATGATTAGTTTTTGTGCCTTAAATGCATGTTTTACATTTCCAGCATTGCTCTCAATACCATATTGTCTATTTAATATTTAAAATTACAATAAAAATATAACATTTTAATATATATATAATTTCAGCCGATGACGAATTTCAAAGTTTGTGTTTTCAATATGGATTAGAGCTAGATGAAGTGGTAAGAAATATTGGACCTATGTATTTGTATTCTATTTGTTAATCTTAATCAAGTAATTATTCATATTTGATAGCCTACATGAATAGGCAATATTTCATATTATGTGTTCATTATTACTTAGACGACAGAAAAGCAAATGATCACTAAAGAACAAGGATCCGAGCAAAGTGTTGGTGCATCAGAGGAAATAATCTATAGAATAGATATTCCAGCCAATCGATATGATCTACTATGTTTGGAGGGCCTTGTTGTTGGACTTCTCGTATTTGAGAACAAGTATTATAATTCCTTAATAATTTGACAGTTTCTCTATACAATTAGCAAAAGGGGTGGAGTGATTTAAGATGTATCATTTTTATTTCAGGATACCGTTACCACATTATATGGCAATAACTCCAAAAGCAGGAATACAAAAAATTATCATAACAAAAAATGTATGTACATAATTACATTATTTCAGTGATGAATGATAATATATAGACTATTTAAAATTATTTTTACAGTGTGCTTCCGTTAGAGAACATATAGTAGGTGCTGTTCTACGTAATGTTACATTAACAAAAGATTCATATAACAGTTTCATTGATCTACAAGACAAGCTGCATCAAAATATATGTAGAAAACGTACTCTTGTATCAATTGGTACCCACGACTTAGATACAATTCACGGTCCATTTACTTATGAAGCTATGCCACCGAAAGATATCTTTTTCAAACCTCTTAATCAGGAAAAAGAATATACTGGTGAACAAATTATGGATTTATATGCTGTAAGTTTTTTCTCACTAATCCTGCTAAATTTATTTGAAACTATTAGTATAATTGATACATTTTTCTCTTCCAGAATCATGCCCAGCTGAAGCAGTATTTGCCTATTATAAAGAATAGCCCATTTTATCCAGTCGTATATGATGCTAATGGTGTGGTTTTATCACTGCCTCCGATTATTAATGGAGATCACTCAAAAATTACACTGAACACGAAGAATATCTTTATAGAATGTACTGCAACGGATCTCACAAAGGTAAAAATCTACAGATATAATATTCTTTCAAAGTTACTTTCACTGTAAATGTTAAGAAAGTTCTAGATATAAAAATCCATCCCAGTTTCGCTGTTATAATTTTAGGCAAAGATTGTTTTGGACAATTTAGTATGCGCATTCAGCCAGTATTGCAGTAAGAAATTTACGGTCGAATCCGTAGAAGTTGTTTATCCAAACAACAAGAAGTACATCTATCCAGAATTGAAGTATCGTACAGAAGAAATTAGTAGCAATAAAGCAGCTAGTTACATTGGAATAACGTAAGGACAATCTAACAAATAATCCACTGTAGTTACGGTAATAGAACATTGATAAGATTCAAAGAATTTATAAGTATTGAAACTGCTTTAAATGAGTGTCACCGGTACAAGATATAAAATGCTGATTTGAGATCAGTCTACAACATGAATTACATTAATAAGTTTCTTTATCTGACACGTTCCTTGTTTGAAATGTTTACGATGTACTGTATAATAATGAACAACAGATCCCAATCCAGTATAACTAATTCAGGCAAACTCCAGAACAAGTGGCAAACTTACTTTCAAAAATGTGCCTCAAAACAGAGGTCAAAGGCGAGGACCGACTGTTGGTCCAGGTGCCCCCGACAAGGCACGACGTAATACACGCGTGTGACATCTATGAAGATGTTGCCATTGCATATGGGTATAATAAAATAGAGAAAACAGTCCCACGCACGCCAACAATAGCTGAGGAGGTATTTACACAATTTTTCTAAATAATATCACCTCATGATGATCAAAGGGTGCATCGAGCAATCTGTATATTTAATTGTAGTGTCCACTCAACAAGCTGTCTGACCAGCTACGAGAGGAGTTGGCACATGCTGGTTTCACAGAGGCATTAACTTTCTCATTGGTATGGAAAACATCCAACTAGTTCATCTGTGTTAATACATCCAATTGTACATGTTGCATTTAAGAATATTGTTTTAGTGTTCCCGCGAAGATGTTGCTGACAAGCTGGGTCATGACATTAAGAATGTACCTGCTGTACACATTTCGAATCCAAAGACTCTGGAATTTCAGGTAAACAAAATAGTTATTGTATATAAATTGTCAAGTGTCGAACGAAATCATTATCTGCACTGAGTCATTTTAGGTGGCACGTACAACGCTTTTATCAGGTCTTCTGAAAACTATAGCAGCCAATAAGAAGATGCCTCTACCCCAAAAATTGTTTGAAGTATCCGATGTTATACTACGCGATTCTACTGCCGATGTCGGTGCACGTAATGAAAGGCGTATCTGTGCTGTGAATTGCAATAAATCTGCAGGATTCGAAATCATCCATGGTCTTTTGGATAGATTGATGCAATTACTGGAAGTACCTTGGAGTTCCACTAAGGGCAACGAAGGCTATTATCTTCGACCAGCCGAAGGTAAGATATATAAATTAACGAAGGTTATTTTCAAAAGCACCAGACAGATAAATTTTCATTATCTTTGCAGATCCCACTTATTTTCCACAGCGTTGCGCAGATATAGTGGTATTTGGAGAAGTGCTTGGAAAGATGGGTGTATTGCATCCAAACGTGATTAATAAGTTTGAATTGCATTTACCGTGTTCTGCTCTGGAAATAAATATCGAGCCTTTGTTAGAATAAGGATGCTTTTCATAGCACCATTGAATAAATTATATTTATTAAAGGCAAGTTTACACCATCCGTAAACTTTTGCATAAATTTCAATAACTAAATAGTTAAATTTATTTCTTAAATATATACCAGTTATAAATAGTATTTGGAATACTTAAAGAAATCAAAGAAAATCCTTAAAGATAATAACAAATATGTTACTACAGTATTCTAATTTTTAACAAAAAATCTCAAACATTTGCATTTATATTGTTTTCCTACTACCTAACGCATAAACTTTACTCCTAATACATTTCCATTTTTAAAATAGCTTGCCAGTCTCATCAACTAATGAGTATTCTAGACGGAATCGATCGAAAGATCGTAGTTCAATGTACACGTAGTGCATAATGAGATCGCAACGACTCTCGTCACCTCCTCGGAAACAAAGTCAAATTTGCATCCATATTATTGTCCATGACACGAGCATGAAAATTCAGTATTTCAAAGCGAGGCGCGAGGCGCATGAAAATTTCTGGAAAACGATAGAATCGTCGTTGGGTAGAAGAAAGAAAGTTATAGATGAAACATGACTAGACGAGTGAATAATGGAGAAATTGAAACGAAGCAAAGGAAAGACCTTTAGAGAGCAAAGCAGAATGATAACGGCATCAGCAAAGGATAGAATTTCGGGTGAATAAAATTCAAATCTGCGAATAATATTTGCGCAGAGAGTATGGATCGCGCGGAGAGTATAGTTGAAGTTACGCGCCAACAGATAGCGACTGCGGTGAATCTTTCGAATGGCCGAGGAGGCATCCGGGACTCTCGCCGTCGGCCATAGTAGACATGGCGGGTGTTAGCTTACGTGAATGACGGCGATTGTGATAGAGATATTGCCGAAAATCAGTGTTCTATGTGTATTTCGCGGCACGGTAACGCTCGATTGGTGTCATATGATTCATCCGGAAGGTAAAAATGCAGAATGTAGCACAAGGAACAACCTCGGATAGCCAGAAGCACGAAAAAGCAAGCGTTCACCAGCACGACATTGTGAAAACGTCGTCGACTCCCCAGTCCTCGAACTCCAGCCCCACGAAGTCAGAGACCGAGACCTTCTCAGAGCTGCAGCCCCGCTTTATGACAGACTCGTCGGAGAGTGAGGAGGACAGCGTTTCAGAGGTAAACGGAACTTGCTGCTCGCCCCCGTGCCCAAGAGAAAGAGTGTCTTTATAGCAGCCCGTGAATCGCAAGCACGAGCCCTCGCATCCGACTTTGTGTTTGCCTACTTGTCTTTCTGTTTGCCTGCCTTCGCCACTGAGTCGGACAGCCTTTATAAAAAAATTCGCGAATGCGCTGAAACTATAGGTCATCCTTAGAACAAAGTGAATCCTTGCGTCGCGAACCTTCCCGTTGCTCTAGAATACGCCTCTTGGCGTAGTTCGAAGATAGGTGGCGAGGCCTTGTCACCAACCTCGCGAAAGGGATTCGCTAAAACGGGCCACGAGTACGACGATTAGCCGTATTTCTTCTCGTTAGAGTCGCGATATATCTGCCAACAAGACAACGTCCCTCTTTGATCAAAGTGATATTTGCGCAGTGCGTCGTTGATACTCGCGAACCATCGAAACTTTGTCCCCATCGTTATACCAAGAGCAAATCTTCCCATTCACTTTAGAAGCGAATACCCCACCAGGGTAGATATGCGCGTAGCGCGGAGTGCGAGAAGTCAGGTTGCTGTCTCCGCTCTCCGTGACTAGTTGAGTTCGCATGGCCCTGTAACATCACCACCAAACGGGATGCCCTTCCTTCTTATTACTTATTGCGTCTGATATATTTAACGAAAAAAAGCCCAAGGGAATTTCGCGCAGGGAACGTTATATAACCGGGATATATGCGTTAATAGCCAGTAGCGAGACGTCAGTGGAGTATGTATGTGCACAGCACCGCTGCAAGTGTCCCCCATCTTCTGCCGAACTATGTACGGCTCACGTTATTTTTTCCTTTCTTCTCTTCATTCTCGCCATCTCTCAGCTTGCCTTTTTCTCTCTTTGTCTCTTTCTTTCTCTCTCTCTCTCGCACTCTTACTACATCCATTCGTCTTCTTCAAACTTTCCTCATCTCCTCTACTTTTCTCAATTCAATTTTTCTTCCCCTCTCCTTAGTATCGTATCTCCAAAACTCCGCGTACTTCTCTAGACAAATATCTGTGTACCAGGACCCAGTTGCTTTGCCGTTAGCATCTCCATAGTCTTGCATCAAGTTCTCGAACGCCACACACCTCACCTCTTTATCATCGCATACGAGCACGCCCAAGCTTCTCAGTAGTCGACGACGTCGTTGAATGTCGTCGCCGTTTGTAAACGTGCTCGACCGGACACGTGTGTCTGTGCCTTTGTACCCGAACGCAAGAGAGAAAGAATGAGAGGATGGGCTGTACGCATCGCAAGCATGAGAGCGTATCTGTACATACAGCAGCAATACTAGCGTGCGGCTAAGTCCGGCGGGGGGATAGATATGCGCCTGTGAAACGAGTCCCCGTTCAGCGTGAGAAATATAAGTGTATCCATTGGTGTCGGTTCTCTTTTCCCTGTAGCCGTGCGGTGCGCCACCGAGCGGATCTCATCGACGTCCGTAGAGAGAAGAGTGTATTTGGTGTACCAGTATACACTGGCATGCACTAGTGTACACTGGAGTGTAATAGTATTGTACATACTACTCGTGCGCGTTCTTCTTCGACGTCGTCGTCGTCTTCGTCGTGGTCGTGTCGTCGTCCGACGTCGACGTGGGGCCCATGCGTGTAAGTCTGCGTGGAAACCGTGAACGGAGCCACCATATTATTTGATATTGTACTGTGTAGCCAGCGAGCTCCTTAAGCTCTTACGGAATTTAAGGACTTTGCAAGGATCGTCCAGAATAAGCGTATCCTATCCTGAGCGAGCTGACACACGATCCTTGCTTTACGTTCGGGTAGACGAAGGGCTGATTCTTGTCTTGTACGATAGGTACGCGACCAATAACGAGGGAAGTGTCAGTTTCATCCAACTTGGAATGGCTGCACATTGTTCAAGCTCTGTGTTTCTAGCTGGCAGCCACAGCACCATTTGCTAGTAGAGATACTACACTTTCACCTGTCTTCTTGAACCTTAACATCAGCCGTGCCCCGTTGCTTTTTCCGTTATTGTGCGAAAATAATGCTACGGACTTCGACGTTTATACGTACTCTGTGATTGACTGACGTTTTTCATCAGTATTTCGTGACGACTATTTGCGTGGGGTGAGGCTGCATCTCAGCAGTTTGTAGTGCACTTTGCGTACGTACGTTTTAATTGCCTCGGAATGAAGATTGTGCGGATATTTGAATTCGAAGTTATTTTGTCTCTTTGTTAGCAATCGAAATTGTTTTACTTATTCGAGAATCGTCTTCGTTCTTGCGCAGGCAGGCATAACCTCAATTTTGGCGTTGCAACTTTATAACAAGGCGTCCGTTCACTGCCGTACGATGTTGTGTGCTTGATTATCAAATTATTTTTTCTCATAAAACAATGTACTGTGTTTATGTGTGACGGATGTTAATAAATAATAGCTTTTGTAGGCTTGCACTACATAATATTCTCATATTTAAGCTGATTTCAGGGGATGAGACTTCATTAACAAAATATATAAGAAAGAATGCTATTGATAAAACACATCAGAGGCATTGTCTTTT
The DNA here is from genome assembly GCA_030142635.1 of Trachelus troglodyta. NCBI lineage: Eukaryota > Metazoa > Arthropoda > Insecta > Hymenoptera > Cephidae > Trachelus > Trachelus troglodyta. The sequence goes on along the minus strand of JARQTJ010000420.1, from coordinate 3,042,277 downwards.
ATTTGTTTTTTACTCATTACATTCTTTTATGTGGCTTTTTTTAATACTTTTTTATATTGTTGAATGATCAAGTGTGGCTAATGGACACTTATGCTTCGTGATACCGTACGCTGCTCAAATATTTTAGTATTTCCTGGTGATCGTATCCTTCTTCAAGTTTTATGAAATATTGTGGCTTTAACTATTGATTTTGTCAACAAAATATTATTCTAAGAGAGGAAAACATATTTCTTTTTGTTGATTCTATGTTGATTCATATATTAATATAGTACAAGAATGTTCTTTCTGTGTTATATTTAGTGATAAAGGTGTACGATGTCAAATTTAAATTATTAAAAATTAGCATTTTAGATTTGACATTAACCAATGCTTCACAATTTGAAAATTGCTGTTGCGCCAATTTAAATGCCTATATAATAAGTACCATTTATTATACTAAAAACTATAACGAGCAAGTTGTGATCAACAGTAGCTTCCATCCTTACCTCTTATTACAAATGATCCAAGCGACATCAATACAAATATTTCACTGGGAAGGATTAAATCTTTAAATTTACTTGACAAACCTCAAAATTATGAATGAGCTATTTACAGCTATCAAATCCTAATTTAATTGGAATACTAAATACATGGTATTGTATCTTACTAGTATATTCTTCAGTACTAATGTCTGAATTACAGGTGGAGTGTTTTGCAATCGATCAAGCCGAGTTGGACGAGGATCATCAGCCTGAGAACTCTAAATTTCTATTGACCTCGGAAGACCCGGAGCGATCGGTGGATCCCGAAACTCAGGCGCGCTTAGAGGCTCTTCTCGAAGCGGCTGGTATCGGCAAGTTGTCATCCGGTGATGGGAAGCACCTGGCCGATCACGAGGTGCTTCGTCGCTTGACGTCCAGCGTATCCTGTGCTTTGGATGAGGCAGCAGCTGCGTTGACCCGTATGCGAAGCGATAACCCAAGAAGTCAGAACGAAAAGCGTTCCCTCGTGGAGGCTTGCACCGACGGCGACGTTGGTACTGTCAGGAAGCTCCTGACTGAAGGACGCAGTGTTCACGAAACCACCGAAGAAGGAGAGAGTTTGCTCTCTCTTGCTTGTTCAGCTGGCTATTACGAGCTCGCACAGGTTTGTCAGCAGTGTTGAAAAATATCTATGTTGAAAGAAGAAAAAATGAATTACAAAACATTCATTGTTTTCCAAACTTGACAATATTTGGGATACACTTGTCATTTATGAAGTTTCATAATTTCATTTCATCCATATCACCGGATAAAGATTAATATTTTTAGGTTCTTTGAGACCTAACAAGGAAAAGTTTATTCGAAGCTACAGCTACCAACACGTACATGCCTTTCGTCTTTATCAGGGTTATGCAAAGCATAGATTTTACTATCGTGGATTATAGAAATATCTAGTTAAAGTTCTTTGTGTCAAAGAAAGAATATTACCGTCGCAAAGACCTGGGTATTTTTTTGAACAGTAAATTTATATGCGTTGCGTTTAATCGATGCCAACAGAATCACCAAATATAGATTAATCCAGCCGAAAACCAGCTGCAACTTCTTTATGGATTACTTAAACAAACTTCTCAAATTACGCTATGATCATTGTCAACGGTATTTTTGAGTTATCTCCGAGTATGTCAAAACAGTTGGTTATATTATCTATCAGCTCCATTGCTGTACACATTGGCCATGCTTCTTTCCTTTTTTGAATCATGTCTCTTGTTCATTATTATTCACTCGTATCAAACGAAGATCATAGTTTATGCTAAGATAGCAAGGAATTGCTGAAAGGATATTAAAAAGAATTAGTATAAAATATTTGTAATCAAGTCGCGCTGTGTCAACCGCGAAATTTACGCATATCGATTTCGATAAGTATCGTCGTAAAATGATCAATAAGTTTCCATCTGCGCGATACAAAAGTTTGACAGCTGTCAGCTGATATAGTTTTTTTTTTCGTTTACATTTAAATGTCCATAAGACACTATTCAGAGTAACAACCTCAATCGCGTTATTTCATTGAATACAGGTTCTTCTGGCAATGAGTGCCAACGTGGAAGACCGTGGCATCAAAGGGGATTGTACCCCTTTGATGGAGGCTGCCAGTGCAGGCCATGTGGACATTGTAAGCTTACTTATAGCACACGGAGCTGATGTTAACGCTCAATCTACGTCAGGTAAGCGATGACGTACATGCAACGTCCAGGCTGACGAAGAGGGAACCTAGAACATCTACTAGAAATACTATGAATTATTGCAGGTAATACTCCTCTGATGTACGGGTGCGCTGGTGGTCATGAAGAAGTTGTCAGGGTACTTTTGGAAGCTGGTGCTAACGTAGAAGACCACAATGAGAATGGTCATACGCCATTGATGGAAGCGGCCAGTGCTGGACACGTTCCCGTGGCTAAAATCTTATTGGAGCATGGCGCTGGCATTAATACTCATTCCAATGAATTCAAGGAATCCGCTTTAACATTGGCCTGTTATAAAGGTCATTTGGATATGGTACGATTTTTATTGGAAGCCGGCGCAGATCAGGTAACACATCCCGACATACATTAATAGTCCTTGGTGACTTCTTAGTAACTCGCTCGACATTTACCTTGACTTATTAGTACGTTGTCCCCGTGTAGGAGCATAAAACTGATGAGATGCACACAGCTCTCATGGAAGCGTCTATGGATGGTCATGTAGAAGTTGCCCGGTTACTATTGGATTCTGGTGCGCATGTTAATATGCCAACGGATAGCTTTGAATCGCCGTTGACACTGGCAGCGTGCGGAGGCCATGTAGATCTGGCGATGCTTCTTATTGAAAGAGGAGCTAATATTGAGGAGGTCAATGATGAAGGTTACACCCCCTTGATGGAAGCCGCAAGGGAAGGTCACGAAGAGATGGTTGCTTTGCTTTTGAGTCAAGGTAACCTTTTATTATTTGATTTTTGTAAGGCATTGTCATAATTTTTAAAATCTTGTTTGATGCGATAACTATAAGGCTTTGTGTGCTTCAGGGGCGATCATCAATGCTCAAACGGAGGAGACTCAAGAGACAGCTCTCACGTTGGCTTGCTGTGGAGGTTTCCTAGAAGTTGCAGACTTCCTGATAAAAGCAGGAGCGGACATTGAAATGGGTGCCTCCACGCCTCTCATGGAAGCAGCCCAAGAAGGACATTTAGACCTTGTTCGATATTTACTTGAATCCGCGGCCGATGTCCATGCCCAGACTCAAACTGGTGATACGGCTTTAACATATGCTTGCGAGAATGGCCATACAGATGTCGCCGATCTTCTCTTGCAATTTGGCGCAGACCTGGTATGTAATTTCTAATGTATTTTTATATGAATATTTTTACTTTGATTTACAAGCAGAGGTTAACGGATGTTGATTATTTCTTATTGCAGGAGCACGAGTCGGAAGGAGGTAGAACTCCTCTGATGAAGGCTTGCAGGGCTGGTCATCTATGCACGGTACAATTTCTAATATCTAAGGATGCGGACGTCAATCGGCCGACGACAAACAATGACCATACACCTCTTTCGCTCGCCTGTGCTGGAGGACATCTCGCTGTCGTTGAACTTCTTCTTGCACAGACTGCCGATCCATTCCATAAGCTAAAGGTATATTATCGACTCGTGATCTTTTAGTCGATGAGGTAAAAACGAATGACCCGCTTCTCATTTACGTTTGGAAATCCTTTTAATTTGCATAGGATAACTCTACGATGCTAATAGAGGCAGCCAAGGGTGGACACACCAGTGTTGTCCAAATTTTACTAGATTATCCTCACAGCATCATGATGAGCACACCGCATAACGGTGCACCGGCGCCAATGTTGTTGCCTCAACAGCAGCAGCAACAACAGCAGCAGCAGCAGCAACCACAGCAGCAGCAGCAGCAACCACAGCAGCAACAGAATATTGCTCATCAACAGCACGTGCCTCATCAGCAACAGCCGCCTACCCAACAACAGCAACAACAGCCACCGCAGCAACAAACCACCGAACAACCCCAAACTCAAAACCTTCAACCTAAACATAACACCCAGAAATCATTGCTCAGGAAGAATCGTTCAGTTCCCATGATGCCGGATATGAGTCTAACCTCCGCTGAAGCGCAGCAGGTTCGCACGCAACCCGCGGGCGAGTCCGTCACTACCACCAAGGATGACACGAATATCCTCGATAAAGGCAGCGGGGGTTTTACTAGCCTTTCCGAACCTAACATTAGCCTTAGCCCTGCACCAGCGCCGACACCAGCACCGGCCACCTCTGAGAGTCGGAAGAATGCTAGGCAAGAGCAGATTCTCCATAAACAACAAATTCTTGAGGAACTGCAGGTGCGTTTTTTCGAAATCGATATATTGACAGCTCAATCATATTAGAAATTTTTGTAAAATTAAATCATCCACTTCAATCTCGTCGGTGGCTCATTTGGGTGTTAATTCTTTCTAGAGGGTAGAACGCGAGCTTCAGATCAAGGGCGCGGGTCACCTGTTCTTAGGTTCTCCTGGTACGACTACGGATTCAATTGGAATTGCGCAGCAACAACAACAGCCGCAGCAGCAGCATCAGCAACCGCCGCAGCAGCAACTTCCGCAGCAGTTGCAACCACCCCAACTAGACTCCACGGAACCAATCACGCCATTGCCAGGCATGCTCAATATTGACCTACCTGCACAATCAGTTGAAGCTTCTCATGGTATGTTTTCACTTGCTTCTAAATTTTGTAATCTCTCGAAGCTAACAGTGAGTGTAAGCGTTTACATTTTTTTCAAGGGCTAGTATGTAGTTCTCCGGACTTGCTAGAAGAACTTATGAGCTCCGAAGAGAACGAGACGAGTCCTACAGCAGCATTAATCTCTTCGCAAGTTTATGCCGCTTTTCTCGAGGGCAGGAAAATTGGTCTGCAATCGTGTTTACGAAAGGAGCAGGAGGCTTTACATCGAGGCTCTGCCATTGTAGAATCAATTACTACCGTGACTGACATTCGACCAATGACTCCACCACTCCCCCTCGCGCTCTCTTCGATTCCTGTAACGTCCGTTGTAACCCTAACCACTTCAAATACATCATCGACAACTACCCCAAGTCCTCCCAGCGTCTCGACGCCTCCCACCGTCACAACCGTATCCCAACCCATAACTGCGAGCAGTGACGTAAGTCAGAATACTGCTATAAGTGATCGGCCAAAAGCAAAGCCTGTGTCTAAGAAGGAGGGTAAGAACATTCGGAAAGCAGCATCAGGAATGGCTGCGGTGAAATTACAACAACAAGAAGCGTTGTTAGCTGGTTACAAACAACAGTATCAGCAGAAACAGCGACAACAAGCCTACCAGATTCAGCAGGTCCACCACCTGCAGCAGTTCAACCAACATCTGCAACTGCAATTGGATCAGGCTCAGGTTTGTGGGAATTGCAACTTCATGCTTTCTCTTCAAATTCACGGAGAAGACTTTTTGTCTTAACTTTATTTTGTAGAATTTATCGAAATTTCAATACACAGATTATTATATTTGTCGTCTGCTACGTGGGATGTTTTTACTCTGTACAGGTGCAGCAACAGCAACAACAGCAGGAGCAACAACAACAACAGCAGCAGCAACAGCAACAAGGTGCTGATGCCAGTGGGAGTGGCGGAGGCGGTATACTTGTACCCAGTCAACAAATAGCTCACACCCATCCAACCCATAATCATCGTCGTCATGCGCAGGTACGATATATATACAATACCTTCATAAGTTCCTGCAGACTCATATGTGGTACAATATAATACACATTTCTTTTTTATCTATTTTTCTTTGTTTAATACACTTGTTGCTACTCTGTTCTGTTTATTTTCAAATATTTAATCTATCATAAATAGATTTCACGAGTGTAACGCTACCCTGATTTTCCGAAAGCATTGTCTTTCTTTATCTTATAAATTTTTAACTTATTGGCCGTTTTGAGGATCGTGCGATACTAACTATAACATTCCGGAGCAGTTGGTATGCAAGACACTAGATAGTTCGTTGAATATATTACTGTTTTGACACTTTGCATGAACATTAACTTTCAAGATAATGAATCATTTTCACTTCTGAATGCCTTCCTGTTGTGTATAGGCACCGCTTGAAAGAAATCTTCAGGAATTGGAGCCACGTTTGGCCATGTTTTATCTACAAGGACGTTTGGACGTTATGAAGCACCGAGCATTGGAAGAAAGTAGGCAAATTCCTATTGACGATGTTGCCGAAATTTTTGAGTCTATTAGTTTTGATGATGTACCTAATGGTAAATGTATAATCTTACAGAATTTGAAGTATATCGCATATTGAAAATATCTTTATTACGGTCGATGGCTTCGTTGTATGTAACTTTTTGTTTTTCTCACGTTTACCAGTAGCCGAAAATCAAGAAAAGCTCGAGATGAAAAAATTGGAAGTGTCTGGTAGTAAAGAGCAACAACCACAGCAACAGCAACAACAACAGCTTCCGCCACATCATCAACAGCAACCGCAGCTACAACTACCTACACAGCAGCAGCAACCGCCCCAGCCCCAGCCACAGCCACAACCGCAACAGCAACAGCAGCCTCAGCTTCAGCTTCAGGCTCAGGCTCAGGTTCAGGTTCAACCTCCGCCGCCGTCCCAACAACAGGATCCAACACCGCAGCAGCAGCAGCTACTGCAACAACAATCTGGCCAGGTAATTTAGCCTACTGATTTGATTTCAATTATCTAGAGTATTTTTCTTTTTGCTATCAAACTCGATTTCTTATACCCGTACGCACAATTGTATAACCTCAGGTAACTAATGCGGGTGTACAAATTCAAACGGACATATCCGGAGGCTTACAGCCAGCAAGTAGGCAGGCCATACAAGATCAAATATTGAACGAACGAATGATGGAATTTCAGCAAGGTTTTCGAGTTGCGCAAAGTATTTGCAGTGGTCTTTTCCAGCCGCAACTACTTTCACAGCCTTCTCAATTGGGTTAGTACCATTACTTTATACAAAATTAAAAAAAAAAAGATTTCGGAATTGAAAATTCCTGAGGGAACTAACAAGTTGCTTCATATATACGTTGTCTTTTTTTCTTCAGCATTTCCGGCTCAAACATTACCAGCTGTTACGGAAGCTACTGAAGTAATAGACACTCTACCTCAACCTTCCAATGGTTATGCCCAGTCCACTGCATGCAGTACCCATCAGGTCCAAGTAGCAACTCAGACTCAAGCGCCGGCAGCAACAGTTGCTGCCTCCATAGTAGCACCTGATAAGAAACAAGTATGTACCGCACCACCTGCTGGGAAAGGAAAGAAATCGAGGTATCCTCTGCTTTCCCAGCAGCAATCTTGTCAACAGCAAACAACTTCCACTGCCCAGCAACAGGGGGCTAACTTCCCAGCTCAAAATTATCAACTGGATCCAGCTGCAGGTAAGTTAACCTTATGCCGTAGTAGCAATTAATGTATCGGCCTTTGATACGGGGTGCTATGACATTCACATTAAATAAAGGATATCAAAAAATTCATTCGAACCATACAATTTCTTATTCGAAATTTATTTTATCTTAGTTGCTGGTCAATATACAACCGGTGTTTCGACAGTTGGAGCTTATGCAGCAAATCAAGTTCCACCAGCTCCATTTTCCTGCATGGATGTTGACTCCGAGACGGATAGTAATCATGACACTGCCCTAACATTGGCTTGCGCCGGTGGCCACGAGGAACTCGTCGAGCTTCTCCTGAGTCGCGGTGCTGATATCGGTAAGTATACCTAGGCCTATACTTTTTTGATCAATCACGAATATTCTTATCACACCAATATGCTTTTTCTCATATCCTCGTTCACAGAGCACAGAGATAAGAAAGGTTTCACCCCGCTGATACTGGCGGCAACAGCCGGACATCAGAAAGTCGTCGAGATACTTCTTAATCATGGTGCCGATATCGAAGCACAATCTGAGCGCACGAAGGATACGCCCTTATCCCTTGCCTGCAGCGGAGGAAGGTACGAAGTAGTGGAGCTATTACTTAACCGAGGTGCAAACAAGGAACATCGGAATGTCTCCGATTATACTCCGCTGAGTCTGGCAGCATCCGGTGGCTACGTGAACATCATAAAGCTATTGCTTAGCCATGGCGCTGAGATTAATTCCCGAACTGGTTCCAAATTGGGAATCTCTCCCCTTATGCTCGCCGCCATGAATGGCCATACCGGTAAGACACTGATTTCATTCCAATATCTGTGGGATTCTTCTCAAATGACTTACGAACGTGGTTGTCATACGTCTAAATCGCATCGTTATATTTTAGCCGCAGTTAAATTATTGCTGGATATGGGTAGTGACATCAATGCACAGATTGAAACGAACCGGAACACTGCGCTGACCCTTGCGTGTTTCCAAGGCAGGCACGAGGTCGTTAGCCTTTTACTCGATCGTAAAGCCAACGTAGAACATCGAGCTAAGGTATGAAATTATTTCTGTTTTAATATCAATGTAGATCACGTCTCTCTTTTTTCTTATAGAAGTCACGGTATCATTTACCTAATACTCCCATTGACTTCTTATTCGTGTAGACGGGGCTGACACCTCTGATGGAGGCTGCTAGCGGTGGTTACGTCGAGGTAGGACGCGTATTACTTACCAAAGGTGCAGATGTCAACGCTACACCTGTTCCTTCATCCCGAGACACTGCCCTCACCATTGCTGCCGATAAGGGCCACTGCCGTTTTGTAGAGTTGCTACTGTCAAGGTAAGGACTCGAGCTTATTAGGGCTACAAGTTAGGTAGAGTCACCATAATTGATATTTAACTTGGATTTCAGGGGAACGCAAGTTGAAGTGAAGAACAAGAAAGGGAATAGTCCACTGTGGCTAGCCGCTAATGGAGGTCACCTTAATGTTGTGGATTTACTATATCATGCTGGCGCGGATATTGATTCACAAGATAATCGAAAGGTTTGATTATATGTGCTGCTTCTATTTCTATGTTCTATTGCTCGATCCATTGCATGACCAATAACTGAGACCGAATAATTGTTTCAACTTTTCTAAGTACATTTTGATTGGGTTTTTTTTTCTTTTTAAATTTTATTACAGGTGTCTTGCTTGATGGCTGCATTTCGCAAGGGTCATATAAAGGTTGTCAAGTGGATGGTGAATCATGTAACGCAATTCCCAAGCGATCAAGAAATGACCAGGTACATAGCCACCGTCAGCGATAAAGAACTCCTGGAGAAGTGTCACGAGTGCGTTAAAATAATAAGGGCAGCCAAGGAGACTCAGGCCGCCAAGGCGAATAAGAATGCAACGATACTTTTGGAAGAATTAGACATGGAGAAGACAAGAGAGGAATCGAAGAAGGCGGCAGCTGCGCGACGGCGTGAGCGCAAGAAAAAGAAGAAACTCGAAAAGAAAGAGGAGAAACGAAAACTTCACGAGGAAACGAAGAAGTACGAAACGATCTACGAGGATAAGGAAGACAACGGTAAGAAGTCTGGCGACGAAGATGACGACAGAGGAGACGACAGCGAGCAGGAGGCTGGGGATAATTTAGAGAAAATGGAGAATGCGCCATCTCCGGTGAATAGAAGTCCCGAGGATCTTGACAAGGAGGAAGGCGATAGCGGCATCGATGCTAACAGCCAGGGTAGCTGCAGTAGCAACGACGTAAAGACTCGTGAGAAAAAGAAAGAAAAGAAAAAGAAGAAAAGCAGTAGTCCAAGCAACAACGAAAAAGAAACGTCTCCTCATCGATCGCCAAAAGCGGTATTAACGCCCAGTTCGAATTTGGCTCAAAGTACGGTCACTGCTACTAAATCGCAGAACACCAGCACCGAGAAGTAAGTTAATTCTGTTAAGTTTTATTTATTTTTTTCTATCTGTCAATCGGTGATAATTTATAATGCTTGTTCATCCTAACCTATCTTTTCTGTAGGAGAACGTTATCCAACGTTACCAATACGGTTTCCACCTCTTCGAGTTCCTCTGTCTCGAGCACTAGAGCAGCTACCGCAGCGGCAGTCAGCTCTAGCGAACGGAAACATAAGGGGCAACTAGTTTTTGAATCGTCGAGGCATCCTGCAGACAGGGAAGACTTCGAGGCTACCGGTAACGAGACGTATATGCCTGGCAAGGGAAAGAAATCGTACAGCAATCAATACGATAACGATTCGTTAAATACATCTGTGAAATCAAACAGTTCTACAAGTCCAAAGCAAGGTGGAAAACGCGAGGAAGGCTGGAAGGAAGTAGTGCGAAAGTAAGAATTCTTAATACTAGTTTTTGTGTGTGTTTACTGTGTCCAGCTCATTTCTAATGGATAAGGTGTGGTTGTGTGGAATGATTGATGATTAATTAATCGAGCCAATTCTTTCATGCACCACTTTGCGGCATTAAAAAATATTCACGTGCATCTCAAAACACTTTTCATTAACCTGGCGAGAGTATTGTCACGTGATTTATAATTATTACTTTAAAGAAATGATGTAAAATCTAAACCGATTTATTTACATTTTACTAGGGGCCAATCCGATGATTCAGGCAGGTTCATGAACTCACCATTCCGTTCAAAGAAAGTGTCAGTACCACCGAATGCTATCAGTCGAGTCATTGGCAGGGGTGGCAGCAACATAAATGCTATACGCGGAGCAACTGGTGCGCATATCGAGGTGGAGAAGCAAAGTAAATGCCAGGGTGAAAGAATTATCACGATAAAGTACGTACAATCTTGATTTTACATAAGATAAAGTGCTTTGTTCTCAACGAAATTCTTGGATATTCATCCTTGTGAATTTTGAATACAGCTTCTGCTTTAATGATAGCTTATAATAAACATAAAAGCACTCTCTAGTTTCTTATATTTCATGCATATCTCTTCTGCAGGGGGTCATCCGATGCTACCAGACAAGCTCACACGCTCATAGCTGCTCTCATCAAAGATCCTGATGTTGATATTCTCCAAATGCTTCCGAAATCAAAGCTACCCGTTGTTACAAATTCATCCTGGGACAAAGCTATCCCGACTATCGCCGTAAGTTATCTACAGTTTAATTGTAAGATCTGTTCTTGTTTTTCATGTTCATCGTTTTTCTTTTCCTCCTCTGGCTGACCTCATAGAAACGCTTGTTAAATAAGTATCAAATTATATGTCCTCAGGCCACCAAGGCGAAGGTGGGATCAGTAAATAAACCACCTAGTCTAGTGTCCAGTGCCACAGGCTCACAAATCAACAAATCTGGATACACTTCAGGAATTTCATCGATGGGTCAACTGGTGCCTATCCGTTCCTCAGCTACAGTGAAAATCACTGGCGCTTATCCGGCGCCTCTGCCACGAGCTACTGCCCCAAGACTAGTTGCCGCTGGTAAGAAACTACACAAAACTATAATAAAATCGAATACTCTTTGTTAAGATTAAAGATATTTTTTCAATGAACTTACATAGCCAGTATTATTATTAGAGATAAATGAAGATTTTCTCCTTGTCATTCGTTAAGAGTACTGTTGCATATTTTAAATTCACAAGTTTCCATAGAAAAATGTAATAGAGACGCGTTGAGAAAATGGACAATCTTTTTATTTCGCGTCATCGTTAAGAAATGATACCAATGTATTTTTCTACACATAGCCGAGAAACGAGCACAGGCAGCAGCCGCGGCCCAGATGGCTTCTGCGTCGAATACGAAAACGACAATGTCGTATACGAGCGTAATAATGACAGCGGGACGTGCGACGAAGATCGTCTCCACGAGCACGACCCAGACATTCGCTGCTAAACTATCCGAAATCACTGCGTCGACTCACACCTCGACAACTGTCATGCAGTCTTCTCACTCTGCAGGAAATAAGCAAAAATCTCAAGCAAACACTGTTACCGTAATGTCATCCACGGCTCCAGCTACGCCTCAAACGTCACCCCAGCAAGCCGCAACCAGCACATCGCCAAAGCACTGCCGACCACTGCCTACCTTGTCAGCTCCGCCGACGATGCCCTCGCATTATTCTGGAAAATCAACTTACTCGCCTGGCTCGAACGGAGCGAATTCTAATATTGGTCCTGTCGTCTCAAACGGGTCTGAAAGTACCGTAGTGTCTACGTCAGCTAGTTCTGTCCGCGTGACACCCTCGCCACCAGCTGTCTCACAGCCCCCAACTATTCAGCAACAACAACAGCAGCAGCAACAACAACAACAACACATGCGCAGCTCTACCCCTATAGCACCCGTTATGCAGGAACAGCAACAGCAACAGTCTAGCAACACTCCCTTGGAATATTCTCTGTTTAACGATACGTTTACAAAGGTAACTCAGCAGTCGATGTGGGGTGGCCGAGAGAACGAATCTCAGAAGGGTATGAATTTCGCGACGGTGGCTGGTGGTGGTGTATCGGTTAATACCTCTGGAGCATCGTCGAACAAGTTCATCGATAGCGTTCCCCCGCAGGTTAGTAAATGTTCCACTTTTATCTTACTGACGATTAAGGGGGCTGGACTCTACAGTGGCGTACTTATGTGGGTATTTTTGATCTGAATACAGGTGGATGCCTCGAAGGCTCCTGGTTACAGAGGAACTGCCATGTGTTCCCCGGTCTCGAGTAAATCGAGTGGCACGAATAGCGCACCAGGAAGTAATATAGGTCGTGGTGTATCGCCTTCTGCGGTACATAATCAAATACAGCCACCGCAGTATCAGTCATCTGTAAATTACAACGAACATCCGCTTCCCAATAAGCCACCCTCGAGCCTCGCTGTAGCACGTCCATTGATGCCGCAACAGAATATGGAAATGGGGGCTGGCATGACTCCATTCAATAGGCCAGTATTTCAGGGCGATCTTAGCTCTAGAAATAACCCGGGTCATCAGCCCCACGTCATGCCGTCCACTTCCCAGCCGACGCTCGACGTCGGTCTCTTCAAGGGAAACAATAGCGGCTACGAGCATCCTAACGTTAACTCTAATCTTTTGAAAATGGTACCGAACGAAGGTCAACCTGGTCATCCTCTGTTACCTTTTCATCCTCATATACAAAATTTTGCCCAGACAATGGCACAATCACCATCGGTCAATACGACAGTCAGTATGTCCAGGCTAAATCCCAGGGCACCTGATTTCTCCAGCTCTCTTCATTTAAACAACAAACCCCAAGTGACGATGTTCAATGCTGGAACTGGTATTCATCCAAATATGTTTGCCACTGTCCCGGCACCGCCGCCATCCGCAATACAATCTAATAACTTGGCAATGGTGGGAAATTTCCCATTGGGAAAGTACCAAGCACCATCTCGCGGCACGCCCAACACTAATATCTCAACAAACGGTCAGACAAGATGGCCATTCGCACCACCTCACAACAGTTATCCTCCTCATCAGGATCCTATGATGGGTCAGATCAGTTTCTCGAATCATCTGGCAACAATGACTGGTCAGCCGGGAGGTATCGATCTAATAAGCGGTTTAGAAAATGGTGGTTCACCTGCTATGTCTCCCTCGTCGCCGGCGCAGGTCGCTCAGGAAATGAATCAACTTAAAATCGAGGATCGCAAAGTCCCACGACCAATCGGCACCGAGAGGGCGTGGAAAAATTTTTCAGCTGGCATGGGACCAGGCGGTGATGCGGATTCCATGAATTGGATGCTTAACAACGAAAAATTTGTCGGATCTTGGGCCAGTCTCGCACCTGGAATGGATAGACACCAAATGTATCGCTCGAATGCTTCATTTAATCGCATGTCCAACGTGGATGCCGAACTTCATCAGATGGTAGAGTCTACCTTCCAAGTAAGTTTATACTCATTACTTCCGGTAGAAATTTTATACAGACACAATTTAACAGTCTCCATCTGATGTTTTTCAGGGTCATTTGGACAATCAACAACCTTACCCTAATGGAAGTGCAGCTGCGCTCTCTCTGATGCCAGGATTAGCCCTGTTGCCTGGACAATTTGGATCTGCAGGATTACCGGAATTGCCGCCAAACGAATCTGCGAAAATGGAACCACCAGCGTGGGGAATGTCTGACGCCGTACCAGACAAACAACATCCGGTAAGTTTTTCAATTTCTTATTAATCAATACAAAAACACTCAGAAACTTTTGTTCTCGCTACACCGTCAAGCTTAAATATTTTTTTAAGTAGTCTATAAGTATTCAATCTAGCACACTCTCAAGATTTCTCCATTAACACAGAAAATTAATGTTGTTTTTATTTATCAAAATAGTAGGTAGACAATCAATTATGCATAACGCCGTTAAACTCCGTTTAACTGTTTTATTACCCAATCGGACACTTGTATTTTGAAGGTAAACAGAGCTTTTATGTATTGAACCGCGTTCAAGAAAATGGGCGTAATTCATTTAATAATTATAATACAAAAATAGCAATAACCCTAACGGAGATCGTGAATCAGGCCACGTCGTTGCCTAGTAAATCTACTATATTATTCTAACCTTGCTTTCAGGGATGGAATAAATGGAGCCATTAAAATGGAAGAGCCTTTCATCGACACACAGCTTTCCTCGTATTACCTTGGACGAGAATGACGAACCTGGAATACAAAAAATAGTAGTAGATGAAACTGGCATACGAAAAAGCGTTGTTTCTAGACACTACATAAATTACAATACTACCTATATTCATTGACACACAGATCCATATTACTTGTCATGCTAGGTGATAAGATGGTAAATCCTTACTACAATTTATTGCTATTATCTATTATACATATTCGATACCAGTAATTAATGAATACGGTGCCTGTCGATTAATGCAGGAACACCAGAGCTATGGATAATCGATTTGAGTGACGCGTTTGGTGGACGTCGATCTTACGTCATATCCGTTCTCTCTTGATCCTTTGATAGTCACACGCACCTTATCAAAGCTAATCGATAATTGATATGCTGATGATGGTGACTGTGTCATTCTGCCATTGGGATGGTCTCTACCTATCTGTCTAACTTAAATAACCTATGATACTTGCCAGACTCGTCACAATAAATTCAGATATCGTAATTATGTCGCCTTTGGCTTCTCTAGTAGCGATGTTTTGCACAACAGCTCTTTAATCAGTGATTGACTGTTTCATCATGATCAGTAAAGCAACAAAAAAAAGAACACGTAACCTATAAATTTCTTTCTTTTTTCGACTTATTTATGTTGAGAGTACCTATTATGGAATATCTATTACTATTTGCTATAAGAATGATACAAGAAAAACAATTTGAAATACTATGAATATACCATGATTATGTAAATAATTGACTTTGTCATGAAATTCCGATTACTTCCAACGCTGCGAAGGGATACCGAAGTGGGCGAACTTTCTTTTAAGTTCCATAGACTTTTCTTCTTCCCAGCCATCGCGGTTGTTACAATTACTCCTTTCCTCGCACCGCCGCGTGCCATTTTCTTACTGATAAAGAAATTCGTCTCATTCTTGTACTTTTCCACCTTTATCACGTTTTACATAAGCGTCATGGTTGCTTGACTCTCATGATTATCATTCACGCGTACGATAAAGCTGTTTACCGCTTTTTCTTTCCTTACTCAAGTAAAATCTTTCTTCACCAATCACACCTCTTACTAGGGCCACACAAAACACATTTTTCTTCAGACACTGATCTCCCGTGGTAATCTCTGTTTTTAATATTGTTTTTCTATTTCAACTACCTTCATAAATATTGAACTCGAGTGAACGCCGTCTCCTTTGTTATGACACAGCTTTACAAAAGTTTAACGTTAGATCCTCGAATACCAAGAGAAACTCGAAAACAATTATTACAAACCATCTTCGAAGGTTTCATACTCGGCACGTAGTCTAAGCGATTCTTGTTACCGTTATTATAAAATATTTCACAACGGACGAAGTACTTGTACCCGGAGTAAGGAAGAAAGAAGTCAGGCGCTAAGGTCGCGCGGATAGCTGTAAAAATCACTAGAGGAAAAGACAAAAATGAGAGAAAGAAGATATCCTCTAAGGTCGAAAGCGATGGTACGTGTATAAGGGATGACGCGCAATTAATTAATTAATTAATAAAGACGATGCCTGGCGTTAAATGTTCCTCGAGATGTCTTATCGTCGATCATCCGCTGATAAGACATACGATAACAGGTTTATACTAACGTTCATCCAATGAAAAAGAGACTCCGAGGGGGATGACTATACCGAAGCACACACAGATATAAATATATATAACCCATAGGGATATCTTTAACAAGTATGAAAAAAGAAAAGAAAAAATCACGTTAAACGGAAGAACAAAAGCAAAACCATCAGTCTCCTTCATTTTTTAATATCACCGTGAAATTCATAACGTTCACCGCGTTTTGCAGTGATCGACGCGCCAGAGACTTTCCCCGTGAAAATTAGTATACAGGCGTTTGTAGTAAGTATTTTTTATGGAGAAAACAGCGAGAGAAAATTTAAAAAAAAAGACGTACCGAACGACGTTCACGGCGAGACACGCGTTTACGTATGGGCAAGCACACAGAACTATTGCGAGGAGAAATAGAAATAATTCTCGAAATTCGACTTTGAAGTAATCGTTCGGAAAAGTTATTGCGCAACGACGGATTGTGTTATCGATATAATATATATATTGTACCGAAAACTATTCGGATCAATGAATAACTATTTCATTGTTAAGAGAGGGTAGAGCGAGCCGCCGACACAGCATATAATTTTGTGCATCCTTAGCTAGAGTACTATATATATCTATATATTTTACGTGTATATATATATATAATACTATTATGGCTATGGTGGTAATAACGTTTATTATTATATTATGGATTATTACAACACACGTAAATATAGAGACGATATATAGAGAAAAGAAAAAAAAGTCTACTTTTACTGCTCTTGGCTTGAGCGGTAGTAATGAATTACTATGTACACTATACGGTCGATTATATATATAATGTTCATTTATATTGAACATTTGGGAATCTTGCATCAATCGCGTGGGGATTTTAGCAAGTGTTCAATGCGTATTGGGACGACCACGCTATAATTGAAACGGTTCTCAAATAATGTGACTCAATCTTTTTTCATTTTTTTTTTTTTCATTTCACTTTGGCTCGTGGAAAATCATATACGAGCGCCCTTTGATGTGTATTCCAGGGAGCGCTTCAATTATTCTCGATATGAATGGTACATTGTTATAATTTAAAGCCTATTTTCAAATTTGATTTATGATAACTGCGATATATGATATAAAACTATTATATGACATATAACAATAAAGCAAATAAATGAATATAAATGTCGGGAGTGGATGATTCATATATATATTATGGGACTATATATATATATATGACTCGGGGAGACTTTTTGAAATGATTTAGGTGACCGAGGATTTTTTGCGATAAAATTACATTTCTTTATTTTAAATTCGGTGTATGGTTTTTAGCGTGGAATTATGACCGTGCACGGAGAGTAGGTCCATCCTTAGATCATACACGTGAGTCATCGTCATTATTGATCAAAGTTTTTGGAAACAGACAATCACGAAATTATTGAGTTTTTTTTTAAATTTAAGGTTCGGCCTAAATTCATTTATTGGCCCTTTGTAATATATTGTGAATTTTTATGTCCTGGATATATCTTTGCGCTTGTCTATTGGGATGATTTTTTGGGATAATTATAAGCTAGCAATGTATCGGATATAAATAGCGTACTCTTCGGTTATTCTCATTCTTAATATAGCTTGTGAGCAGTTTGAAATTCCAACGGGTCGAATAACCGGTGGAAATTTACCGTTCATCGAATTAGGACGGCGCTGAGTGACGGATTTTTTCGGTACTAAATTTCGAAGCGTCTCTAGTTGTTTGTGCTTGTTCCCGGTGGAGAAAATTTTAATATGGTCCTGGGGGTCGATTGTGTAATTCAAATGTAGTGAAAATATGAAAAGGGAATAACTGTTTGCCAATTAAGTGTTAAGTTCAAAAGAAGATAAGCACAACGATTGGCTAACAGCTATTCACTTTTCGTATTTTCACTACATTTGGGTTACACAATCGACCCCCTGGACTCGCGCGGATCTTATGCCTATTTCACACTACGAGTCGCCCTACTCTCGCATTGGCTGCTCAAGGAAGCCTTTGACGCCTTGTGAATAACACATAATCTCTCCTACCTGACTTTAGGACTAGTTACTGGCACATCTCCTCATTGGAGGAGTCAGCCATAAGGAAAGGAAGGAAGGAAGGACTCGCGCGGATAGTTATCGACCGATGTAGATGGTGTCAGGAGTAATTGGATTCGCGGGAATTAAGGAGCGAGAGTTTGAATTCGTTTGATGAGTGCTTTACTGCAGTCCTTTCAAGATGTATGTGCACGCAGTAATCTCCATAGAAATTTCTTCCGCAAGGCCGCTTTTTATGGCACGCGATGGGACTGCAAGGTCTCGGCAGAGATGAGTAGGGAGATGCACAACGCTACGGTTTTAGGCGATACCAAAAACAGGCGCTAAATCGTAGCGGCGAGTCCGGGAGTAGGATTTTGTGATCATCGCCTCCGTCGATAATGAATATCCCGTCGTAGCCGAGCTGAATGTGTTCACGAACGTGTAGCCTGGCCGGGCAGAGGTTCTCCGGAACTTACCGCTGGTTACCAGAGCAACCCTTAGAACGGGTCCCCTCATCGGATATCGACTAAATATTTTTTTGTAATCTTAAATTCGAGTGCACAGTGTAAGCTCGATTAGATTTACTAAGAGAAAAGCCAGCGATGCGGTGCTAGCTTTCAGCTTATTTAACAATAGTCCCAAGCGGAACTATGGTGCCAACATTGAGTACTAGAGAGAACTATTACGGAACTGTTTGAAACACAATCTGAAAACAATACTGAAAGCCAGCTCCTTATGCATACCTGCACTGAAGCTTATGGTGCGACTGGTATCCTTGATAGGTATTTTATCAATGTTACGGTGCAGAACAATTGTTAAAACCTATCAGGAATTATAGAACTTCTCGAGAACTATTAAAAAGCCTACTTTTGGAACATTCTTAAGAAATTGTGGTACCAATATCACACTCGTGTACCATTTCAACTTTTGAACAATGTTTCATCATAAGCTTTTTCAATTGTTCTATAGGAGTTCTATAGTTCCTGATAGGTTATAATAATAGTTTTGCTACGTAACACCATTAAAATACGTATTTTTCCAAAAATTGAAGTGGCAGTCGTGGTCGATTTTTATGAACTAAAACACCATCAGGGTCACTGGGAAGTTAATTAAGTTCATAGCAGTCTTCTGCACTTATCTGTCTTCCCCTTATCAATTATCATGGTTACTATAAATTCGCTCTATTATTTAAAATTTATATAAAATGCTTAGCGCAATACACTGCATGCAATTATTCTAGATGTACTTATACGCTGGTACATGGGTAAGTTTTGTCATGTGATTTTTCGATTTACGGTCATAAGGCGACTCCGGCTACCGATACAGATAACGTTCTCGCTTCCTGGTTCCCTTCGAGTCACCAACCTGCTCAGAAGCTACGCTCTCGGGTTGATTCGTATAGTTATGCCAATGCTCTCGTAAGATTTCGTTATTGTTTAATTGAGGTCGAGGTGCTCGAATCTGCCGTGGGGAGATAGTCTCGACGTACAGAGTTGCCTGACAGAGGAGACGACCCGACGGAGACGTCTCCACGGACCGGCAGAAGCCCGGGTGAGATACCGGCGCCCTGATGGAGATGGCCGAAGAGCTGTAGAGCAGGTCGAGATAAGGTTTTGTTACGATTAAGGGCAGCGGAGGAACCTCCTGCCCGAGATAAGAATGTGGTGCCCAGCTGTAGCTTGATGTCCTGGGGAAGCGGCCGTGGAGAATCTCCGGAAGTTCGTACCGATTCGCTAAAGAACGCTCTCGATTTGGCTTAAAGGGACGACTTGAGGGAAATGGAAGAGTTATCGGCTATAAGGATCTCGACCAATCGGATGATCAGAATGATTAGTTCTCAAATTTGGCTATTGTCAAAGCAGTCTGTCTCGGGGCACCAAACGAGGTGTTACGAGCTGCCTCGCGCTCCCGTGCTATCTGTTGATAGTTTTTCTAGCCGTGTTTCGATACCTTATACCAAGTTCTGGCTCGTGTACTTTTCGCGTTGCTCTCGCGACATCCAAGCAATTCCGTGGATTTTCTGTGAGTGTTCCGGAAGTGTAGTGCTGTGCCCTAGTGCAGTGCCTACCTGAGTGTCTCCTGGATGCAGTTCTTGGCATTCACGGATCAGCTGCACCAGCTCCGGTGAGTACATCTTCACTACGTTTCATCGTTTGTACTCTCACAGTTTTTTTAAATTCATGGTAAGCCAAGAACTATTGTTAACACCTATCAGGAACTATAGAACTCCTCGAAAACTATTGAAAAAGCCTATTGTTGAATCATTTTTAAGAGATTTTAAAAATGTGCGGTGTTGGAGCTGACACCCGTGTAGCATCTCAATTTTTGGAAAATTCGTATTTTAACTATGTTACGTGGCAGAACCATTATTAAAACCTATCAGGAATTACTCATGTTTGGTCTCGGTCGTTGGCATTTTCCCCACTTCGTTTCCCTATTCTCGGATGGCTTTTATTCGCGGAATCGACATTATCTAATTGTATCTGGTATGACTTCGCGCTTATTATTAAGTAGGTCCTACTTTGAATTTCCAGGTGACGTGATTTTCCAGAGTAAGATAAAATCCTTAATGTGGTGCCGCCTATCGGTGATTACTGATATTAGAGTTACTTTGGAGGTTTGCCGTTTCGCTTTATTGCAGTTCGAGCTTAAAGTTTGTACTCTGGCAGTTTGTTTTTGACAGCTGTCTTTGCACGAAATCTGATGGAATCGTTACTAAATTTGCGGAGACGGATTTTTGCCTTTGTAGTGTAGTTTATTTATTTTCATAAATTACTTCCTAACGGTTGGAATTTATTGTTTTACGTATTGTGCTTTTGACGTGATGTTGAATCAAAATCATCCGATTTTGAACTCTATTGATACTTATATAGAACCTCTTTTGAAACGGGTACTACAAACTCAAAGACTAGGTAAGACAGGTTTTTTTAATTAGTAATTTAGTCGTTTTGTGTTTAAAATTGTTTTGCTTTATTGGCTCCTGAATACTTTTATTTTAGGAGTATGCTGCGGTACTATAGAACTGAACTCTGTAAGCTCCAGTTGTGGGAAGGCTAAGGCAGATCGTTTTAATTTATCTATACCGTATGCAGGCCAGAGTCTGAATTGGAGCATTTTATTCGATTCGCAATGTCCAGGATTAGGACCAGATTTTATGTTCGGTGATGAGACATTTTTAGCTGATCCGGATGCTGATACTTTAGCCACTCATGTTCCTAGTCTTGCTAAATGGAATCCTACCGATGCAAATTCCTTACTTAGGGTTCTCAGTGAGCTCTTTTGGTATTACAAGAAACATCAAGTATGCAAAATTTATATTATATTCAAAGACTATCATTGATAGATTGATAAAATTAATATTGTAATTGTCATATTCCTCTTTCAGATAGATCTACTTGAGAAACAAGGTGACAGATTACAATTAGAATACAGTACACTGGTTGGAGAAACAGAAATATGTGCAGAAGATGTAGAAATGATTTTATTACCATCCGGTACCAGACCAACGGAAGCACGTTTCCTTATTAGAATGGCAATGGATTTCTCTCAATTACCAGCACGTAGCAATCAATCCAGAAATGATGCTGCTATGCTACTGGTTACTTTTCATGGTCAAGATTGGAATCACATAATTCCACAGCTTTATCTTTCAAAAAGTTTGGAGGAAGCATTCGGTGGTCCATCTGCACTTCACATACCGCAATTTCCCCCCGACAAATATTTAATGGATTATGTACCAGAGGTTAAGAAATTTATAAATGAAAAGGTATATTCAATAGCATTAGGATATCGCAATCCAAAAATTGTTTGAACAAACTACCTAATAATTTTTTTTGTTCATAATCCAGATAAACTTTCTCGCCCTATGCTTTGAGAGGAAGAAGAGCTTCGTTACCGTATTGCTATTACTACAACGTGGTAGCATCGTCGAATACGATGCTATAGAGTTTAGTTATATTTCTATCTTATTGGAGCATCGTGACTTTTATTTCCTGGTTCACTTCAGGCTTCCTCCTGCATTCCCAAAGGAGCAGCCATTTATAACACTTCAATCCGTATATCATATGACATCTCAGGGTAAACTATACAGTCAAATTGTTGAAGACTTCCCATTCAGTCCTCGCTGGGAACCCCTGCAAATGGTTACCAAAGCACTGGCACATATTATAGACAACGAAGTTCAAAAGTTTCAGACAAACTCAATAAGGAGCAGCCACTTCTAATTTTTCTACTTTATGATATCAATTTATTACTTGTTACACGGTCACACTTTATACATACGACTTGTATTAGATTACTGATCTACGTAAAGTTTGTAAATGATTTGTTTAAAAAGAAGCATAATGTATATATAATATAGGCCTTTCTCAGCTAAATCTTCATTTATTATTCAATTATATAATGGGATGTCTTCAAAGATCATTTTGCCTAAATTTTTGTCATACGTTCCAGGAATATATCCTTACGTAATCTGAATTTTCCCTGATGAACATTAATCATGCATGTCTTACGTACCACTATAGTTTTTACAGGTAGAGTATTTCATTCATCGAATAGAATGTTACTGATCATCTTTGTCTATTTTGGATAATCAGAAAATAAATAATGTACGACGCCTTGTGAAATATGAAAATCTTTTCATTCTCCTCTGTGCTGCGTAACAAAGTATAAAAATGATATTCAATTGTGCATCTCTATGTTTGTTCGATGCATTGCAAAACGTCTTCCTCTATAGACCTATCATGCTCCTATATACATAAGGATGCGATGATAATGACCTGAGTATAGAATGTAATTCAATAACGATGATATATCAAGTGATAATATTCGTAATATCAATAAAAAAAGAAAGAAGATAGGATATTTAATGACTGGAGTCGATATGCATAAGGTACAATTATCATTTATAAATTTAAATTTACAAGGCTTATTATAGTATAGATTTAATTTTAATATTAAAATAAACTTACAGAGCATAACACTATATTGAATATTCAATGGCCTACATTCGACCCTTGCACTGCCAATAAAAGACAGAAAAAGAAAAACATTCGAACGGAACATCCACGTGCAATAATAAAATTCAGTTTGAACGAATAAAAGAAGAATTGTTGCTATGTGTTTACCACTCAGTAAAAGAAAGGATGGTTGTGGCAAGAATCTTGCAAAAGAATTACATGCGCATCTGAGGTCTCTGTACCTTCGAAGGATGACCAATGAAAGGGTTGAATGAGCTGCGGTAGAGAAGTTGACAGTAATATTAATCAACCTTTTTCGATAAGTGCCCTGGCATTCGTACTTAGAAGATCTATCCCTGTTGTGTACAGTAGTATCCTATGCATTCGTACTTAAGTAACAACTAATATCTTAATGTTAAACGTTCTGCTGCAAATCGAAAAATAAATCAATACGATAATCCATGAGAAATACAGCAATAAATTATATAAATGAATAAATATATATCAAAATATGCGCTCAGTATCAGATAAATCCGCCCACGTGATCGCTGTTAAAGAAATTCTCCTTTATTCGACGCGTGTAGCTTTGGCTCTGTTCCTGTCGCTGTTGAACAAAATTTACTTTCAACAAAATGATACTTGTAATATGCTGATCAGGATGAGCTCAGTTCGAGTTTCACGCTGGGATCCTCGAGTACCGGAAACAGCAACTCATTCTTAATTTCCGCGGCTTCCGCGTCGGATAGTTTTAGGAACTTGATCACTTTGTCGGTAGCCGCTATTCCGCAGCTGCTTACTTCGTTCTGTGATAGAGGGGTAACGCGGATACAATTATGATTACGTATAATGCCAATGACATTAAATATTCTCAATTTATATATATATCAAGGGTATAATTACCGATGCTGTTAAATTCATGAAATTGAAAAACTTCTGCAGAACAGTCACCATCGTGGCGAAAGTGTTGTCTGGAAGTCTGTTGCGAACCAAAGACTCGTAGTCCTACAAGATCATTAAATGGCATTATCGATTCTGATTAAATTATTAATAAATAATAAACGTGTAAAGTGTACCTTGTTATCCATAACTAAGTAACCCAGTAAAAGCACTACGTATGCACCTATCAAAGTGTGTTCCATATGCCGACCTGCTTTCTGCAATACTAAAGTCCAGAGATTTGAGTATACTTTTGTAATAAAATTATTATTCATATATTCCATATAATCTTTTAATAATCAATACGTACACTTTGTAACAGTCTCCTCGATAAATTCCTCTTGGGACTTTGTAGTCGTCGACACCGTTTCTGTTTGTTCAGAATCTTTTTTGCCGTCAAGAATGGCGTCGGTTTTTTGTTCCTCAGCACGCGCAAGCTCCTCTTGTTTGTAAAAGAGATCGATGAGGGCCTCCACACCACTCTCACCAGAGACTGTAATAATATTATAAGAATGTTGATCGAACGAAGCATAAAACACTTATTATAGAATTGGATAAAATCAATAATCCACTTACCATCAAATACATTTTCCACTGACGGTGGCGCCTTAGATTCAATGAGAAGCTTTTTATTATCGTCACACTGCTCCACCAGATTTATCAAAAGAATCAGAGCCAGCATCATCATATCGAATCGTTTCTCCTCCGGAAGAGAGTCTGGCACACGTAACAAGAGATATAAACTGCATTCTACGACACCAGCTTGGGATCCAACTGCTTGGCTACCAAAGGCTATAAAATAATCATTTAATAGATTAGAAATCAAATTCATCTCTTGGCTAATGCTACAGCAGGGGTTATAAAACAGTAATGGCCATACATTGCCTATTAAATCGATGTGTTAGATTGATGAGAACTTTGATGATAGCAAATAGACACTCTCGCACCACAGCACCAGTAGAGCTCTTGTCACTGGGATCTATGGTTGGGTAAATGGGAATCTCGTGGCCACAGAGATGATAAAGACTGGCCAGGGTGCTTACCAAGACGCCATTATCGTACTTCAATAAGTATACTTGATTTTCCTCGTTCATGTGTGTAACCTGATATTGATAAAAAATAATTACAACACTCGATCTATAATAGATCGCACGGTAATCAATAGTAGGAATAAAGGTTACTTGACTTCTTTGACTTTAGAGAATACTTACATTTTCTAAAACTCTTAAACATCTATCAACTTTACGTAGTTGGTCCAGCAGAGGATCAGTCCAGCCAGATCGTGGAACGTTACTGGCATAAATATGGCGATGGCATTCTCGAATAGTCTTGACAATATGTTCAAGACCTCCTAGTTCTCTTAGTTCCTCCTTGAACCATTCTCCAGCTCGTCTTGACGTCAAGCTAAGAAGCGTTTCCATGGCCAATTGACCAACCTATTAAAAAAAAAGATATTAATGGTAATAAATAATAGTATATATAGTATTGATTTATATTCGATTAAAAAACTCACTGTTATATTATCAAGATTCAGGTGCTTTGCATGTCCCTGAGCTTGTATGTCTGCGCAAAGCTGTCGGACTTTTTCTTTATTTTTCAATAACTCAGCTCTACTAAGTCCACAATCGTCAAGGGCATTCTTGTGACTTGCATCAGATTCTAATAAGCTTAGCATCAGTTCTAAGCAGTCGCGATCCAAATCCATTGCTAAACGATCTTGGCTTAAGACAAACATCACTGTTGCTGTACATAAACCAAGACTCTGTAAGAGAAGAATGGGGTTTCATTTATGTGTTACATTGGCTTTGTTTTCATTTGAATAATCTTGTTATTCTAGTAACCTGATCTTTAGTTGCATCGTGCAGAGCTTTGAAGAATTTCGCCACTGTGCCATGAGCACGAACATGCATACGGAATGCAGGAGCCATGCATTTACTAGCCAATCGTATAGCTGAAAGGCAACGTGTAGCATTAGGATTGTTTTCTCTCAAAGTATCCAGAATATATTCCACGTCGTCGTTGAACTCTTGGAATTCACCACTCTCTTGGATCTGATGAGCTTTCTTAACATTCTTGACAACAGTGTAGAACTGAAAGAGTAGCGCGACGTAAATGATTATTAAATTATATAAATAAT
The DNA here is from genome assembly GCA_030142635.1 of Trachelus troglodyta. Taxonomy (NCBI): domain Eukaryota; kingdom Metazoa; phylum Arthropoda; class Insecta; order Hymenoptera; family Cephidae; genus Trachelus; species Trachelus troglodyta. The sequence continues at coordinate 3,016,124 of JARQTJ010000420.1, read as the reverse complement.
AAAATTGTTTAAATAATAATATTGTATAAATTTACTTACTCCTTTGACTTTCTTGCCACAACGAATACTAGTTATAGCTTCAGTTTCATCGGTAAAGTCCATATCAGTCTCAGGATAAGTCACTACTCGAGTTAATTTGGAAGGTTCAAATTCTTCCTCGTAAGCAACTGGTCCAGCACTTGTGTGTGAGCTGGAAGCTGCATTTTGTACGTTACTACCAGTACCAGATGTATCAGCTGGATTGGTTTCCTTATCGCTATCACACCATTTGTGTTTATATAGAGCACGTCTTTTATTTCCGTTCGTTGCACCAGTCGAACGGCTTTTGAAAATACTGCCTTTCTTGGTAACGGGTTTGGTCATCATATTGGTCGGTGGTGCGGATGATGGTTGTGATTCTGGAATTGGACTTGGAGCATTCATAGGAGTCTCGCTCTCCGGATTTCCATTGGGACCTTCGCTATCATCGCTACCAGAGAACCAGTCCTGGTCCACCAATGTTTTGGCAGCAGCCAATTCGTTGTCTATGACAGGTGCTAGTGGCTCTGGCTGTGATTCTTCTTTTACTTCTGTCTTAACTTCCTCCTTAATATTTACCTCCTTCTTCAATACTTCAAACGTGGGTAAATCTATGGAACAGTGTTCCACTTCGTCGGCTATACTTTCAGTCGGATCCACCTTTGGTTCCAACTTGGTATCAACATCACTGGAGAGTATGTCAATCAGTTCCTGAGTCGTGGTTGGCAGTGGTTGATCACGTCCTATCAGCGGTTCTATCGTGGGCTGTTTTTCATAACTCGTATTACAGTCAGTCTTGACGATATCGTAATGAGTTATGAGAGTGTTATTAGAGTCAGTAACAGATTTGCGTAGAGTTAATGAGAGTCCAGAGCTATGAGAATTCGGTGTGGTTGGAGTCGATGGGGTGGCTGACGTAGTGGGTGTCAAGTCCAGATGAAGATTCTTAGCACGGCTACGTGTTGTACGGCGCATATCAGAATTATCTAATGGTATAGAGACAGTAGTAACTACTGGTTGCTGACAGGAACGTGTCTCTCTTGCTTTGAGATCCAATTTCGGCGATATTTCCGGACTGAAAGATTGACGCTCCACATCCAGCTTAATAGGACTCGACAGCGGTGTCGTGATCCTGTACGTTTCTGATTCAGATTCTTGACTTTCCTGGGTATCCGTGCAGACCAGGCGGGATGTTCCTTTACATATTCTCAATACTATTGGCGGTTTTGCATCCTCGCGATTAGTCATCTCCAAGCTTGTGCCACTGTCTGAAACTTCGCTGATTTTCTTTACAGGAGTGTAAGACGGTTTTGGCAAAAGCTGTTTGGGCGGCGGTTGTTGAAGTTGTAGCTGTGGCTGTGACTGCAGCTGCTGTTGCAATTGTTGTTGCTGCTGCTGCTGCTGCTTTGGAGGACGAGATCGTCCATACTGTGAATCAGGTACTTGTCGATAGATAGCCGCATCCACACGTAGTTCCTCTGCCACGGGAGGGGCATTTCGGCTTTTGAAGAATTTCTTCGGCTTTACTACTGGTGCCGGTGCAGCATCCGGTTTAGCATCGGGATCTGCTTCGAATGAGAAAGGATCCTTTCCGGAATTAACACGAGCATTCTGATTTCCATAATCAAGCTTCATTTTCTTTGCTCCATATGTGTTGTGAATTTCATCTCTTCTTCCTGAAATTAAGAAATGAGAAACCTGCTTCATCGTGTACAATGTGTTGCATTGATGTTTGCTAGGGATATATAGAATTATATTTTTATACTACAGACATTGAACTATTTAAAAGTAAATAATCATATCAATTTGTGTTTCTTACTAAAGATAGGAAACACATGCCACAAGTTTACTTTATAATCTCTTTCTTTCCAATGATAAGATAACCCACTTTTTTTGGAGTGTATAAGAAATTTGGATTTTGTTGAGGGCATGCTAATCATGTGTATAAACAAATGTTTTTTATTTTATAGCTTCTGCTAGCAACTTGCCAAATTATCACTTCCTATATAATGAAATTAATATATATTATATGGATATATTGTGTCTAATATTAGGTTTCAAACTAATGATTATATTTATACAGATATGCGCTACTATGGAAAATAAATAAAAAAAACACCGATTGCAGATATTTTTAAAATGTTGGAATGATTATCAGTGTAACAACAATAGACTGTAAATACAGCAGAGCTAACAGTTAGCAGACTTCAAGTGCAATATATCATAATGTAGTATTTCCACATTTATCAGGATACAAAGCAGTATAAATGAAATTATTATCAGTAAGAAGTAATGGAGAACTACTATCATCTTTCTCTTCAGAGAAACATTTCTTGAAAGTATAACGTTATGTCATTATCATTGAAGGCAAAAGTATAGAATATAAAAACAATGAAATAAAGCATTCTACCATTATTCAAGTATTAAAGTTATTTCTTATGTGTCATTAGCTATATCATGGCATTCCAGTGTTTATAATTCTTGGCATATATGAATGATAATTAAACATAATTAAGTTAGCAGTAATTTAAATGGCAAGGATACATTGTACAGAAACATTGATAAGAAAATTTTACTCGTGTATTTCTTAACACAAGAGATATACTATATCATTGCAGAAGAAGCGTAAAGATAACATAATTAATATGTGAGCTTACCATTGATGTTGGTGCTTCTGATCGATGTAAAGGAAGTAATACCCCATTTTCCAACAGTTCCTGCAGACTTGGCAGCGGATGGTCTGTTACTGTTTTCCCTGAAGAGCTTGTCAAACTGAATGCTAGCTGGTGTCACACTACTCACCTTACGACTATATGATTTAGTATAGCTACGTGACGTCATTTTCGTTTTCTATCTGTCTCATAAACGTTCTGCATTCCAAATGATACAGGCAATAGAAACAATTGTCCTTCTCATAATTTTGAAGTCTCTGGGGTCATACTCTTGAAACGCCAAGCCAGAACGATGGAGACGCAGGGCGTAAAGTAAAATAAACTTGACCAAGACAGAGTATCAGCGCCTAATGCGTCCACACGTGAAAATGCCACAGCACGACGCAATCACCGAGCAGCTAATACAACCGAATAGAATCTACGGAACATATGAAGGAAACAAACGCCATGTTCATTCGCTCTCTCCTTCGATGCACAATTTTACGGAGAACCGTTTTTCCTCCCGACTGATGAACACGCGTGTTACTTTCATGTTATACAATTAACCAGTGTCTTCACTTGCCCTCGAATATTCTATTTCATACAAGGCTACATGAATTTAATTAGAAATATTAATCATAACATGATCTTTGCCATCTGTCGATGTTTTTCGTTCAGACTCTGATACATATAAGCACAAGAGGCACACTACTGGCACAATAATAACGCGACTGCACAGCATAGTCAGTAGGTAGAGCCACAAGGAACAGCTGTTTTATCAAAGGAGGTTTGTCCAAGTATTTATTTCTTACGTTCCTTTGCGTTCCATTAGATTCTTCAATTACTGGACAATCCGTTACTCTCATTTACATATTACAATCTGATCGAATATTAATTTACTATGTTTATACATTAGTTTTGCTTATTTGCACACAATTTTTATTTCATCAAAAGAAAGTAATTCGTGTGGTAGAAGACACCAGTTATACTTGTGTAACTTCTTTTTCTTCCTCTAAGATTAATATTTGCATGGGAATTCGGCATAAGAATTAAATGATTTATATTAGATTTGTTGGAATAGTATAATAATAATGAGTATGCGTTACGTTATTTTTTATTGTTATCTTCCTTCGACTTCTATATACTTTCTATTGAAGGATTTGTCACAGATTGTTCTATGCAAAAGCTGATTGAGCTATTTAAAAAAATAATTATTAGTACTTTTTTGTTTCAATATTTGACAAGAGAAAGTACTAATGGTATATGATATTGAAACATGATTTATGTATTTATTGTTTGAAGGTATATTGATGTTCTATAAGTAATGAGAAAGAAATAGTTTGTTTTTAAATGACACAGACTCATTTGATGCTTAAAATAATTATACAAATTATTGGTTATTATTATATGTATACAGTTATTTTCGATGATAACTGTGTAGGATACACTTTTCAGAATAGGTGCTCGGTGAAGACTATTGTATTTAATTTTACAAAAATGGAAGAATGTGGCAATGGAACTTGTTTTGCAATGTGTCCTGAGAAAGAACGATGGATGTGAGTTTATTTATTTCTGAGTTCATGAATTGTTTAACTAGATTTTCAATGGGTTTAAATGTGCCTAGGAGAGAACGAGAAGGATTGTTACACGTTTTTGAAATGGATGAAAAGTCGAAAAATTCAAGAAAGCCTAAGGCTGATCCTTCTAAGATTATAAAATGTTTCAATCGGCCAGCAGCAGGTCAACTTATGGCTGATCCAAGTCAACTTCGGCCTGCACCAACATTACTATTAACTACACGATACCTTCTTACAAAGTACTTATTACATGAAATAGCTTATTGACTTTATATTTTACATTGATATTAATTAATTTTAAGGATTGCTACACGTCGTGACCGGGATTGGGCGTTTATATATGATTTTATATTTGATCGATTAAGAGCTATAAGACAAGATATTATTATTCAGAGAATAGGTGTGATACAGAGCATTGAGATATTACTGCCAATTGTACGATTTCACGTTTATGCTTCACAAAGGTAAAACAAATCTCTTAAATTTTACAGTAGATCACTCATACTTTGTTGTTTATAGACTCTGCGAAAGAAATATCTCAGAATTCGATAAAAAAATTAATAATCAACATTTACTGGAATGCTTGCAACGTTTACTTGTACTGTACGAAGAATTAGATAGATTGTTATACCAGAAAGATTGTGATGTTAATACAAGCATGGATATGTTAACCGTAACTGAGGATCGGCAACAAATGGAAGCTATATATATTTTATTACATCTTGGTAATATTACGGTATTGAACAGAGTTCTATCCCTTCCTAAAAGATACAGATAAGTTTTATTTAGCATATGCAATGAATAATATATTATATATGATCATGAGAGTTATTGATTATAAATTTGCCTGCAGGTCTAGGGATATTGACTTAGCTTTGAAAATATCTGTTTCATGGCATTTAAAAAATTATGTTCGCACTTGTCGTTTGATACAAGAACTTCCTCCATTATTGGCTTGCGCCGTTCTGTGCAACATGCCGAAAATAAGAAGGTAATGACAATATTTAAAGTACATTAATGATGTTACTAAATTCATAATTTTAGACACGCCTTAGCAATCATGAGTTCAGGATACAACAGTAAAATGTTGACATTTCCTGGAATTAAATTACAAGAACTTTTGTTATACAATGACATAAATAACATTCGGGCAGACTGCGGATTATTTGGTTTGACATTCACAAATGAGAATGTTCAATTCCAGAAAGCAAGTTTTAATGAAAAGCAAGTACTGGTAAGATACTTTTTGTAATGATTTATTGGTTGTACAATAGTATTACTACATTATTCGATTCTCCGCAGGCAAATTCAGAGATGTACTTTAGCATACCAGTACTACAGGAGTTTCTACCTCGGATACTTTTTGAATGTACTTAAATCACATCATCGAAATCAGCATAATAAATGGCATATTGAATTATATTAGAAAAGCATTTTATATATTTTGTATCATTAATAAAACATGTAATTCCATATGGATAGAATTATTGAATGTTTTTTATATCATATTAGACGACGATGTACGTTCTTAAATAATAACTGAAACACTGTTCTAATCTATCAGGTCATCTCATAAGTAACGCGCTTTTCAGCTGTTTGTGCACTATTGAAAAAAACTATATTACTTATGGGATGACCTGACATAACATAAAAATACAATTAAGATCAATATTTTACTGAGAATCACTGGACGAACTACTGGAAGAATCTGTAGACATAACTTCCACGTCTTCCGTTTCTTGTTTGTGGGTGTTCATGGCAACGCTGCCCTGTCCTCCCATACTCATATGAATTTCCCCCGAAGGATGCCAAGCAAACTGATTTGCCTGTGAGACAGGTGGTTCTGCAAGAGTAATAGAATTTTATAAAGTTGTATATATTTTAAAGACAATTTAATATATATTATTTTTCTTACCTCCTGCGGGATGACCTGTTCTATGAAGGTCTGAGGTAATTCCTGGATGAGATCCAAGAAGTTGTCCATTTAAAGGAAGATCGCTTTGCCTCCCCAAGTAACCCAATCTCATTTCGATGTCTGTAAAAAGGATTAACAATAAAATGCATCCTACTATATACAATAACATGGAGCCAGTAATAATGTACGACAGTATAAAATTAAAAACCTGTTGGATATGGTCGCCGAGGATCTCCTTGTTGCCACGTAAGTGGTGCACAAACTGCATTCGATGCACTAATCCTGTGAGCAAACTTAATGAGTTCTTCGGAAGGAACAGGTCTCTTATTCGCACGTGCAATAGACTGCAATTTCTGTTTTGCCTGGTAGATAGCAGTAGCAAGAATTTGCTCAGCTTCTTTCAACTGTCTTTGCAACTGTTGAATGTCCTGATCCTGCCTTTCAACTTCAGCTTTTAAAGCTTCCATTTTCAAATTTATTTTGGCTTGCTCAGCAGCTCGCTTCAATGTTGATTTCAATTCGTTGTCCTTTGCAACCAAAAGTTCTGTCAATTGTGCATGTTCAGTACTTGAAAGCTTCAAGTGTTTCTGTGCTATTGTGTTCTCAATTAGCTCCCTGCAGTTATAAACAATATTTACATATTAATGTACCCTATGATATTCAAAAATACAAACGCCAATTATTATCATAGAAAAATAAAACCGTATGCATTTTTACATAACTTACTTGGCTATTAATTCAATATCATCCACTAAAGATAGAAGAACCTCTCGGGTACTTTTACTCGTCGACATTTTTAATATCACTGAAATTTACTAAAGAAATAACATCTGTTTAAACGAGTTAAAAAATCTGCTCCATAACCTGCCCCAAAAGCGTCAAACATTTGCCGACATGTTGTCATCAGCAAACAGATACCTTAGCTACTTTACTGACTGAGCACCAGATAACCTGATCTGTAGATATCGAAGCAATAGTAGATTACGTGATATTAGATAAATTCTTAAATGCATGTTTACAGCTATTTATATCATATGACTTACAAAAATTACAAAGTATAAAAGAAACTACCCAATCCCCTTGCTTTCATATTGTTACCTATACCTGTTAAATTAAAAAAAAATAAGCTTCGCTACGTATTGTTTTCAAATGTTCACCGGGTTTCAAACGTGCGCAGGATTCCTGAAACCCAACAGTAGAAAACAAGGGTTAACTTAATACAGAAATGTAAATATAAAATAATTTAATCACAAACTAAAGAGACTACTGACTGCTACTGACACATCTCCTTTACGAGAAGGAAGCCATCAGAAAAGAAGAAAAGTTAAAGAGACGTTGCCAAAACATGTGGACTTACAATAATTCTATCAAAATAAAATAACAGAATCCTACAACGCAATGTTATTTAATCATGCATCAGTAAATTCTGGAAAATTCCACATGAACAATCATTACGCTTGTCGTGATTTATATATATATATATATATATTAATTTCAGTTACTTGTGCCAAAAGAAATAGTAGGTACAAAATAATGATTGATTGTTTACCCTAACATTGGCCTGGTGGATAATTCCAGTGAAGAATGACGAATTTTCTGTCAGTTGGCGTGAGAAGAACAGCAGAAATTTATGACAGCCACAATTATATGCAGAACGAGTAAAAGTTTCATTGAGGACAAATATACATACATACGTAACAGTCATACATAAAGTCCATCAACCGGTGTCTCTCAAGGTAAATCTTGGTCAGTTATTATAGTAACATAACGTATACACGTCCTTCAGTTAGCCGCCATGATTGTTCCTTGTATTCCAACTCCCTTTGCTCCTTAAGAATTTAATTTAACGTATGTGTCATAAAACAGTATTTACATTGAAAAATATGCATAATTATTCCAACGTATAGCAATAACGTTACGTTACATATTCATCAGATCGGAAAGTCGCTCCAATCCATTAATATCACAAGGTCAATCATCATCTGACAATATATATATCCATAAAGCATATCAGCATACTGTTTATTAGCATTAGTTGCATAACGAGAAAGAAGCCACGTCATTTGGATTAATTTTTTTTTAATAATAAATATAGTCCAGTGAAATACCATTTGCATATAAAATATGAAAACAAATAAACATTCCTATGTCTTACAAGAATGAAACTGGCAACAAAATATATAGGTAGTCTTGTATCATTGTCTTGTTGTCTTCTACTTTAGGTTTGCACTTTGAGAAAAGAATTTAAATTGAAATTAAGTCGGGTAACCAACTGACTGATAATTATCTTTGATTGATGGAATACTTTATATTTTTTTTATTAGGAGTTTTGTTATCTAAATAACGCAGAAGGATCCCGCAGTATTTAAATATTGCAAGGTATTTATCTTTAGTTGATAATGATTGTCTTGCGGGCGCTATTGTATGTTTTATGTGTTTTCAGACTGACGTCTGTTAAACGTTAGTGGCGGGAGTCTTTTTGTATCGAGAAGGAGAAGGTCTATGTGTAAAACAATGTAATTGACAAATCAGTCAACCGTGAAACGTCTCAAAGCAAACGATGACACTGTCATTGATCGTGATAGTAGAATTTGCTAAAAGCGTGTGAAAGTTGATGATTTTATATTTTTCAATGAATTGCTGTTCTATTGGACGAAACACAGGTGTGTACGCATTTTTTAATTTTTTTTTCACGCGTCAGTTTCCCTGCTGTTTATCATATCTAAAGATTCTTTTGCATAAACATTCCTTTAAATAAAATAACTGTTAATACGGTTAGATATATGTTATAGGTATCATAAGTATCTATAGTACAATGCGACCAATCTTCAGTGTGTCATATGATTTTATCAACATAAAGAAGGCCTTTTTCCCACATTCGTTTTTCCATTGAGTAATTACGATAATTAAAATTCTTTAAGATCTTCATTATTTATCTTTGGATACGCACCGAATGAATTACATATGTTAACAAATAATACGATTAGATGATGTTAAGAAATTAACATCGATTATTTGACAATATCGTGTTTGCATATGAGACCAGTTTGCGGTATATTATTTTGGTGATTTGGCGTAATTCGACCTTCCAATCGAATTCTAATAGCCTGAATTTCGTGCGCAGTTATGAAAAATAAGTTTGATAAATTGATGAAAATAATTAAAATTACAAATTTATACGAATTCTCATGAAATATAGTCTCAATATTCTTACATAAAAGGTCATTGATGGCTTCTCTTACAAAAATCGACTATCTATCACTTTTATCCGTGGAAAGTAAGCATGCAAATATATGTTGCAGATTACTGGCATAAGATAACGTGTAAATTGTTGTGGAATTACGTAAATAGGTAAAACGAGCCAGCATAAAAAGCGTATGTAATACCATAGCAATGCCCATCACGAGGACGATTAGCCTGAACGAAGTTGCCTTGACTTGAAGTGAATTTCAACACGTCCTTATTGAAAGTGCGTGGAAATTTTTGCAAATCATTATCGCTATCACTCCGCATAGTATTTGGCACATTATACCTAGCTCGATCTACATATGTATTTATATATGATATATGTAGGTGTATAGTCCATGATAATAATAAGCTAAAGATCGTCTAATTATTGAATGACAATACGAAGGTTTTTTTGTCTCTGGTACAACGAAGTGCTGTTTAAAATATTTTTTTTCTTCACTTTTGATAGACCTTGAAACAAATAGGTACTTTATAAAGTCATCTTTGTTAATTTGATGATTCCTTAAAACTACTTTGAGTCTTTCATCCTGTTTATTAATACTTGTTTTCACTGTCTCGTATAGGCTGGATCAATGTTATATACTTTCTCTAAACAACCGGAACAACCTGTTTCTATCGGACTGCCACTACCAAATAATCGTCATAGTTTTAATCGCTGAAATGACTCCTATTAAAGTCATTGATCGTACGTGCATCGCGGCATGATTGAATGAACGGAATAGTTGCGTGATCAATGGGACAAGGCTGCTGCTACCGATCAATTGGCATTGAGAACGTCACCTGACGCTATGAAAATTACTACTCGTGATCCGCCAACTAATGACCAAATTTCGTGGCCTTTTTGAAGACGTTTCTTACGTTTTTTAATCGAAAGAAATGCGTTGTCCCTGACACGATTTTTTTTAGTTACGATGCGATCTCCGGTATGGATAAAATGATTATCCTTTCGCATCAGAGTACAATTATTCATTAAATATGACTCGTGAACCAAGGAAGATTTTCAGTCAAGATAAACGATTTTAACACACAGCGGAGGACGAAAACTATTTTTAACAAGGACTTTCATTCGTTATAATACAATAGATTGTTTCAATCGTTTTTAAACTTTTTTCATTACTTCATAGTCCATTTAAATCTACTTGCTATGTAACGTTACAGAGCTATGCCATCAGTAGGACAGTATCACAACACAGCATTTCAGGTTTATTTGCGCTCGAGAAATCGCAACGGTGTCGTAAGAAATTGAGAGAAAAAAAATTTACTATCGAGAACCCTTCCGAATATGGTGTGTATCACCCGGAAAATGAAAAATCAGGCCAAATTAAAAAAGGATTACAAGATTTGCCAATTGGGTCCACATGCTTTATCCTCGTTGCTGTTGTTATTATATATTCTCTTGGCATAGTGTATCAGATCTTTCTATCTCATGTAAGTAAGAGTATCCATAGATTCTTCAATTATCAGTAATATAGGTCAACTATAGACTCAGTGGGTTTACTGTCCCATTACATAATAGGATGGTGAATAGAATCGATAGTTTTGCAACATAGTAACAAGAAAGGCCTGGACGTACCAGTGACCGAGAAAGACCGTTGTCAAGTACTGGGATAAGAGTGTATGCCGTTCTCGTGTCGGCATTTAAATTTGGAAGAGAAAAAACCAATATGAGAAAGATTTATTTTGCATGGGATTCTCTTGACTTGGTTTTATGACGTCAAACTCAAATGTTCAATCTTCAGTCACTCAATCGACATTTAGACTTTGAGAATTTATGTTCTTCCTTAGTATTCAGATCTCTCGCGACCTGGTACATACTGTAACAACTGAATTTAGATATTTTTAAGACTGAATTTACTCATCTACCTACATGGAAGGAATGGCCTTAAATATTTATAAGAATTATATAAGGAACTGGCTGATGTGTAAAGGAGAAAGGGGGAGGAAAAAAATTTGACCAACCATTCTGATCTCATGAAAGTAACACTTTGAAGCACTTTGGCCTTTGGCGAAAATTAAAAGATTAGCACTTGGAAGATTAATGATTCTCATTAATTTGAGTATAGGTATGGTACATCCTATAAAATCCGGTTATTATGTCACCTAACAGCTGAGATGAATACATCGAATCTTTTGTATAGGTATATACGTGTGTATAATTCTTTAAATTTTCTTTGTATACAGTTCAACGACATCCATTTGGGAATTCATGGGAATTTTTACCTGCCAAACAAGTTTCAAGCAGAAACACTATAGCCTTTCACGCCATGGTCTTTCACTTTGCGAAAATAGAATAACTGCATTTAATAATTGCAGTTACGTGTACAATGGTTTGTATCATTAAGATAATCCATGTACATTTCATTGATATATATGACTCAGGTATACGCATGCGTTCCAAATGCATCAGCCGGCGGCAAGAGAGAAAGTAAGGAAAACACGACAAAAGGCTTTCCAAACAAAATGCACACAATGTTAACGTGCACAAACATATGATGACGTTTACCTTTCATAATGTGACGTATAGGAAAAGTCTTGTATGAATTTGTAGTTCCATCCTTGGATTTTGTAATCCTTGGAAAGCAGTGTGGAATCAATTAAATATATAAGGATAAGGATCGACCATTGGCATACTTGCAGATGAATATCAGAGTATAAAATTAATCAAGGTATTGCATGCGTCACATGGACGCTGTAAATAAACTATTTAAATTGTCAGCTGACAAATTTACCCAAAAGTGTAAAAACGGACCACTCGTATATTAGTAAGAATTTTGTTTCAAGGCGGATCCGGATCAGGGGATTTCCGAGCCGCTGGCGTGCGTATATATGTGTATATATTCTATACATATATTTTCATACAAGAGAAGGAACCCGAGGAGAAATCATTTCAAAAATGAATAAATGGATGATCACAGTCGTAGGATCAGGTTTTCCGGGATGTCCCTGCCTCGAGGATCATTTAATTCTCGCATTATTAACGCTTATTTATACATTCTATTAAAAACTGTTGCCCTTGCACTTGCGCAAGATTTCACGAAGGATGAGTAAGATTCATCGAAAGGAATTACCTTGTATGACGTTTTTCAATGCTTTTTCCCTATTTTCTTGTGAGTCATTGAAATTCAGAATTTCCTTGTACGCAACGACGCTACGCGAGAGTAAGCAAAAATACTTCAATTCAGTTTTGTTCCATAATAAATTATCCATCATCTATCTCATGTTAATTTTGCACCGATGATTGCTTCCTAAGAATGATTTTATAAACGTCTTTTCAACACATTACAAAAAGCACTTGGACGTTTGCAATGGGATTTTTTAAGATGAGCAAAAGGTGTGTTAATAATAATGGAATTGGGGATAAAAAATTCAGTGGGATTCTTATGTTGGATCGATTATGTATTTCAATAGACATACGCATATCGTATATGTAAACGTATAGTATACCTAGTTGGCATTTACTGATACTTACTCTTGTGTTGGTACTTAACGTGAAGTTCCGGGAGCAGAAAGTCTCGTCTACCTTGGCTCTACGCTTCCGCATCGATGTACTTTAATTCCTGTGCGAATGATCCGCGCCGCCGGCTAGACCTCCAAAAAGCGATTGCCGATCTTCGCGCTTACTCATAGATTTTCGTGTATTGTGAGAATTCGGTATATACTAATTACACAGAAGGACCTGGACTTCCTTGCTGAGTAGTAAAACGACTTTGCGCTCTTTTTTTTCGTCAGAGCAAAGCATAGCTAAATGCATTAGTAGTCTTCGTAGACCTTGCCCCATACGAGTCAGTTAATGATTTATAATTCATAAGAATTATAATTTACAGAAGTAAAGTTAAACCGATTATTTCATTTTATTCTTATTCGCTTCGGTATTCGTTAATTCATTTTTTTAATTTTTGGTTAACGAAAAACTGCTTTATTATCTAAATTCAAAATATTATGGTGCTGTTTCTCGTCGAGTTGCATACCAGTATGTTTTTCACGATATTAATTTTGCATCCGCTTTTGCATAACATGGATGATTTAATGTTATGACTGTTTACGAGAGTATTTTATTAGAACAATGTTGCGTGGAACACGTTTACCTAATTTTATAAATTTATGTAAAAATATTTTATGCAACTTGCTGGCGAATTGTAGTATAAGAAAATTCCAAGAAGAACCTGCTTTATCGTGTTGCTTAAGTATCAAATATAAAGATGATAAATATTTACCTGAATACGTGACATTTTTTCTTATTTTTCATCAAAATCACTTCGACCAATAATCTGTACCAATTCACATAAACGAAGTTTAAAATAAATCTTATTATTGCATCTTAAACATGCTCTGCGGACTGTCGGACAGTCACGTATACCAGACGTGATAGACGATAAAAGCAACTAATAAGAAATTCCAGTCTGACTTAGGAAATAAGATTAACCAAAAAAAAAGAGCAATAAAATATTTTCCTCATGGTTATTAATTTTACAAAATCATTTAATCACGCACCAATGACAAATCAATACCAGGAACCGAAAGTCATTTAAATGATTTTTAATGAAACCAAAAAACCTAATGGTTCCTATGAAAATGGTAAATAAGAAAAATTTATAATCACCGTTCAAATGTACGTTTCCAGAAATGTAAAATGAATTCCTCGTCTTATCACCTTATCACCAGGTGGTATTAACATTATGTATAGCAAATATACCAATCTGCTCTTAACACTCAAGGTAGGCAGACACCTACATTGTCTATACTTAAAAGACTATCAATTTTCTATTGTAATTATTAATATTCCTAACAATTAAAAAAGAATAATTATTAAAAATATTGTAAACGATTGTGATTTCGAAAATAAAGAATTATTTATTACTTTAGAAGGAATATTAAATCGCAGCTTTTTAACGTGGAAAATCCGATGACGATTTTATAACGGAATCGGTTTGGATTATCCCTAGTGGATATATCATCCCGTTCTGCAATATTCAAATGGAGTAAGAGGACGTCGGTTCCTGTGTGGGGTACACATGACCTCCGAGAGTTTCTTGTATAGAGAAGCGAACGGCGTCAAGTTGATCCAGTCCTTCGTAGTCCGTTGCTCTACCTTATTGCGCCAAGAAGAAGACGCTTGTCTTTGGATTCGTACTCGACTTCTTCCTCCTTTCGGTTGGTGGTGCAACTCCGAGCTCTTCTACGAAGAGAGTCGTTTGCACGCGCAACAGAAAAATTTTTAGTGACTGATAATACATTTTCATAGTTACCATTATTTCGAGTGTTTTCTAATCAGTGTATAAACTTGGTGAGGTAGGGTAGCTCTTAGCTAATTTTTTTTAAGGTTATTAATCTACGTTTGTGATATGTGTTACGCTCTGTTGTTGTTCGAGATGCGATTATTATTTTTGAATTTATAAATATTTACAAAATGTTACACGTAAAGCTTCGCCTAAGTTGCCATGTACTCCTTGTACATATAATGCCAATGTAACAGTTGATAGGTTACTTTTAGAGCAGAGAATCTCAATGTACCAATTCAGTATTAAAAGAAACTTTTGAATTTTTTAATAACATTAATTGTATGGTTACATATTTTATTTTGTGTTTCTGAAAACTTTTTTAGTAAATTTTATCAATGCTAAAAGTGAATGACTGTCAAACTCCTTTGTTTTTGCTTATTTGAATTTTAGAATCTTTTAATGTATATTCTATATAGTTATTGAATGAATGTATTTTCCTTGATAGGAAAGATTGATTAAATGTATTAATTTATAATAAATTTCATTTTATTGTTACAGATTTACGATGGTCACGTGCAGCACTGTATTTCTCGCTATTCAGTTGGGCATTATTTTCCAGACATGTTTTGCCGGTGAGTCAAGTCTAGAGACAATATTAAAACATCAAAGAATTCAATTAAAGATTTTTGCGTTACGAATAACTTCGTTGACACTCAAAATTAATATCGCGGTCTTTAAGAGTTTTTTTGAAAAAAAATTTCCTTCTCGTTATAACGCTCACGTTGAATTATGTAAATATTATAAATGCAGCTCCTATTCGCAGGCTAATTTTGGCTGTCTTCGTGCAATTAATTGAAAGACAGACCAAAAAGTCGTAAAATCCAAGAAAGTATCGCTGACATGTATAAACACCGTTAAGGTCATGCATTTATGTGAAACCCATGACATAACACAGCGTAAATTTAATGCCCATTATGTAAAAGTAGTCAAGCACATAAATTTAATTTAGCGTTCATCAAACTGATATTTTTTACTCACATATCTAGCCATCTGTATAAACTAAAAAAAAATAAGATTTACAATTTTTTTTTTAACAGAGGTAGTAATAACAGCGGATAATGGAGTCAATTGGAATATGAAAATTGATGAGGAACTTGTTGACACCCTGGATTGGCGAGATCATCCCTGTAGACGAGCTTGCAAGGATGATGCACCTCCGATGGACTGTTACTATTTATTCAGGGTGGAACATTATGAGACTATGAGCAAAGCTTGCTACGATTGTCCATATAATCAGACAGATTGTTTCCGGCCTCACTGCATATCATCCGACGGCGTGAAACGTTCTCTTACCTTAGTTAATAGACAAATGCCAGGACCTTCGATCGAGGTAATTGTAATAGCGTGATGCAGAATTGATCCTGTAGGAGTTCCGGCATCGTGTGACTAACAAGCATTTAATTAAATGCAATAGAGTCAGCAGTTGAATTTATGCTACTTTATTATTTGCAAAATATTATTATTATTGTACGCACGAGAATACGCGTGACTATATTTTCTTTTGATAGTACATTTAATTACGTGATAATTAATGTAATCTGATTTGAAATTAATCAATCGTAAATTTATATCCGGTATAGAATGCAGTTTATTAGCATAATTTATTCGAATGACTATTAATCATTAGATTGACTGGATTACGTCTGCTAAAGTATATTTTAATTGTCTCTTGAGAATGATTGCTAATTATTAATCTGTATGATTATCCGCGTTAAATGATGGCACGCGAGTGTTGATTAACTTCTATAATTAATTAGTGATTCGACAGTTTATTGATAGCTTGACCAAGCTATTAAATGATTCGTTAACGCACTGAGGCTTAATGGGAAATTATAGTATGGGGTTTGATGAAATAATTTATTAATAATGAAATTAAATAATTATATTTATTAATACTGTACAGTTTAAAATTAAGTTTAAGAAATTATTTTAACAAAATTTCATTTATGCTTTCCCTATTAGGTATGCCAAGGTGACAGAATTATTGTGGACGTGATAAATTCCTTGACGTCTGAAAGCACCAGTATGCATTGGCATGGACAGCATCACAGAGCTACTCCCTATATGGATGGTGTACCTTATGTTACTCAGTGTCCTATTTTACCTGGAGCTACGTTTAGATACAATTTTATTGCTGCCACTGCCGGTACCCATTTCTGGCATTCGCACTCAGGTAATAAAAATCCATGTAAATTTACAATAAATTTTATCCCAATTATTTTACTTCGTTACACCTCGCTCTTTTTTTCATTATAACAGGACTTCAGCGAGGTGACGGCATGTTTGGACCATTGATCATACGAGTACCTCCTTCCAAGGATCATCACAAGGACCTCTATGACTTTGACGAACACAATATGCTAATTCAAGACTGGGGACATTTATCCAGCACTGAAAAATTTTTAGCTCATCATCATTCAAACGGTGACAACAAGTCGCCAAATCTTTTAGTAAATGGACTAGGTCGTTATCTACAATTACAAGATGCAAATGGAACAGTAATAGATATGCCCACTGCAACGTTTTTGGTAAAACAGGTAATACGAAGTTTTATCTTTTTCTTGTTAGGATCATCTCTGAAGGATCTGTGTAATTAACATCACTGTTTACTTTCTGCAGAATTTCAGATATAGATTCAGATTAGTGAACACAGGATTTCTAAATTGTCCTATTGAGGTATCTGTGGACAATCATACTATGTATATTGTCAGTACTGATGGCAATGATATTGATCCGATCGAAGGTTAGTTTGCTATATGCGTGAACTTCGGTTACGATATGATTAAATTAATAAATTAATTTTCATTCATGAATTTCTCAATGAGGTATTGTCTTATGTCATTCTGGTTATTTTTCTTCACAGCCGAGTCACTCGTGAGCTATGCCGGTGAGAGATTTGATTTTATAGTCGAGATGGATCAAGATATAGATAATTATTGGATTCGTTTTCGTGGTCTGATGGATTGCGACGAGAGATTCTTGAGTGCACACCAGGTGGCCGTACTGCGGTACGCAGGCGCGCCAGAGACGAATCCTATTGCTGAAGTTTCATATGACCGAATTCCTATGAATACCACAGCCCTAGTAAGTGTAGAATTAGTTTTATTTTAGTTAAATGTTATACACAAGGACAATTTGAAATATCAAACACCTTCTTGCAGCAAGTAAATGCCTTGAATCAAGGAACGGAAACGAATACCAGTGTCAGTATGCCTCTGTTGGAAGCTATGGATCCTAATGACGAATCCAACACACGGGAACCTGATCAGCAGTTTTATATTTCTTATGATTTTTACAACAAGGATAATCCACATTTTCATCGCAAAAACCTTTATGGTTTCCATCAAGGTAAACTGCATTTCAAATGAGATCTGTAAATTCATGGTGAGTCCAGGTGTGCAGCTGCAATGGCAGGTTCATTGCGGTTTCCTTGAGAAGTTCGATAATTATATAGTTTGCATTTATGACCGTGCATTGAGTTAAACGAGGTATTGGAATGTGTCTGAAAAAAATTGCACTTGACAGAACGTGATATACGATAAGAAAAAAATTGTATGGCATTTTAATCTTACGTCAGAATAACATTAACTTCAAGAAGGTGGATCATAAATCATACACAATTTGTTAATCCGTATTTTGTTTTAATCTCATATTATGTCACACTAGGTCCACAGGAAAAATAGTTTGAAGTGACAGATGGTAAAATGTGAGGTCCCTAGGAAATATTTCCCATTGCCAATGCTCCTTTGTCAAAGTTAATGTAGGGCAAGTCAATGGAAATCAATAAAAACTTATTTAGTACCTCAACCAAAAGAACATTAGAAATTGGAAGATTTTGTCACAAAAGTCCCTAGCATGGAACACGTGTTTTCTTCTGTCACTTTAAGCTTGATTTACTTGATTTACTACCCCTACTGCACACCTTTATTAACTGACATTGTATTTGTTTCTTTTTTTTAGTACGTGATAACCAGCAGAGACTGTTCACGCCACAATTGAATCACATCACTATGAAGCTGCCACCATTTCCGCTGTTATCACAAAGGGATTCTATTGGAGCAGAACAATTTTGCAACGAAAGTACCGTTCAGGATTGCGATAAGGATTTTTGTGTTTGTACTCATGTACTTCAGGTTAAATTAGGCAACGTCGTAGAGATTGTCCTTGTAGATAAAGGTTTGTAGATTCAGTCTATTATATTTCATATAATTTATCAATTTTTTTTTAATATTATTATAATTAAATAGGTTTCACCTATGATGCTAATCATCCATTCCATCTGCATGGGCATCGGTTCCGTGTGGTAGCCATGGAAAGAGTCGGCAGAAATGTGACGGTGGAAGAAGTTAAAGAATTAGACCGAAAAGGGCTTATTCGTAGGAAGTTAGATAGGGCTCCATTTAAAGATACCGTAACTGTTCCTGATGGTGGTTACACCATAGTACGTTTTCATGCTGACAACCCGGGTAAGTGAAATAATAGAATGGTTACATGTATTTATTTTTTAATTGTGGTTTCATTTTATTGCAAAACTACATGTTAGTTTCTATTTAGCAAAAATTTTATTTAAATTTTTTATCTTTATCATGAAAATATCCTTGAAACTTACCGACCGAGCAATATCAGTTCAAGGGGGAATGGAACAGGCTGCTTGTATGGACGAGTAGTAATACGGACGAAGCTGAAAGCCAGTAAACTTCGTTCCCAAAAATCTCATAATTGACTTTACGAGAGCAATACCCAGTTATATGGTATAAATTTTATAAGCAGATGTAATATTTCCTTGCGTGCCCTTTTTATTGATTTTCATATGTGATTCTGTGCAACAGTGCGGCAAGTTTTAGTCATCGAAAGGCTTCAATTTGATGTATTAAATTAATTGACAGTAGCTTCCGTAGAGATTATTTTTCTGTGTGAATTTATCTCGCTACCATTCTTGTCTAGTGACAATTCATTAGTACAAACAGCCTGTTTCGTCCCCCCTTAAACTGACTTAGAATTTCAGTCGAAACCAGTGGGAAATCCCGGACACGCTTTCAGTAATCGGTTATTGCTCTAGATCTTAAAAAACGCCATTAGACTTTTTATAAATTATCACAAAGAACTGAAGCAACGGATTTTTATTGTTTCTTTATGACTCTCTGTATAAAACCACGTATACATTTTCTATGAAATGAAATAGCATTATTTGATTTATCGATAGCGCTAAAGACGTTTCAATTACATTCTGCATTCACTTTATACGATTTCTCAGACAATACGACACCTTATTTGGATGGGATCTGTTACTATATAATTTTCTGCGTACAGTCGTGTTTTATTATTTTATTCTATGCTTATATCCATGTAAACTTCTACGAGAAAGTCTAATTGTAAGAAGTGAGGTCTTGAACGGTGCTATTTGTTCCTCAGGATACTGGATTTTCCATTGCCACATCGATTTCCACATGGAGCTGGGGATGTCGTTGATTTTCAAAGCCGGAGAGCACGAGGACTTTTTACCGGTGCCTGATAATTTTCCACAATGTGGTAGCTGGATGCCTTCCGATCCTCCGGAGATAAGGAAAAAAGTCATCCCCGAGACAACGACGTCCACCGGGACGCCTGTGACCGTGAATAACGAAAGAGAGAATGAAATTGATGATGCAATAAGAAAAGAGGAAGAGTCCATCATCAAATGGCTACCCTTGATTCTACGTGAACTGGGAGTGGCGTCTTCAGCTTCATTGCCAATAATTAATTCAGCAACAATAACAATATGTATTATTGTTGCAAGTATTAGAACTTTCTTGTAGTATTTAGTTATTGTTAAATTAGTCTAGCACAAGATTACTATTGGAGAAATATCTACACCATTCCCAAAGTCAGTATTTAAAAATTTTCAGTTATCATGTATTTATCACTTTCTCAGACACAATTATTGACAATTTACAGTGACTAGGTGTATACTTGATACTTGTGAGAGATCAATATTGTCAAGCTATCTCATATACTAATCTCAAGACGAAAATACTAGAATAAGAATTACTCTTTAATATTAATTTCGCAATGCTCAACATTTTCTAAAATCCGGGCTGGTTTATAGATGCGTTACATAACTGTGATATCAATGTAATTAATTTCATAAGTGACTCTTCCATAGGGGCTTCCGATTTTTGGAGGACAAGTAAACGTGTGTATTATTATAATAATGTATAAAGATAAGGGCGCAATTGCAATCAAAGACAATGACGACAGATAATTGATCGTGGAGTACGGATAGGAGTATAATATAGACGAATGAAGAAATGGATCTACTTTTTAATTTTATATCAAACAATCTATAGCTTTTAGTGCACATCGGACAAAGGCAATTGTACTTGAATGTAAATACAATGTTATTAGAAGATACCATAAAATAGTTGTATTCCTGTCACGAGAACATTTCTCGGCATTTAACCCACTACTATGAAAAATTTCGTTGTAGAGTATTGTAATGAACATTTACAAAATTTCTAATCAATTGCATTATACACGCACGTGGTCGTAAGCGCACGTGCTACTTTGTGTATTGTCAATGGCACCGTACCTTTTTGTAACTATACAACACACAATTTAGCTAGTACCATTGACAACAAAGTATGCCAAACGTTTAATTGAACCTAAGACTCCATTGAAAGTATAACGATCCAATGCGGAATACATTGTTTCTTATTGAATAAAATTTAACAACGCTCCATATCTTTTTTGGCAACTTTTATAATGAACTTCAAGGAATTCATTTATGGTAAATAGATTCCTTCCTTGAAAGAAGTATTCAAACTATATAAAAGTCATAAGAAACTCTAATTTAAATCTAAATCAAATTAAAGAATTCTTATGTACTAGGGATTATTTCTAAATGTAAAAGGCAAACCGATAAGAAAAATCTACGTTCTCCGTCACACAATCGTCATTCTGTCTAATCACAAATACGTATCTTCAATTGAAGCATTGTGTATACGTAGAGACAGAAACAATAATCAGGAATGTTCAGACAGTGAAGCCCAGTCTTTCTCTATCTCTTCTTCTCTTATCAGTGTCTCACTTGCACGGGAACTCCGCTCGGGTATTCCCCGTGACCCCCACTACGTCAACTACCTGTTCCGCCGTAATATCTGTGGCTTGTTTGGTTCGCAGAAGAGACGGGGTTCGCGATTTCGCTTGCTTGCTCGGGCGAGCACGAACACGAGTTTCAGTGGTCCAGAGCAATCACGTTGTTGGTAAATTGGGAGACGAGAGTGGTACTATATTATAACGGAATGGCTTGTCATGCTCTTGGACGGTGTCGCATCTGCTCTCGGAAACACAAGATACCCGTCTTCGGAGGCGAAGCGACTCAGCATATTTTTATCCAGAAATCCAACTTGAAACTGATTGTGAGTAGATTAGGAATTGATGAACTTCGCTCCTGAGAACCTATAATTTATCAATTTATTATCCTTTCTAAGCTGTGATGTAACATCCTTGTTAAAGGATCTTTGTTAGAATTTTTATATGCTTCTTCACTGCGCGGGAAGATTCGAATTGTTCTAACGGTCAAAAGGCGGGAATTTTTAAATGCTTGATAACTGCCGCCACGGAATAGACTTTTCACGTTAAATATTTCTTATATATTTATTTGATTCCCTTGGACATTTTTATAGATTCTAAATACCGTATGTATCCTCTGCATTGGAAAAATCGAATGTCTCGTGAAGAAGATGGACCCAAGTCATACGTTTGGAAATGTTATAACGGATGAGGAATTTAAATTGAATTTTTCTTCGTCTCCCCACGGACAACAATTGGAACGGAGTAACGAGCTAATTACGACAACGGATAATCAGCAATCGACAAGGATAAACGTACAGGATTCGAAACTACAAAGATTTGGAGAAAGTGTCGGGGAACAAAATGAACAGTGTAATTGTGGTATGTGCTACTTCTGTAACAGTGGATTGCCGCTTTTGGCGAATGTGGTTCACGACAAATCTAGAAGTATCTCGCCGTCTTCAAGGCAAGAAAAAACATTTACCACATTGGAACCTTCAAGAAAACAAGGCTCGTGTCAACATAACCTCCCAGAACACAAATCCGAGACAATGTCTCATCACTCACAAGTACCTGAAATGAGAAATAGCCCAGGAACCACTGAGCAAAATAGTGTATTACAATGTACCGACTTTCCACCAGTCAAACCCCAGTATAATCAACCAACCAACAGTAATTAGTAAGTACACAACATTGCAAATAAAGAAAGGTTCATGCGTAGAATCAAATTTTTTACCGCCATTGTGTCCAGTTATAAATAGATATATTATAGTGACTAAATAAATCCAATAAATCGATTACTAGTATATGAGCATCGTATTGGCATACACATATACGCAATGCAATGAGTCATAAGACAGATTCGGTGACTCGAACGAGAGGGAAATACGTAAGAGGGATTTCCTAAGATTATATTGATATAAACTACGAAGACAGCTGTTATTTATTTTTTTCTAAATTTATAAATTTTGATATCATTGTTATTTCACAGTGGATCGTCGTCGGCGGGTAACACTTCTGTGGATACTACAGCGCGCACAAGCTCGCAAACCGGAAAGAAGGGTCAGCGAGATTTATTCTGTGATTTTTGCAAAAAAAAATTTACCCATGCTGGAGATCTTAATAAGCATCGAAGAAGACATACTGGTGAAAGACCCTATGAGTGTGCGCAGTGCCAAAAGAAGTTTGCGCATGCGTCGAATCTTGCAAGGCATCAACGAGTTCATTCTGGAGAACGACCCTTTTCCTGTACTCATTGTGAAAAACGTTTTACCAGAAGAGATAAGCTTAGTAATCATGTTGCTGCCAAACGATGTAGAAATAGAACAACAAATTTTGTAAATTCGCCGATGTGACAATGAGAAAACAGAATGAAAAGTTGGCAATGAGCGTGTGAGAAGTCGAATCCAAAACAATATGTATCTTATAAACAACTTATACCTCGTTATATATATGAGAATATACCAAATTGTGTATACTAATGTATATTTTTTTAAAGATGAATGTTACTTTACTATTGTGATATGTACTGAAATTGTAAGTAAAGATAACACAGAGTTTTATCAATTAATAGGTGTTTTTAGAGAGAACGTGTTTCTCGAGGTTTTAAGAATTTTAGCGAATATGTAGATAAAAGTTTATTTCCAACTATTACGATAACATTGTAGGCTGGATTTCATAGACAACTTGTACCATTGAAAGAAACAGTTGTAGCGTACACAATGTGATTGTTACTGACAATGCACTGTAGAAGACTATGCTTCTTTACAGTTTTTTTTTTTTGGTCAAGTTACTACAAGTGTAAATGTTCTAACTGTAAGGTGGAGAACATTGTATATGCTTTAAATGCATAACAGGAATGTTATGTATTTTCTTGAACTTACAGGGGTATACATATGTAATACTATTACAACTATTTTATAATAGAGGCTTTTTCAGGGCTATCCAATATTATTGACCCATGCAGAACAAAATGTTCGAGACCACAATGACATTATGAGCTGTATGGGAAAGTAGAATAAACATGATGCAACTATTTGTGGACAGGATAGCAAATATAATTTTAACTTTTTCTTTGTTGTCTTTGGTTACATATGTTATTTAGTTGTACACAAGTCCTATGATTCTGTAGTTATTCAGAATGCCTGTGAGCGGGACCTTTTCTCGTTTTTATAGAAGAAAGTTAGTATTGTTGCCAAGAATCTGTTTTCATTAGAAAGATTCCTGTTCTGTATGCATGCATACACTTTATACAAGTTATTATACATTTTGTGAAATGTGCAATGGGTTTACAATATAGAAATATCAATCATATCAGACATTTGTATGTACTTCTTGTGAAGTTGCTGATGTGTAAGTAGTATAACAAGCGTCTTTCTGGACTGGCCGTTGTAGAGGATGAGCCATTAACTTAGCCATGTTGTCATGTAACTTTGTAGCATTTCTTCCTACTTCTAAAATATAGGAGAAATTTTTTGTGTCCAACGCTGTTAGTTCTGCGTATGCTTCATCACACTTATTCTCTGAGCTCGGCGGCTCGTGAACAAAAAGAGAGTCCAAGAAGAAATAGGGATTCTCCGTTAATTGTTCAAAGTCTTTATCACTGGTTTGAAATTTTGGAACACAATGGGATCGAGAATAAATTAAAATCACACGAGTGACAAATGTTGGAGGGACAAAACTATCACCAGTAGCTGGTAGACGAACGTGTGAACGTATCTTCTCAAAGGCTTGGCCTAGGTCGTAAGTTTTCTGTTCCTCTTCAAGTGTATCCTCCGTAATAGTATCCAAATAGTTGAGTATACTCTTGACATTACTGGTAAAATCACAAAACCAATGAGCTGTCTGTGAATCTAAAGTCATCAGGGCGAATTCGTGTCTTCGTTGAAGCATAGATTTTGCACTGACGAATATCTCAACAACTCTCTTGATCATAAACAATGGTGTATACTTTGCACCAGTACCCAATTTAAATGATGTACAATCATGTTCCTTGACTGTGTCGATGACGAAGATGATTTTCTCTGGTAGATTGAGTTCTGGCAAATTTCTCACAGGTAAATTATCATCGCTTACTAAGGACTTCTTTCCGTCTTGCAAACTATGTGTGGATGTACTGATATTCATTTTGGGCACTGGTTGAGTTACTTTTGATTGTTCTTGAGGATTTAAGTTAGGATCTGTCGTACTGATTGATTGAAATTTCAGAGATATCGACTGAATTTCATCGTTGGAATCTTGTTTGTCTGTCATTTCTCTGTTTCTACGAAACTAACCTAAGAATGTTAAACGTCAAACGTCGAATAACGAATATCTTAAGCCCGTTTACATGCCAGGTGAGAGTTCACTGTTCATACATGAGCACCTGTCATATATACTTGTTGAAATGGACGCAGCTTTAGGTCCATTCATGCAAGCGTTTCTACGTGCTCCGGGCAGTATAGGTGTGTTCGAAAATAAGTTGATATCAGAGAGTGCAGCGTTGCTTCTCTGTTTATTGCATGCATTTAATCGAGACACAACATGCTCTCATGCTCTTGGCTCATTTTCGAGCACACCTATAATGCTTCGGAGCACGTAAAAAAAACAATATGCCGATGCGAAAATGGATGAAATATCAAATGACTGCGCATGCGCACAAACAGGCTCCTCCGATATCAGCGCCTCATATTCCGAACTAAAATCCAGAATCCCAAACAATACGTCCATTTTCGCTGAGTGCTCAGACGTATATATGAGACCATGGACACAACTATTTCATCAAGTGAAACTCCTGCTTTTAATTCTATGCCCATCACTTCTTTATCTCTGAAAATATGTTCTGCTCCTGAAGTTATCCCTACAGTAAGTAAGCAATACATATTTAACCCTTAACTGCACATTATGGTCTCCAAAACCTCCCCAATCTTTTGGGTAGCCTCCTGCCAAAGTTGTGTACGTAAATTTTAAACGATTTAAAAAACCCCACTATATAATTATTACTTGATACTTGTCATTAAATTTCTTTAAATTAAGAGAAGAGTGATATAAAACTCTATTCTTTAACTATTCTAATCGTTTTAGTAGTCTTATAATCGAACTCCGTAGATTGAGGTTTGACAGACCTTACCTTGTAAAGTAGCTCCTAGAGTTAGACCTGTGTAGTTAAGGGTTAATGCACAAATATATTTAGAGGTTATGAAGTACAACAACAAAGCATTATTTATTACAAATTTATCTACTGTGTATAGGGAAAAGAATTATGTGTTCAACATATAGACTCGACTTCGAAGGAACTACTGCACAATCCAAAATTTGAAGAACTTTTTGCACCTGATGTCGGGCCAGAAAATCCTTTTAAGACACAGCAGCAGAGAGCTGCCAAAAATATGCTCTCTGGTTATGTAGAACAGGCCCATATTAGTGAATTTCAATTTGAAAATCAGAGAAGAACATTTCAAAGTTATGGTATGTATGATTGACATAATGTGTTACGAGTCTTCATATTTTATTTTTGACTGTAGGCTATGCATTGGATCCTACTGTGGATGGTAGTGCTGAAGAGGGTAAAACTTTAATTGGTGCTAAAGAAGTGGCTGAGGAATCTGGTGCAAAGACTGTATTTGAAAGTACCACATTAAGACCTGCTGATAAAAGAAAAAGGAATAGAAATGATGATCCGGCAGATATAGAGGGATTTTTAGGTCCGTGGGGTGGATATGTGGACGAAAGGAGAGTAGTGAAACCATCTGATGAAGAAGCTGCAGAACTTGAGGAGATTTTAGCTAAAAGAAACAAGAGAGGCAAACAGACAGAAGAGAAACCTCTCGAAGAAAAAACTGTTTTACATAGTAGGATCTCTAAATATACAATTAGACATATAACAAAAAGATTAAGCAATAACATTGATTTAATTATTCTTCAACAGTCAAGGACAGTGTTGATTATCAAGGACGGTCGTTCTTACATGCACCTCAGGATGTCGGTGTTAATCTCAGGTCAGAATCACCACCTGAACGTTGTTTCTTGCCGAAGGCACAAATACATACTTGGGAAGGTCATACGAAAGGAATATCACAAATTCGATGGTTTCCAAAAACTGCTCATTTGTTACTGTCATGCAGTATGGATTGCAGAGTAAAGGCTAGTTTCATAATTTACTGCAATAATTATATATCATTAAAAATCATTATCGTAATAATCATTTTCTTACTCCAAACAGTTATGGGAAGTTTATAAAGATAGAAGGTGTGTTCGTACTTACTATGGTCATCGTCAAGCTGTTCGCGATATAAGTTTTGACAATGACGGCAAAAGGTTCTTATCTGCTGGATATGATCGTTATGTCAAATTATGGGATACTGAAACTGGAGCCTGTATAAGTCGTTTTACAAGCAGAAAGATTCCATATTGTGCTAAATTCAATCCTGACCCAGAGAAGCAGCATCTATTTGTAGCAGGAACTAGTGACAAGAAAATTATTTGCGTAAGTGTTAATGCACGTAAGATATCTGAAGGAACATTAATATTTTTTATTCCTATTTTAGTGGGATATCAGATCTGGCGAAATAACACAAGAATATGATCGGCACTTGGGTGCTGTGAATACAATTACATTTGTTGATGAAAATCGCAGATTTGTTACTACCTCAGATGATAAGAGTCTTCGAGTATGGGAGTGGTGCGTATATAAATAACTTTAAACCCAATTAATTATTTAAATGTTAAAATTTAATACCTTCTATTTCCAGGGACATTCCAGTGGATATGAAATACATTGCTGATCCTACAATGCATTCGATGCCTGCAGTGACACCATCTCCAAATCAAAAATGGCTTGCATGTCAAAGTATGGATAATAAGATTGTCATATTCTCAGCCTTAAACCGATTTAAAATGAATCGCAAGAAGACTTTCACAGGACATATGGTAGCTGGGTACGCATGTGGTCTTGACTTCTCTCCAGATATGAGGTATCGTAGTAACATTCTAATATAAAAATAAGCTAAGTAGTTCCTTCGGAACAAGTCAATTATTATAATAAACAACGACCTGAAGCATGTCTTATCCTTATTTTTTATGTGACAGCTACCTTGTATCCGGTGATGCTGATGGCAAATGTTATGTGTGGGATTGGAAAACAACTAAACTGTATAAAAAATGGAAAGCTCATGATGGTGTATGCATTTCTACACTTTGGCATCCTCATGAACCGTCACGTCTAGCCACTGCTGGCTGGGATGGAAAAATAAAGTATTGGGATTAAATACTATGGTCTTCTGCACCTTCTGTATATAATTGTGAAGTAACTATAAATATCTATGAGTCAGATAACGTCAACGATGTGTTATACATATTATAAATAATTATAATTATAACAACTAATTTTTATACGTCTAAATGACTACACTGTGGCGATTACATTACACGGGTATGCTGTTTGGAATGTAAGTGAATCTTATTTCATTACCTTTAGGATTGGATTCCTCAAGAAAGTATTTAATACATCAATTATTTTATTTAAATATTTATTCTATACTTTATGCACATTCTATTGTGATTCTATCTGATTTTTATCTGAGCTGGAAGATGCGATGGGGCTTTGGATGGCATTAAGCTCCAGAAGCAATTCCTGCTTACTAGCAAAATAGTCCTTGTACCACAGAACATGATTTTTCTTTTCCTCAGCTGTCAAGTAAGGATTCTTTGATAGACCCACGCATACTAATTCCATGAAATGACGAATGGGTCCTCTTTTTGGACACCAACCCTCCAGATGACGTTGTGTAAAGACGTGCTCACTGAAGTGGACCTTCTGTTCCTCTTCTAGTCCTTGTTCATTATCAATGGGGAATTTCCATAATTTTCCTTGTTCCGTCCAGAGGATGAGTTCCTGGAAAATGTTTTCCGGAGGATGAGTAATAGATAGCTTTTTATCTTCTTCTGCTAATATTTCCCACGTAGACATTTGAGGAACTTCAGGGGCTGAAGATGATGCAGCGTTAATAAATATGTTCATTGGTTTGCCAGATCTTAGATTGCCTTCTTCTGGTTGCAACCGGTGACTGTAAACAGAAAATTATTAAAATTTGTTTGAAATTAATAAATTAAGGAATGTAAAATTTAAATTTACCTAAAACGAAATGGTTCTCTTTTTTTGTGAAGGCTTCTAAGTTCATTGCTTACAGACTGCATCTTATTTGTATAACTGGTAGATCGGGTTGCATCTGTACTGAATATTTGGGACTTTTTCCTTGGTGTTCGATCTACTTTCATTCTTGCTATTAACTCACTGAAAATTAACAAATTCATAATGTGACTGCGATTATTTTACGATGGAATAGTATCAAATAATTACTTGAGGCTTATGGACTCATCAATTTTTTCTGATTTTCCCTCTGAACTTTCATCGGTAGAAGTTGACATCAGAAGTTTACCTAATAATTCTGCTTCGGTCTTTTCTCTATCACCTTGAAGCGATTCGGCTACCTTTTTTGCAGCTCCAATTAATTCACTCTCTTTAAGAAAATATTTATTATAATAATTTTAAATTAAAAATAAAAATTAATTTTAACTAAATTAAAATTCAAAATTTTATAATTTATTGTATATTTATTATACAAACCATAGTCATCCGTTTTAGTTTGTTTGGGTGCTACATCTTTTACAGCTTTAGGCTTTTTAATCTTTGGTGAAACATCTATAGTTTTTGATATTTTTGGTTTCTAAACAGTACAACATTCCTTTTATATACCATATTTGTTTATTTTTATTGACTGGTTAATAATAAGATTTACCTGCGTCATTGACAGCAATAAATTGTTCAACATTTCAGTAGTATCTTGTTGGCTTTCGTCTACAGTTTTCTTTGCTGCTTCGACAGGTACAGTCTTAGTTTTAGGTTGTTCATTGTCCGAATCAGAATCAGATGATGAAGAAGAGGACGAATCTGAAGACTCCAAAAGCTTAAAAGAGGTGTGCAATCGTTGAGAAGACACTGCAGAATAGCCAACGATGTTCCTTAAAAGAAAATAAAGTTATATTCAAATTCTTAATAAACGACATAATTATTTGGATCATTTGCAATATAAATGTACCCATAAGATACTATAAAAGAAATTCAATTATTGATTTAGAAAGGTTAAGATTCACAGTATAGTAGTTTAACAAATTCATATGGTATGAGAACTTCAAGAATCATAGTACCTGGATAGTAATCGAAGGCTCAGCATTTTACCGTATTTAAAGATACTTGTTACTCTATTTTTTCAAGAAATGTAATTGATTTTACATCAGCATTGAAACGAAATAAAATCAAGCGGATGAATTTACCGTAACGCACCGCAAGCCATGCGACTTTACCAACCACGCTTCACACAAAAAAATACTCCAATCATGATTTCGTATATTTTAAGAAGCATGCTACTTTTAAATTTAACAAATCGTTGTATCATTTCTAGAGTTATATAGAAAAAAATTATGTTTTACAAGGGCAATCAAAGAAAAGCCAGCTAAATAGAGTAACTAAGTAAAATTGCACAACTTATATTTCATTGACTTTTTTTGAAACAAGAAATCTAAAAAATTCTATATCTGTTTAATAATTTTTATATATTGTAACGTAATTTCCTTTTTTGTTGTCTATTTTCAATGGGCGTTATCTATTTCTGTAATTGTCCTACGGTAGCGCAGGGCTTTTCTTCTACAAATCACGCTCCTGAATCATTGGGTTCTCTAGTGCTCGTGGGATTCCATTGTGTACATTCGCTCAGCTGTTCTCAGGCAGCTCATATCGTGACTCGCAGATCCGTCGAGATTTTTCGTAGTTTTCCCGTTTATTTTTAGTACATTGCGATGGTGCGTGTGATCTCCATGAATTTTCGCAACACAGCAAAATGTCGTATGTCCTCTGATTCGGCATAATATTCGTCGGTCACGCTGCTCTTGGGTAGCAGTCACTTATCCTTGTTCTCAGTTTTTCTCAACTCTTGGTGTTCGAAAATATTCGACACCTCTTGTATCTGGCTTTTATGCCTTGTGTGTTTTGATTCCTGACGTTTTACAAGACTTCATCATTATCAATAATGAGGAGCAACAGATCAAGTGTTTTTCGGGACATTTACAATCAGCCCTATGATGATTACACCAGAGTTAAACTCTACTCCAGCACAAAAGGTAATCAACCTCAGTATCTTTAATTTTCTATTTAAATACATTTTTTTATTTCTCCTTGTACTTTGTTTTGTACTCCGTACAATGTTCTTTCAAAATTTCTATTTTTAGACCTTAATGGTCAATGAAACAAAACTGTATCTATATGATCCATGCAATGATGCTGACAAGAAAACTGATTGTAGATACGAATAAATGTTTTTCATATCATTTATTACGCTTTAAATTCTTTTTGGACAACTTAATCTACGTTTCGAATGTTCTTGTTTGTTTCAGCAAGTCTGCAGCTCATGCAGAGAATGGCATTACTGAAAAGATTAAAAGTTCACAATGGCTGTGTGAACTCTATTTGCTGGAATAATAGTGGGGATTTAATCTTGTCTGGTAGTGATGATCAACATCTTGTACTGACCAATGCTTACAACTATCAGGTAATCCTTCAATTTTGACACAAACTTGTATGATAAACTTTTTCATATTGTCTAGAGTAAATATTGAAGACAAATATAAAGTAGTCCTTGGTTTTCCAATAGAGTAAAATTGATATAACGTTTCTGAGAAATATTGATTACTGCTTATTAAATGGCAGTATATAGTTGGATCTCTTGTATTTATCTTGTGGTATTGGTATGATAATATGGATTTAATTCACAGTGGTTGATATTATATTCTGGATACTGAATATATCTAGAACATTGATAATCCTACAACTTTTTTTTTAACTCTTATCGTACATTGCCGTATATGCTGAAGATAAATTATTGCCTAAATACTATAAAGAAAATATTTGGCAATACAATTTATTACTTTTAACCATGTTTTTATTTAAGAAGAGGAGATGCATACTCCCATTCATTGAATGTATTGAGTTCTAACACGAAGTTAGGCCATGCCCAATTATCTTTAATAATCAAAAACCTGTCTTCCATATGTGTGAGCAACCCTGTCATCTCTCTTAATTTCCAATTTATTTATAGTCGAGCAAAATCTTGTGCCAAGGCTATTTTTGAATCTATCCTTGAAATATAGATATGCTAAGAGATTTAGTTGCGAAAACAATTCTATTACTTTACCACCTGGTATTTCCAAATTTTTATTAAATGAAACAGCAAATCACTAAGCAAATCGTTGTTCTTTACTTTCCAACTAAATGTGTGGCATAGCAACTTTTGCTTTGCAGTAATCATCACTAAAAGAGGATATAGAGAGTGAAGTAAATGTTATCCTATTCCTTGGCCGTTGAGTCACCTCATCAATTCATACTGACACCAATAAATTATATGTATTCGTTATACTAATTGTAAAGATCATTTACAATTTTGTAAACTAGAATAGCAGTAATACCCAAATAATTCTAATTAGATGCATTAACATTGACACACATAGAAATCAGTGGGCTATGCCAAATGGAATAAAAAACCTTCACCTGTGTTTCCACGCGGTGCTAATTTTATCATTGAATCTTGAACCAGCATACTAATCAAGGGTCTCAGCGTATTACATGCATTGTGCAATACGTCCACTTGAACTAAAAATCAAATAGGAGCGGAAATGTAACATACATGGGAAGCATAGTCGTGACATTTGACCTATGGTAGTATAAAATTCTATTATTCCATAATGTAATACAGCAAAGTAGATTGAATAAGATTATGATATGGAAGATAGATAAAAATATTCTTTCAGCTATTTTTGGGCTTTGATATCACAGCCTGTCAACGAAATGACGTGTTTACATTTTTAATAACTTAACACAGAGAGTGAAGCTTCCACAAGAATTAATCTAGAACTTGAAAAAAAAAAAGAATCTCAAACCATACTTAATTAAGGCTTCGCAGCACATGCATCTTTCATTGCAGGTGTTAACGGACTACAAGACTAGCCATAGAGCAAACATATTCAGTGCCAAATTTTTACCCAACAGTGGAGATCATCGTATCGTATCATGTAGCGGAGACGGTATCATTCTTTACACTGGTAAGAGTTGATGCAGATAAGTATGATAACTGTTGTCTTGCTCTTATGAATTTTAATGAGCTATCAGAGAAGAACCTTAACATGATTACTTTTTATTTTTAGATCTAATGAGAAGGGCCGAGACCTTCCACAATCAATTTACATGTCACAGCGGAACCACCTACGAAATAGCTACTATACCTGGCGAGCCTCATAGTTTCTTAAGCTGTGGCGAGGATGGTACTGTGCGATGGTTCGACCTTAGAGTAAAGGACAAGTGCAGCGCTACGAGATGCAGAGAGGTACCGTTTCCGTGAATATTCGTCAGCTTAAGATATTCACGCGTACAAGGCACGAATTCTGATTTCATCAGGATGTATTGATCTCATGCCAAAGAGCCGTGACCGCCCTCTCCGTTAACCCTATAATGCCTCATCAAGTAGCAATTGGATGTTCGGATAGCACAGTAAGAACATTTGACAGACGGATGCTTGGGACACCAGCTACGGGTAAGTATACCTCCTGAAGGATACAATTGTTTATTAAGATAACTCAGGGCAGATTTATATTTATGTCAAGCCATGGATTTCAGGCTGGATAGATAATGGAGGAGCGGTGAAACCACTTTGCAGCTTCACGGTACCGGAATTCGAGGGAAATTTTTACAGAATTACTTCACTTAGCTATAGCCCGGATGGCCAGGATGTTCTTGTCAGTTACAGTAGCGATCATCTGTACTTATTCAGCGTCAAGGTATTACGCGAAATAATGTGATTTATTTTTTAATACTATTACAAGCTACTGTAATGTTATTCTTAGGATCAAGGTAGCGTACATCTTAGAAAGGATTCTGTGGCGGGTAAAGGTAAAGGTAAGAAGCATCCTTTGAGATCACCGCAGCCTGTTCGTCGTTTGAGATTGAGAGGGGACTGGTCTGACACGGGTCCTGATGCTCGTCCAGAGCGCGAGGGTGGTCGTCGAGGCGGGACAGGTAGAAATTCTAAATATCTTAACAGTTGTGTTTATATACATTACGGTTTTTTTTTCTTCATATTTTCACACTTTTTTTGTAGAAATTGCACAGGCACGTCCGGTCCTTCACACATCTCTGATGCAGCGGATGACAGATGTATTGAGCAGAATGCTGAACGACCCAGCAACACGTGCGGCGCTCTCAGGAGGCGGTGAAGACAGTCTTGAAGGAGTCGGCGATCAGCAAGAAGACGCTGGTCAAGGTGGTAACGAGAACAATGCAGAACCGGTTGAAGAAAGAAGCAACGAGCAGGAGAATCCTGAGAGAGAATCCGAAGAGAGAGAATCTACTGAGAATGCGGCGCCTGATGATGCACCTAGCGTAGTAAATCCAAATACAGATGATTTAAATGACGTGGTGGAAGCAGCCTTTGAGAATTTACTAGAAGCCAGTAGGGAACATCCTGAACTACTTGAAGAACCATCTTCTTCCGGTTCTACAACTAGTGATAATAGATCCTCGGATAGGCTTAGAACTGAGCCGGAAGTTCCTATGGATACCCAATCTAGTCATCCGGAAGTACCCAAAAGTTCTATTCAATCTCTTAGATCTCTGAGTATATCTCGTTCTGACAGCGAAGGCGAACGAGTTAGTCGCAGTGAGGGTGAGCCCTCGAGTTCGAATCTGGAACGAAATCGAGATGGAAATATGATGGAGAATCTACACAATAGACTTACAACCATGAGGGATGGTTTTCTTGAGAGACATGGCAGTGAGCCTGCCGTTAGCTTAACTTATTCGGATAAAAGTTCAACTGGCGCTACAATCTCCTTAGGCGTTGCTGATGAATTCACACGTGATAGTTATCACCCAGGTATTTTAAATAACAAGAATATTATAAATCATACTGCTGGCACTGAATCCTTGTAAAATTATTATTTTGTTAGGTCCGTCCGGTAGTCAAAGTCATCAAAGTGCTGGGGTGTCCGATGCAGGTCCAAGTAATAGCAGCAGTCGTCATGAAGAATCTGCGCATCTAAGTAACTGATTTTATTAGCGGGCGTAAATTTATCGGTATGACATTGTGTACGGAATAAGTACAAGGTCATTTATTTTATTTACAGAATCAGATGATGACACGTATAATGATAGCGATGACGAAGATATGGAGTCAGATAGAAGGTAATCATTTAATAATATCATAATTTACATCTTTGTAATACAATTTAATTTCTTCTTTTTTTTTCTCTTCTCCCATTTACAGACTGGTAAATCCTATTGAAACGGAAATGGACGAGGCCATAGCCAATGCGCGCGCATCTCAAGGCCATGAAACGTTCGACGAGACTTACTTGACCGAATTACGCGTCAAGCAGAAATACATGGGACATCGTAATGCCAGGTTTGGCTGATAATAAACTAGATAATGACTTTTTCTCTATAAGCACGTCAATAACATCGTTAACGAGTTTTGACATTAGATTAGTGGACTTACTTGGGACGCAGTTTTATACTACTTGCCAGCGTGTGATTAGAATTAACTAAGTACGAAGGAAATAATTAGTATCTTAATATTTACCGGATGCACTTGGCGAGTTCGGCTTTTTTTCTTTTATCAGTACACTATAACATAAGGGTATTTCTAAATTCGTTATTCTCTTTTTTTCGCTCTCTCTATTTCTCACTCTGTCATTATCGACGAGTAAAAGGCGCGAAAAGAGCGAAACAAACGGAACAAAATGAAAGTACAAAGGAAGAGTAGAAATGAACAAAAGCAAATATTGTCAAATGAACAAAGAACAAGAGAGCGACTGTGTCCTAAAAAAGCCTCCGAGCGGACTGGGCCGTATAGTATCAGCCCATTCCAAAATTTCTCATCGCCGGCCTCTTCCCTCGTTTGACTCTAGTTTCTTTAGGACAATGATCAAAGAGGCCAATTTCTGGGGCAACGATTACGTCATGTCCGGCAGCGACTGCGGACACGTCTTCTTCTGGGAACGCGAGACCGCCAGGCTCTGTATGCTTCTCGAAGCTGATCAGCACGTTGTCAATTGTCTCCAACCACATCCCTTCCTGCCGATGCTAGCAACTTCCGGAATTGATTACGACGTTAAACTCTGGGCGCCCATCAACGAGGAATCAAGTTTCGATGAGAAATTCGCTGAGGATGTAAGTTACTCGCGTGTAGGATTTTATTATCGTGCACTTATTATTAATAAGGATCTTGATCTGATTTTCTTTTTTTCATAACAGCTCCAGAAGAGGAATGCCGTCATGCTGGAAGAGACCAAAGACACCATCACTGTACCTGCCGTCTTTATGATCAGGATGCTGGCTTGTCTCAATCAGATACGCAGAGGTAGCGACACTTTGTAATCTTTAAAACTAGCTCAAATAGTTCTAGTACTTTTGTAGAATAACTCCCAGTACTTTTTTTAGAATAACATACTACCTCACTTAGATCAACCGTGCGAGTTACAGGCTGAGATTTTTATTTGGATGCCTACTAAAAACGCGATGACCTTGAGCATCGAGTCGCGATACTATTATCAAGACAATTAACGTGGACGACGTCAATCAATTGTTGGTTTTATAAGCTCAAAGGATGCTTCTTATTATAGTTACCGTAGCGATTATCTTTTCTTTCTTTCGGTTTTTCTCTTTCAAAATTCATCTCTAGATTTATCGTGTATATAGAATTATTTAGAAATTCATATATCAATTGAATCAATTAAAGCTGTTACTTCTTTTGAAAATCTTTACTCGCAACATTTTTAGTTGTTCTCTTAGTGTTTCTCGGTATGTCAATGCACAGCCTCAATGAAATTTGTACTAAACATACTAATAATCTACAGTACAACCATAGAGGACACGCATGGATATATATTCTAAGAATTTCCTTTTTATATATATAGTATATATTATTTCTAAACAAAAAAAAATTAAAAGGTACATCTATAGACAAAGAAAAAGAGCCTCGAGAAACTTTTGTATCCCGTCGAATAAAAAAGTCGAGTAAGGATTCTAAGATCGAGTTTTCATAACGATTTATAAATTCCTAACGGTATTATAATCGCGCGATTAAAGAGTGACCTTAATTCGAAAGACTGCCAAGTATTGAAAAATGAGAATCACGAGATCAGTATTCTTCCAAATTACACATGGAACGAAAAATAACGTAACGTGTACCGATATAAAGTAATCAGAGTCTAAACAAAGTTTCATCACCGAGATGGCCGCTTGTGATATAATGTATTGTACATTGATAATATATTCAATGAAATATATTTTATTCAGTAAGCAACCTTCTGTCCTGTCATCCAATCATCGGATCGTGGAATACTTATCGTGTGCATGTTGTTCAAAAGTCAATGTCTAAATATGAAAAAGCATATACTGTACATAAAGGGATGAAAAGAAAAAACATCCTAGTTAAAGTAAGTGTAACGTACGTCCCATCTGTTCTGTGTACGTTTTTTTTTTAATTACGTTACCCGGCATCAATTCGATATTTGAATTTTCGAAAAGGAAACCTAATAGTACATTTTTCAGCCTAGTTCCGGCGCAAATCGACCACGAAATTTTGACTGTGCTGGAAACGATGTGTCAGGAAGTATAGAAGCCACTAACTAATCGATCGATCTGTGTTTTCGAAAAGTTTTGCATGTGGATGTCCTTATTGTGATTTACAATAAGAAAGATATACGTGAAAATTTCGTAGATTCAAATTATGTCTTCTTCCTACGTAATACAAAGACGACTTTCATGAAAATCAAGAGATCGTACCGAATTGAGAGATCGAATGATTCCCATGTGTCTGAAATCCCATAGTGGCTTCCGCCTTGGCCTTTGACCAACGTTGGAGCCCGAAAAAGTGTTTTGTCTTTCTTCTTTTAATAATTAAATAGTAAGGAAGGACCGTTGCATTTTTTTTTATATTAATATTTGACTTTTCGTTGTTCGTAGGACGCGGACGTAACAGGAGAAGAAGCGGCGATGAGACTGAAGATTTGAGAGGAGGTTAAATTGCTCTTGACATCCGTGCCGCAAGATTTAGCTTAGATAATCATCCTGACGGCTGTTTCACGAAGGAAGCAAGATTAGAAGAAGATTAGTTTGTGAAATATTGAAAGGATAATCTATAGAGATTAAGGAGTATTAAAGTATGGTCGACAAGATAGAGGATCTATACCAATGACAGATAGATAATGAAAAAAATGAAGCTCATGCTCCATTATGATTGGGGTGAATAATTGAATTTTCATATTTTCTATTCGAACTGGAAATCACTCAAGGTATCCTAATGGATTTCATAGTAAAGGTTATGTTGTGCATTGAATGATAAAATCGTTTCTCTTGAGACTCGACCAAAGTTTAGGTATAAATATCGAATTCTCTAGATACAGAATTACATAGATGAGATTAGGCCAATTGTTAATGAAATATTTAAAAAGGAAACGAGGACGTGTCAGATACATTTGGATTTTCTTGTAGTCGTGATTTAAAGTACGTCTACCGGTGTGTATCGATGGACGTTAAATTGCCATTAACTTTTTTTTTGGGTTTGTTTTACTCGTTTGCGTGCTATCAATTTTTCGGGACTTGAATAACGAAATTATGAAAACTTATAAACCTTTGTTCACAATGGTTATTTTGGGTGTGATCGATTCTTATTGAGAATCTCATTGGTAGTCTCTCTTTTTTTTTTGGAAATTCTTATGAAATTGTAATACCCACAGGAGATACGTTTTTTGGAAAAAGAGTTACTAGAACGGCGAAGGAATAAACTATGTAGATATTATTTGATACGAAGTTTAGGGCGCCTCAGTTAGTCAATGAGTGCAACTATAATGCATTAATAAGATAATAAGAGAGACCATAATGGGTCTACGCTTCCGCAACCGCTATGAGAATTTAGAACTGTTGCAAGGATTTGTATTTGTTTTTTTTTTCTTCTTTTCTTTACGTCTAATTAGCGATAAGATCAAAGACTAGTACTTTACGCAATTATAAATTTTTTTTGCATTTCACGGTCGATCCTAAGCATATCTCGGACTGTTTGATGAATTTCGATGTCTCCAATTTCGACAAATGTTTGTTTTTTTTTGTTCTTTTTATATCACTAAATTATGCGTTAGTCGGATGTGTAATTTTCGAACGGTTTTATTTGAGTGAAGTAAAGCGAGTGATGACGTTACGGTTGTGAGTGACGCGTTGCGTATCCTCCAGAGGTGGCCGTGGTCTTTTTTTTTTAATGGGGAAAAAAGTCAATATCAAAACGTTAAGGAAAATGAATAGTCGTGGGAAAGTGAGGAAGGACATACAAAAAAAATATGATAAACGTGAGCCGTGTGCCTTAACGCAATAATATTCCTGATGGTTCTGTGTCGAATGACGTAATGCAAAAGTTGCCTAGAGAACTGAAAGCAAGAGAGTAAAGCATCTCGCGCTCTGTTCCTCCTTATTTTTTAATAAAACTAAGGGAGAAGGGATGTACCGCTCCTCTGGAGGGTTCACTGATAATACAAAATATCACTAGAATTTAAGCCATGTTATTATACATATAATAGAGCAATTCTAGGTGTCCTGGATGGACCTATACCAGCGATCCTTTGTGCCGTGACGCTTTTCGATTGTATATTTAATACGGAATATGTTTACAGAGTAGTATTATATTGTAGAAATTTTGTTTATAATAAAATGCTTCAAAGAACGTAACTTACGTGTTGCTATTTCCTTGGCCGAATGATACTTTATATCATTGGAACTTGACTTACATTCGAAATTTATTCATAATGTAAAATTGAGGGTAAATCAAAATCTTGCAGAATATACGAAGTAGATAAAAATTGAATTAAAGTTGTAGAATATGGAAAATAAATTACGTTCAAATTGAAATATTAATAAAGTTATAAGTTAATAAAGTTAAATAATAACACTTAGAAATAAAAAATGTAGGCCAAGCATATTTAGAAGTACTGGAAGTTGCCCAAAATTGTGTGCGCGCAAATTCATCGCGCAGGACTCGGCGAGGGGGGGGAGCGCTCGAGGCAGTCCCCGGAGGCGGAGCGCTCATTTTTCCTCGAGCGGGTCTCCTATACTGGTCTTCTGGAATCACCTCTCTTATCCATTTCCAACCTTCTTTTTCTTCTTTAATTCCTTATTTCTTTATCTTTCATTCTTCAATTTCTTATTTATCTCTTTCTTCATTTCTTCTCCACTTTTATAACTCTATTCCTTACTTTTATACTTTTTAACTTCTTTATTTTTACCTTCCCTTCTGTCTTCTCGTTTCACTCTGATCCCTCTTACTTTCCATTGTGCTTGTCTTACTTTTCCTATTTCCTTGGTCGGGTCGAGCATATTCATTCGAGTAGTGATATAAGGGTAGTCACCCTGTTAGTGAAGCTACACGTATAGACCATGGTGTCGGGGGTTGCCCTTCCGCCTCATCCGCTGAGCTTGCTCAGTGGTTCGGGCCCAAGTTGTGGCCGCAACAGGACCTTATGGGTCTCAGCAAATCTTTCAAATGTTAGTTCCGTATATCAACAATAGGGGGCACTTGCAAATAGCGACATTCCCAGGAAATCTTTCAAATTTTAGTTCCGTATATCAACGATAGGGGGCGCTGCAAAATGCCGACTTTCCCATAAAATCTCTCAAATTTTAGTTCCGTATATGAACGATAGGGGACGCTTCAAAATGCCGACTTTCCCAGCAAATCTTTCAAATTTTAGTTCCGTATATCAACGATAGGGGGCGCTGCAAAATGCCGACTTTCCCATAAAATCTCTAAAATTTTAGTTCCGTATATCAACGATAGGGGGCGCTTCAATATGTCGACTTTCCCAACAAATCTTTCAAATTTTAGTTCCGTATATCAACGATAGGGGGCACTTCAAAATGATGATTTTCCCAGCAAATCTCTCAAATTTTAGTTCCGTATATCAACGATAGGGGGCGCTTCAAATTGCCGACTTTCCCAGTAAATCTTTCAAATTTTAGTTCTGCATATCATCGAT
The DNA here is from genome assembly GCA_030142635.1 of Trachelus troglodyta. NCBI lineage: Eukaryota > Metazoa > Arthropoda > Insecta > Hymenoptera > Cephidae > Trachelus > Trachelus troglodyta. Next base: position 2,974,783 of record JARQTJ010000420.1, on the reverse strand, counting down.
AGGGGGCGCTTCAAAATACCGATTTTTCAGCAAATCTTTCAAGGTTTAGTTCCGTATATCAACGATAGGGGGCGCTTGTCTTTTTGGCGCTATATGAATCCTTATAGCCGATCAGAGGAAGTTCTCTCAGACATGGCGCCACATATCATGCCGATTCGCGTGTTTTTTTCTTGATTGAGGAAAACCCCCGAGTCCTGCGGCTTTCGCGCACAGGACTAGAGGGGAAAAACCTCAGGAAGGAAAGGAAGTC
>JARQTJ010000420.1:2793940-2974433 GCA_030142635.1 Trachelus troglodyta | reverse complement strand
AAGTGTTAATATTTTACTTTATTGATTTAATTAATTATTTTAATGTTCCAAACACCTAATTTATTAATATTTCAATTCGAACGTAGTTTATTTTCCATATTCTACAACTTTAATTCAATTTTTATCTACTTCGTATATTCTGCAAGATTTTGATTTAGCCTCAATTTTACATTATGAATAAATTTTGAAAGTAAATCAAGATCCAATAATATTTAGTCAAAATTGAGGTGCTACACGGATGTCAAGTTAGAACTGCACTTTCTTAAAAATAGCTTAAAAATCTTTCGACAATAGAATTTTTCAATAGCTCTTGAGAAGTTCTATAGTTCCCGGTCTCGTCCTAAGGGTTGCTTTGGGAACCAGCGGTGAGTAGCGGAGAACCTCTGCCCGGCAAGCTACACGTTCGTGTTCACGTTTAGCTCGGCTACGACGGGATTCGCATTGTCGACGGAGGCGATGATCACAAAATCCTACTTCCAGTTTAGCCGCTACGATTTAGCGCTATGATTTTGGTATCGCCTAAAACCGTAGCGTTGTGTATCTCGTTACTCATCTGTGTTCGCTAAGTTGATAAAGCCAATCTACGTTGATCTAACCTAATCATTTTACATTACTGAAGTAACCTAATGTTTGCCAAATCATTCAAAATGTAGTGAGCAGGCCGTAGATTAGTTGGTTGACGACTTTCATCTACAATTACACTTTTCTATTATTTTTTAGCTTCATCTTCATTGCCGGATACATTTTCCTTGAATAAAAAGACTTAATTATTTGAGGATAATATAATTAAAGGAGGAGAGAAGAAAAATGGGACTTCAACGGGAAGAAGATAGAAGTTGTAACGGAATTTAAATATCTGTGTTACTGGTTCGCGACGAAAAACGGGATGAAGAAACATCGGAAAAATATGCCAGGAAAACCACAATTGGCGGTAAACGCAGTATGGAGTATCATAAAGAGAGCAAGAATAAACGGATTGCGGGAAAGAATGTATTTAATGGACTCGCTGGTCAAATCTCGCGCACTATATGGTGTAGAAATATGGGGCTGGAAGAAGAGGGAAGAGATCGAAAAAGTAAAAGCAAAATTGGTGAAAGCGGCACTAGGGCTGACAAGAAATGCGCCAGACTATTTGTGGAAACTAGAAGCAGAGAGAAAAAGTATGGAAGTGGAAACGAGAGAAAGAGCGGGCAAATACTTGTTAGATATAATGAAAATTAAGGATACGCGCTGGCCGAAAATTAGCCTCAGAGAAGAAGCGAGGGGAATCATTAACGAAAAGCCATCAGAGTGGGGCAAGGAATGGAAGGAGGCGATGGAAGAAGTGGGAGATGGCCTGACGATTCAGGGAATATGGAAAAAGGAAAGAGGGGAAATTTTTGAAAAGTTGTACGAAACGGGAGTGGAAAGAAATAGAGAACAAGACATACAAGGAGATTGGAATAAGGTGGATAAGTGAAGTTTTTGCGGAAGATATGAGTTCATAAAAAAAGGCATCGAGAGAGAAGAATACTGGGACGCAAAGGACATACTGGGACGGATGAAGGAAGAATGGGCAAGGTTACGATGTGGGAACGCGTAGAGACGAAAAGAAAGAAGACGCAGATTGGAGCTGCAGGCTTTGTGGAAACAAGAGAGAGAATTTGGAACACATCTGGATCTGCAAGCAAGCGAGGGAGAAAATAAGAAAGGAGTGGGTGAGGTGGGTGGAAAAATGGGTGGGAAACCGGCAAGAGGGGGAATTGGGAGATGATTTGATAAAAATCCTTCAAGGTAAGTTGATCCCAAAGATGTGTGGGTATGCAAAAGGATTCGAAATCTTAGCAGGGGAAAAGTCGAAAACCGAGATAAATAAAAGGAGAGAGTAACAGAGGAGGTAAAAACAAGCGGACGATAGAAGAGAACTAAGAAGAGGGGATGAAATGTAAAAATAAATTGTTGAAGATAAATGTTAATAGGGAGTTAATAATGTTAACGGGTTATGTGATAAAGTTAATTTTAAGCTAGAGTAAGCGTGGGGAATGCTGTAAAAATGGTAAGGGAATTGCGGTAGAAGGCGATAGAAGCCGTACTTCGGAATAAAAAAAAGCTACTATTACTAATTAAAGGACGATAAATAATCATGTAACGAAAAACGAAGATTCAACAATAATGTCTAATTTAATAACACAATGTAAACTTATAGCGATAATGTCTGTGATGGCATTGATAATAATAACGATGGCGTTATAATAGCACCAAATAAACATAAAGTGTACAAAATATAAAATCTTAATTAAAAACAAGAATTCGCACGATAGTTTTTAAATATGGGTTTCCCCGAACCCCCACCTGGTACGGTCACGATTTCGGCGATTTACGTAAATATTCGAATCGGACTCCACAGGTGAAAAATCAAAGAGACCCAAAAAAGTATTAATGTACCCTTTTTTTAGTTTCCCTTGGATGCTCCAGCTCGCATTGACACTCATCTACCTTACAGAGATTTATTTTTTATTTTCTGAACGTTAGGACAAAATTGTAATCAATTGTTATTGTTATCGTAAATTTATAATATTTGTAATAATAATTGTTATATTAAATACCGATAAGAGTTTACATAATTTAGTTGGCAATATCGTTTTCGCAACGTGAACACAGCTATTCTCAATTCATTTCCTTCCTTTTCTCTCACCCTCTGGTATGCCTCGGCGATTAATTAAAAAATTTTACGTACTAAGCCAAAATTCCACCATAAGAGACGACATCCTGGCTATTCCCGGACGTCTCCAAGAATCGAGTATGATCTCATATATAATTGATCTTGCTATCGAAGAAGTGTACAGGAGCTCGATACAGTTATTAGACAAAGAACGAATATCACTAGACAATATAGCTTGAAAAATAGTAAAGACAAAGAATTCAACAGTACAAACAATCTGATTGCCAGATGTAAATCTCACGAGGCTCCGTTCTCATCCTCGTCCGCTTATTCCATCAGCCTGAGCCACGTAGTCGTCTCTCAAAGTGACAGATCGGACCTGCGTTATCGTAACCTCTTTTGAGAATGGCTTAACGTTGCCGCCACATATCATTGCCTCATTACTTGCACACAATATAATTGCTAGCCTATTACATTACGGGGTAGATTTCGCATCAGCTTTTTGAGGTACAGTCGGATCCAATTTTAATGTCATATACACATTACGTTGCGTAAGAAAGTGTCACAGCTCGCCGCTAGATGGCGACACAGTACGATCTTCTTTACCGACTTTTTATCCCCCCACGCAAAACAAAATTGCTCACAAACGTTTCGCACAGTCGGTGGTGTCAAATGTATTCTCGTGTAGCACATAGAATATATAAATTATAGTCTCTACGGGTTACGAGAGTACCCTGCCAGGTACGCCATTTAATACATCAATGTCTTCCTGCCGAACTGTCCCCCAACAAACGTGCCCGTACGCGCCATCTTGAGCACGCACAATATGTACTCATGTATACAACAACAAAACAGTACGAAAAAATGTACAATAAAAAAGTTGATCTACATATATATATATATTATTTATATATATATAAAGAGAGAGACGTGTAAAAACAAAATAAAGTATTTAACAATTAGCGTTACTCGCTCATCTATCCAAGGAAACGCAAAAGGCCCGCCACTTTGGCCACGTTCCCGGTCCCTTGGTTTTCTAATCGCGATAACGAGAGTCACTACGAGGGTCGTATACGTCATCCCTTAGAATGTAGAAGTCCTAGGGCATGTCGATTCAAGTGAAATGTGCGATGGAGTTTAATACAAGGAAGTTACGGCACGTTGAATTTTAACCTACCGTATCTGTATATAAATACTATACAACGAGGGCTGCTTAATCGATAATTTTTTTTTTCCTCTGACTGATAAAAATTTTGAAAAGCACCCGATGCCTTTTACTGATACAATTTATTTATATTTTTAATTATGCCCTGTCGAACTATACGTTAGTACTATATTGCGATAAGAGAATTCTTTAGAATCCATTTTTTTAAACTATTCCTTCGACGTGATACAGAAACGATCACTATTGCCAATTTGAATTTTTTTTCCTGTACCCTCCACGCTCAACCGTCCATTTTGCCTTCGCATGACTCTCGCGTAATGTGTGGACAGTGCAGATATATCGTAATATTTATAATATATATAGTATTCATATATTATATTAAATAGACAAACGTGAATAGTAGTTAGGCCAAACAATGGATGATGGATGAAAGATGTCGCGACCCTATTGTTACGCTTCATTCGTAAAAGCCGTGATACGTGATTTTGACAATTCTTATTTTTTCTTTCTCTGTCTCACTCTCTCGCTCTGTTTTACATACACACTCTCTCTCTCTCTCTCTCTCTCACTCTTTCACTACGCGACATACAATGTACCGACGATCCATTTAACGATCCACCATCATTGATTCTTTAATCTGTTACTTCTTTGTCTCGCCTATTTTCGAATTTTTCAAATCTCCCGCGCCATGACAATTTCCGTATTTCGAACTTGACGAAATACGTGGGAAGAATCGGAAGCTCGTTTGAATCTTCAGTATTTCTCGCGCTTTCCTCGCCATGGCGCATCGAACACATCAATCTAATCTTAATCCATAGAAACACAGTCCGTTGTTTGACGATCGATGGATTGATTTCTTATATTTTTTCTTCATTTTCCCTTCAAAGTTGCGATAATTACGCACCGGATGTCTTATTGGGACCGAGAACGGATCTCGTTGAGTTTAGCACGTAGGATGACGATGACGTAACGACGCAACGACGCATGCGCAGTTAAGCATTTACAACGGAGGACACGATAGCCATAGAAATTCTCAAACATAATGAACAAGGAGAGACTACGTGATTCAGGATGGAACTGCCTGCAGAATCCGACAGGAAGTTTAATTAAATGTATTAATTCGAAATATTCGTCTGGTGCAATAACGCGAAACAGGTGATTACAATAGATAATAAGATATTGGCGAGTCAAGAATATAACCGGCAATAGAATTCGATAAGGGGAAGATTCAACGAGACCCGATTCGGGCGAGCAAGACACCACCATTAAAAGTTCTACAATGAGAAACAACTACAGTATGTATATTTAAGTAAATCGGCGTTATCACCTAAAACGTAACCGGCTTACTTCGATAATCCTCGACTTCGTGTTAAAATTGTATTTATAATTTTATATAATAAAGAACCGCTGGGATTGAAATCGATGCGGCAATAGAAGATTGATGATCGTAGTAAAATGAAAATCATACAATCAATTATTTGTATCATCATCCGCATTATGGACACTTGTGATAATCATAATAATGACAATAGTTTATCGGTAACAAGTAGTAGTAGTAATAGTAGTAGTAGTAGTAGTAGTATTAATGATCGGGTGATTGGTGGTGGCAAAAGTAGCAACAGTAAATAGTAAATAGTTAATAGTAATAATGTTAATGACAATAACAATAATAATGATGACGATAATAATATGAAATCATTAATTAAGTATTTTATACAACAATCACACGTAGAAGCGACGAATTAGAGTAGTAGAAATAACTATTCTTTAATTTATCATTTATATATATATATATATATATATATTTATAGATAATTAATAGATATATATATATATAGTATCCTGTAATATATTAAATCATACCTTCTTCATCGTCTTTCTCTTTTCTCTTTATTTATTTATCGTTAATATATTTATATATTTATATATATAATACGATGGCAAAAGTGTTTCTTTTAATTTCTCATAGATGGAGACTCCCCCCTCCCTTTATATTCGATATCGTTATAAGAGGATGTACGAACGTGTAGAAAGGTTCATTGTAATTAAGTAAATTCGATAAAAATTCAATTTTAATAATAATCGCCTATTGTTATCAATAAATTCATGTAATCTGCCGTCCACTTTCCCCTATTTTACCAACCCCTCCTCGCCCAACTCTCTTTCATCCTAACTTTGCTTTCTCTTCTTATTCCAGTATCCCCTCTTTCTCCTCCTTTCATTAAGCTTTCAATAATTATATCTATCAGCAATCCAGTATCCGCATTCGCGTATGTATATCATATGTATACACCGTATAAATGATAATATACATAATATTAATTATGCAAAGAGAGACACGACAGTGAGCGTAGTCTATTTTAATTGATTTTTTTTTTAAATTTCGATATTCACGTCTTCCACGAGTACGTCATCCCCGTACCATCCTTATCAAACGGTTATGGTACTTGTATATATTTATATTGCATATAATAGATATTTATATTACATATAGATATCTATATATATATATATTATATATATACATAAAGGACAGTATTCGTACTAGGCACATAAAGCCACTTTAAGCTAACGTCGTGAAAATCTTAACTGCTGCTAAATTCAAAGCAATCGATGTTAGCTAAAAGCGACTATATGAGAAAGGTGCGAATAGGAGCTAAGGTGTTGTGTGTATAATAATAATAATAAAAAGTGTTGTATATAGAAAAGATAGTTATAAATAAATAGCGAGTGACGCTGTTAAATCGTACAGTCGCGTGTACGTAACGCGCGAGCCAGTATCGAGAAACTGATTTGGCGATCGTCACTTACGAATACATAGATATATTCGCGAGTAATTAACAATGACGAGGATTAACGATTAATAATATAAAGCGATTAGCACGATCCCGCCAATCTTTAACCGGAGTCCCGACAGTCGCCGGCAGCGAGATAACAAATGAAAGAATGACATGGAAGAATGTTTTCTGTACAATGATCATTGAATGTAATGACGTCATCAAGACAAGATTCTCGTCACTGACTGTACACAATTACAAGCTTGCACTGAAAACTCGAAAAATTGAAACAATATTTTTGCTGTTAGGGATACCGGCACTTACTCTGCCTTCTTTTTCTTTCCTTGATACCTTTTTGTCAATTCTCAAACCTTTCCTTTTTTTTTGTTACACATGCATATATGTATATAGACGATATATAGATATATACTTGTGTATACTACTGTGTACAGCTGAATATATCTATATAGTGTACCGATAGAAACGATTTATACCGTTCATCGCTTACATCCTCTCTAATCGTAGATTCGACAAGCCTCCTATGTAATGCAAGGAATTAGTTCATGGCTAACGCCGGGCCCTTCTTATATATTTATTTTTTAAATTAGCGACAGTTCCTAAAGCCGTCATTTTCGTCGGCGTCCACATCCTAAGTCAGACTTCATTCACATACTTGTTCATCATTATCATCATCATCATCAATAATCTTCACGGTCATCTTCCTAAATCCGTATTAGCGTCAGAACCTTTTTCTGCTTTTAAAAAAACCGCCACGAGTCGTTCTCACGCGATAACCAATAGGACCCTGTTTTTTTTTTTCAAAATCTATAACCTCCTAAGCGTCAATTCCGTTTCCTTAATTCCCATCAAGGTACCGGAAGTAGAGGCGACGTTCCCATGTACATACAAAATGGCCGACCTATTGAAAAGCGCAGTTAGAGTTTCCTCAACTTGTTCTAACTTATCTTTTTCCTTTTTACTTTCTCCCAGTGTCCTTCTCTCTTCGTCAACGTGTCGCGTCTCATCCCCGTGACCTCCCGTAACCTTTCCACAAATTAATTGCGCATCGCAGTCTTAACAGGAGATCTTTGAGACCCCTGCGAAGTATCCCTTAACTAGATGGCACATCGGTCGATTGTACGTCTTTGATCGGAGCAAGAAGAGACTCCACTCGAATAATCGTATCCATTCCGTTCTTACGTCCGTGGTATGAGATTATTATTATTTTTCTTATATAATTCATAACCTTCATTATACTTCATTATTTGAATTCCTCTCGTTTAATAATATTCCTCCCAGGACCTCTTATCACACGTGCCTAAAAAACGCTCCGGAACGAAAGATGAGAAAGAAATTCGTCGTCGACGAGGTCAACGCTTGTCGTTTTCTACGAGAATTTGTTACTCTAACTAACGGCTTAAGCCAAGTCTCGTTAGGAGACTCTCGTAAGGACCGTCTGTCACAGCGAGAGATTCCAGGGCCCGGCGATTTCCGGCTCAGTCACGCATTACGGGTCGGATGATCTTTCTTTCCTTCCTTTGACCTTTGCTTTGCTTGCTTTTTTCTGTCTTAATTTTCTTTTTCTGTTTCCCTTTTGTTTTACGCATACCTTTTTCTTTCTTTCTTTTTTTTACACAGAGTAGGTACGTACGCTGAGCAGGTACTGGGCGAAGTACCGCTAAATGGTTACTTGGTACCGCGCTTAGTACTAGATACATTCACGTGGTGCAACGCGGAACTGATGTGGCTGCTTTATTTGTGGCTGAAGGTGAACGGAGAAGGCCCTGTGACGGCGCTTCGGTGGAAGTGCACGTTCTGCCACTTGTTGTCCCTCTTGTGCCAGACGCGGCTCTCCTCGCTTTGTTGGGTGTGCGCGACCCCTTGTCTGTATTTTAATAAATTATTAGTGATTAATTTAATGAATATTCTACATTTATATTATCGACTCTACTTTATCGTCATCAACTTTAACTCACTTGTCCATATACTGGGTGAGCCTGACGTACGCGATGCATGCTGCATCCTCACCAAGAAGATGAACGTGCGGATTCAAGATCGTCGTGTTGACCGCCTTGCAGTTCTTTCCCAGCACTGCTTAAATAACAAATTAATTTTAGGTTAGATTTATTTCTTTGGTCATCGCGAGCAAAGCTGTGCAATTTTTTTTTATGGTTTCCGGAAGTAATGGCCATGACGACGAGTGAGAGAGGAAGAGCGAAAGAAGAAAATGGTGGATAGATAAAATTGGTACTGCAACCATGCGATAGTAAAGTTAAGAAATGTAAATAAATTATATCTTAGCATAATAATAAAAGTATTTGAATTTAACTATGATAAGAAGCTGGAGTGCTTTGTAAATACGTATATACGCATAACAGCCATTCCGTAAGCGAAGTATAGTAATTTAATGGAACAGGTACGATTTTCGACATAAATTTTCATGCCAAAGAAAATGGCAAAGCGTATAATAAGGATCGTTATAAAATAGTGATGCAAACAAGACATAATTACCATTATCAAAGTAAAATTTGTGAAAGTCCATTCCCTCGACTAAATTACCTAGAGCCTCTGGCTCGAACGCGGTCAGATGGGGATCACAGATTTTCCTGGAAAAATAGAAAACAGTGTTTTTTTTTAAATAAATCATTGAACAAATTACGATAAAAATATTTTAATATATTCCGAAACTCACGTGTACGCTTCGAAGTCACCGGTATTGATGCTATCGATCAGCTGTTCGGTCATCTTAATGATTTCCTGGCGACGAGCTGTAATCGTCAACACATCAAAATCAGTATGAAATAGTCAATTTGAATTTCGCGGGTCCGGCTCTTTCCGACACACCGTACAGCACAACAACCACATGCAAACAAAATCGTTTTAAGTCTCTACGTCCTATTATATATATATTTTTTTTTCAAAGCAGACCACTATTCCGCAATCCTACAATTTTATTTATTTGTTCTACGTCATAGAAAAAATACGCAACGTGACAATCGGCTGATTTTCATGTATACAATCGGAGCGATTTGAGTACAATAAGACACAGTATGAGTATACAGGTATAAATTCTATTGAAAACTGACGATCAGTATATAGTATATTAATAACTGTATATATATATACACACACCGATTGAAAGACCTAAAAATCAAGTAACCGAACGTCACGTTAATAAATTCGTATTAAAAAAAAATGTCTTTTTCAGTATCGATATCAAGAAGCTCCGTTATCAGCAATCAATTAAGGACTTTCGAGATCCATTCTTTAATACCTGTAGAAGAGCACAATAAACGATTACGTCATCCTTATTTCGAAAAACAAAAATAATTATTCTACCTGATAATTTGTGCAGAGCTTTTTTCGAGTTCTTTTTTTTCTTTTCGTCGAAACGCATAATTTTTTTCTTAACACCCCGCGAGGTCTAGCGTGACCACCACCATTGCTACCACCACCACATTCTAGTGCAAGTTTTCCATTTACAGCAACCGTAAGGAATAACGAGCAGGAAAACAATAGGACAAAAAAAATGTTAACCATAAACTTGACTGTGCTACGTAGATTAATATTCTTAAAATCGAATCGTTCGATTGCCAGCGATAACGAGGATATCGAATATTTTGATATATCGAACACCCTGCTAGTCTATCGATTATTTTCAACGGCCGACCTTCATAATCGCTACGATATAAAGTCTCGAAAGTCGCGACTGTATGTACTTTGTACCGGGTTTAGAACGAGTGGAAAAAAAATAAAACAAGTAACATTAAGTCCAACGCACAAGAGGGCGACGAGTCATGACGTAACGAATCAGCCTGGTACTTGTTCGACGATAAAGTTAATGGCATATACCCGACACCTGAAACCATTTGCCTTGACACGTATACACAACCATTTTAATCACAGGTCGTTAAGGCGGATACGCATGAACGTTAAAAATAATACAATCCCGATATATCGAATCGTTATGCCGGGTTCGTGCGACGACGAATAAATTCCAAGTGAAATTTCTTTCCTTTTTTTTTTCCTTTTCACGTAACAAGAAGTGTAATGCTAACTATGACGACACAGGAGGATTTAAAAGTAATCGACCATATCTTATGATTATGACTATTGTTCGTGCGCAAGTGGCGAATAATCAAAAACGATTATCGCCTCTCGTAACTATAAGCGAAACAGACGGGAATGGCGACTCGTAAAAAATAAACAGCTGATACCAGCCTAATATTAGTAATGTTGGGAGTTTGCGATAATCGTTTCCATATAAACCGATATAACGTGACGCGGACGATATTCGTGTTGAGTGTAAGGTTAATGTCTACTTGTTAATTCTAATACATATTATATATATAATTTTTTTTAATATATATATATGTATAATTATTTACAACAGCTACTTGTATTGCGCTTTACCTGAGCACTGCGAATTCGTCGAGAGCTGACTGCAGGTCTTGATAGGACACATGATTCTTATTTCTACAAGCATATACCTTATTTTGTATTAAGAGACAGGCACTTGAACGAAGTTTTGTTAGCTTGTCAAAGAGATGGGTTGTGAGAAAAAAAAAGAAGATTAAAAAAGAAAAATACAAAACGATTAAAGAGAGTTGGATGAATATCGCGACGAATATAAAGGATTACTCGGAGTATGAATTTTTGTCTTTTAATTCAAAAAAAGCAAACAGGTAAAAGCCCCTTACAGCATATTCGTTATCACGAAGAATTAACTATCTCCGAAGCCTCCACCATCTTGCAAAAAGAAACACATAAATTTCCCCTTTTTGTCCATGACGAATTAAATCGAGGTAAAAAAATAGTCAATTCAGAGCCTGCAACTACGTCGATAAGGCGTGCCGAACCGTAGCCTGGGACGAGGATGGGTTTTGTAAAAGGTAAGCAGAAAAAAGAATCTCCTTTCAAATATTTCTCGACAAGGAGTCTGTCCGAAGGCAAAAAAAAAGGAATTCCTTTATCCGGGGATTCCCCGTCGTTTCAGCTTTTTTTTCTTCTCCTAGCATCTCCTAATCGAGCTTTGCGTCAGTGTCGCCGGAGGGAGCCACTTGTCAACGTCTCTAGCGTTCTAATGCGACACACAGTATATGCTTTGAATACGACCCCCTTATAATTATAACGTGTAAATATACATGTACGTATACTAGGTCAGCCGAAAACATCCGAAGACGTTAACCCAGTCGCCCGCAGTAATACATTTGAATAAAGGTCAAACGGTCTACGCCTAATGCCATTGAAGAATAATAAATACTGGGCGCGCATAGTAGCGACAATGCGTTGTAAAGCCTACAACGTTCACATATTAGCACGACACAGCCTTTAGGTTCTTTAAAATCTTTTTTAAAACATTTATTCAATAACTTGACAGTTGGTGCCACCTAACGTCGCACATAAACAGGACGTACACACTAGACGTACATTGTACATATCCATACATGTCATTCTAACGCTAGTGGTTACTCTCTTGGCCAGAAACGTCTACCTCCTACTCTTGTACTCCTGGTGCAACAATATTATTCTCCTGGACATACCGGTACGAACGTCACATTAGGTAAAGGCGAAGCCGTATCTCGCGATAAGAATAAACATTGAAATGCGTGAAGCAATAAATAAATGAGTCCTGTCATGAAAATCTTTCGTGAAAACTAATCTTCAATAGTTACTAAAAGTAAGGTTATGTCTTCTCTAGGGAGAAAATTCAGAACAAGCTACAACGCCTAAGCTTCGAACAGATGTCCTGGCCGTTGGGACTTTTCTCAGAATTCCCTTCACCAGGCTTACCGTCGTCCCGACCGCAGTGCTCGGCCCCGAGCTGACAGTATCCTCCACCGGCTCGTCGACCTTCGGGATCTGGTGCATGCAACGAGCCACGAGAACGGGAAAGCGTGTAGAGACAAGCATGCGGAAAAACAGTGAACATTCAAAAAATAAGTCCGTTCCAATAGAAACGACGCGACAGTGTTAGACGTGTCAATAGGTTATGTTAAGGACGCGTGGATCGAATCGACGGCTACAGAGACGCGTGGTAAAGTGACGTCAAGCGGTTAACTTCAGAGTGTACTTGGTGAAATGAAGTTAAATATGGCGACAGTGGGAATAACGTGTGTTGTGCGTGCGCGTGTGTGTTTGGCAAGTCTACAGACCGGTGGTCGAGGAGTTGTGACGTCGTGGGGTGTTGTTGGCGTTGACGACGTAACCCGTCGATGCTGATGACGGGGAAGTTCCTGTTTGGCTGTTACTGCTGCTACTGTGACTGGAGCCACTGCCACTTCCGCTGCCAGCTAGTCATGCAACCAACCAACACATCATGAGCTCTCGCGTTAACGACTAGAACGAAAACCGGATGTGCCTCTAGAAGAAGGTCTTCTAGAGCATCTTTCACAGGTAGGGCTGCTTATCTCTTCTCCTCGTCGGTATCAGATCCCGGGAGGTTGGTTATCTGTTTTACTTTTAACGCTTTGAAAGCCCGCCATTGCCAACCGATATGCGCAGTATAAATTTTTAGATCTAATTTTTTTACCTTGCCAATTAGCTTTTTACACAAAGATGCGTTCGGTGGACCAGGCTTACCACGGAGGAAGCTTTGACTAATTATTATTCTCGTCGATGTAACGTGCTTTTCCGTTTTATCAATGCCATAACTTCGTCCGTGGTTATTTCTTTCATTTGTCATTCGTATAAGTGCAAGAACACAATGGAGGTGTTATCAGAGAGGAAAGTTTACGGTTTTGCAGGCGTTACTTGGTCGTGGATTAATAGGAGCTAGTATAACGTGCGGATCTTATTTAAAAGTAACGTACAGGATGTTTCATAATGGGATATACATTATTCTACGCGCTAATGTATATTCCAGTGTGGAATCTATCGCTGTACGATTCGTCATCGTCAATGGATCCTCTATTAAGAATCTTGATAATTGTTATACTTGTAGATGGATAAGAGAGGTTACGGATATGAAGATAGGGAAATTACAAAATTATTATAAAGGTGTGGCTTTTCTCTTTTTCATACGTTGATAACGTTCCAAAATCAAATCATGCTCAACTCTAAAACAACCAGTTAACTAGAGGATCCTTACCGATTTGTAGATTACCGGCTGATACGTAGCTATACTTAAAGACTCAAATTTAACTTTGCTAAATATTTAGCCTACCTTGTGAACAGGACTTGGCGATATTATCGTTTTTCTATGGTATTCGCACTTAGGCGTTAATGCATTGTTCATACGTAATTTATCTGTGCTCGATGACAGTAACGATTCCGTGTGTTATTTTTTATTAAATATATTCGCGATGGTTGTAGGAATTGCATTTATATTTTTAATTTCTGACGGGTTTTTCAAAAGACACCGATATGGCGGATTCTAATGAAATACTAAAGGGGTCAACATATGTTCTACAGTGGTTGGATAAAACGCATATGGTTTTCATGAAGACTGCAGTCGCCCTTGCTACATTCTTTAATTTTGTACTCCGCCCCCCTCCCTCTTCTTTTATATCAGCCATTATTTTTTTCTCTTCTCTTATTCCTTCCTATAACAAACGACATAGCCTGGTTGCTCTTCTGGGCTGCTCGACCTTTTTACCGTTAAGCTCCGTAAAGCCCGGGAGCTTTTGAAATTACGCAACTGGCGCAACGGTCGTTGGCCCCATAAGGACTTAATGGCGTACCGCCATTGCGACATTTTTATGCAAACCGTTGAGCTTCGACCATTTCACTTGTTTTTTTTTCTATTCCCTCTCGTTTCCGTTATAGGGTTGATATAAAATTCGGAATATAGAAGTAAATTAGAAAACTGATTGACGTTACTGTAAAATGTTTGAACAGGACAATATTTCGTTTCAAATTTTGCTATTGATTTTGTCATTATCGAAAACAGCACACAAGGTACACTGGTTAGTCGGAATAATTAAAAGAAAAGTCAAAGTAAAGAAAAAGAAAGAAAAAAACGTGTTTCGTATTTGGAAATAAATATAAAACAGAAAACCAAAGCAATAATGAATTTCAAAGCTGAACGAGTATTATTGACATGGGTATCAGTAACTTGAAAACGCAAGGCAGTTTAAGGATTTCAAAAAAAAAATCAGCCGTGGTCTAAGCGCGGCTTTTCGAGGACGATCATAATATCAAATAGTCGATTGTCTATATAGTATACAAGGCAATCCGACTCGACGTACGTTTCTATCGGTTTACCTTGCGCGCCCTGAAGAAGAACCGCGGCAATTCCTAGAGGATTTCCAGGCACCTGTGCCTGCTTATTTGCCTGGGCTTGAGCAGCAGCTGCTCCCATTACCTTGGAGAAAACCGAGGCAGCTGCAGGACTGCTCGGTGGAGTACCCTGGGACGCGAAACCTTGTTGGACAAGCAGGGAATGAAAAAATGGAGAATAGACAAATGCGAAGAATAAAGCAGGATACGCGAGGCTTAAGAGATTATTTCTATGTAGCTACTACGCTATACGATTCACTCGCGTGGGATCGAGAAAAGATCCGAGGGAAAAAAAAGGCATAACGAATTTGGCGGGTGATTTTAGTACCCGGCGTTTCCGCAGTGTGGCGCTGTCAGCACTGTGGCAGGACTGGCTAATTCCGGGCGTCATTGAAACTTAATTGGAAATTGTGGATGCGCAACGCGACTGCCGCCGATGAAATTTGACTTGATTGAGTTTCGAGAATAGGGAGACACAACCCAATAACGTATCCCCCAGCCCCTGGTACGTGTGCGAACTGTGTAATATCGTATGACACAGGTGTCGCAAGCTACCCTGTCGCGAGAACGAAACTCGACGGAAATAGAATGCTCGATAGAATCACCGCTTTTCTTGTGAACGGCCTATAAATCGCGACTATAAAATCTATTATTTCTTTCCCTTGACAACAAGAACACGACACGGCAGAAAGACTCACTGTTATCTGGCTGCTTCGACGGTCCCGGAATGCTGGCCATGGCGGACATCTTGTTTAATGGAATTTTCCAGTCACTCACGCAGGTACACTATCAACTGACTTTTTTATTGTTCAACAAATTTTACACTTATCTCTCCGATCTCTTACACGGTCTAACTTTCTTTTTTCAAAATATATTCACCACGATACACCCCGACATTTTTCACCGGTTCTGCGTCGCGACTAGCAGACGGAAATCGACTAAATCTCAATGGCCGAATTCGTGGACGATTTTCATATGTCAAACGATCCTTCGTCAACGTAAACGCTGTGGCTACTCGACAACGACTAACTAATGGCGCTACCACCGATGCTAATGTGCGATCTATTCTCAAGTATGCCAAGCGTCAGGTATTTCTGTTGGCCGTCGCGGCTCCACAGTCTGCACTCTTAACGTTTCTGCGTACGCGTGTAACGTTACTATAGAGATTCTACCCTCGGTCCTCGTTGCTCTCGTACCAGAAGAGACAACGCATCTCGTTGCGTTATTTTCGAACGGGAGTACGACCAAAAATACCTGCAGTCAATACCAGTTAAGCGACAGTGAAAACGAGGTCTTGGATTAGATTGATGAAAAGGCGCCTTAATGTTTTCCCAATTAAGCTACAATAAATTTGTACACGCCGTAAGACAATAAACTGATTGAACAGCCGTGCCAATAGGTATATATTAAATTAATATTTAAAACTTTCTAGTAACTTCAGCGCCACAACGTGACTAAAAAAAAACCCTAGGGAATTTTTCGATTACTGTTACAAGAATGCACAGGGTTACCCGTTATGAGAGGCTTTTGATAACCAGTCAAGGCTTAATCGAAACGTAAGGATATTCTACAGAGTGTAACTAATTAAAAAGAGGTAAGACCAATTACTAATTAGTCTTGGATACACAAGCTTGTTTATTTAGTACCCATGGACGGAGGCTGGAGATAATTAATTCGCTATTAGTTTCCGGATCCAATGAATTTTTCAGGATTTTAAGCAATGCAAAAAAAGCTTTTCAATTTTTTTTACTTTTCTCACTGGCTCCCATCGCCGTATACGGAACACAGTTACATTTAGCAATGCAATGACGCTTCTGCGCGTTGCCAATGCGTACAGGGTGAACTGATAAGAACTAATCAAAATTTTTATGTTTACAGCATCGTCGATAAGGCAACGTTACTGATGCAGCTGGAGCACGTTGCTATAAAAATTGAATCTTTATAGACAACAAGAATTTCCTTTAATTTTTTCAAAAATCATTATTACCAAATATCGACGTGTTCTAGAAATTATTTTTTTTTTTGGTGAAAGTGCACAAAAATTGATGATCCTACGATATGAAAACGAAGGTGTGAATCATGATGCTATAATAATAATGATTAGCGTGTGTGTCTTTGTCCTTTTTGTTGTTATTATTATAGACAAACGTTTAGAACAACGAAAATTAGACAATCAGTTCTGTGGTTAAGTTAGGTTAGGTTACCTTCGGGCTCTTTGGCAATGACCGTGCTGCTCCGGTCGACGCCTCCCTTTTTATCCTCTGTACAACAATACACACAACATCACGTACAGATATACGACATCGGTTACATACGCTATGTACAATATACGATCCACGTACAATTCAAAATGCATCTATTCATCTCAGACAAGTTTCGGTTTGGCGATCGGATCGAGATACACGTTCGAATTCTAATGACAGAAATCATCACACAAAACAGGATTCGTTTGGTTTCGAATTATTTGAGGTGTCTGGTAACGATCTGGGTATCACGTGTACGTAACAGCTAGAACGTATTGATAACCATCCAGGTACCTGAAAATCATTCGATTATTACTGAGCAATGCGGATATTCCTGGAATGTGAAATGATTGTCATTGAATTCGAGCGTTTAGCCTCAATTTTTATGGCCGATCGTTGACTTTCCTTTATTTTTATAATTTAATTACTTTATGACTTTCCTCGTGTGCAAATCCGACTTTCTCTCTGCCAGTGCACGAGACATTTTTTTTTTCTAACCAGCGTTGAAACTGATTTTATTGCTTATCGTGAATTTTTTTTTTGGGTAAACAAAATTTTTTTCGCTAGCACTTCTGTTGGTCCAGATTCGAATTACTTGGAAGGAACTTTTTAAGTAACGAGACAGATTGAGTTAGAGAGGAGATGCATTATTTTTTATGAGTGATATGTATATATATATATATAGAGAGCTGCTTTACGTGCACTGTGCAAATTCGAACGTTGGAATGTGCATTTAAGATGTGCGAAAGCTGGATGAGATATTTTTTAGCGATGATCTTTTTTTTGGAAATCGTGAGATTTGTGTAAAATATTTTTCTTTTTCTTTTCATCGTTTAACAGAGTCCCAATTTTTTTTAATTTGGATGCTTTTTCTTTATTTATGCTTATTATTCTTTCATTTTTGGGTATTACGTCATCATGGTGCCCTGGAGTCTGGATGATCGTGCATAAGCGGGATACATGCGCCAAAGCCGGGGAATATGTTTTCTATATAGTTTAAATATTTTTATTTATATATATATATATGTAGATATAGAGGATAGTGAGAAGTACAGAGAAATATAGAAGGAAAAATTGAATTGGTATATATGGCGTTCAGAAATCCATAACACCAGATTTATTTTTTGTGTCTTTGTGTACACGTGTGCCTGGAATGCCTGATAATAATCACTAAGTAGTTTGTCGCCCGAAAGGGTACAGTCGGTACAAAAAAAGAATATGGTCAAAGCATTTTTTTCAAGCGATCGTCGTCAAATTTCACGTATAAAAAATGGTGATCGAAATCGATCGAATTTTCATGATCGCGAATCAATAGAGATTTTGAAAAAAAATAGAAGGAAAAAATTCCATACAAGGTCATGCGAAAAATCGTGGCTTATGATCTTTTTGAAAAATTTTGTCAGTGTGTGTCGTGTCGTTGAGGGTCATGAGATTTCGGAAAATTGGTTTACGTGTCATCCAATGTGATATATCGTTCGAATGCAAAAACGGTGCTTGTGCTCTGTGAGGTAAAGAAAGAAAAATTGAGGTGAATAAAAAAGAAACAATGAGGAAGATATCAAAATTGTAAGAATGTTGAAAAAAATGGAATACATTATTTTCAAATATAAATTGAGTAAATGTTTACGTATTTGATGTCTTTCCTTTGTTGGTATTTTGAAACTTTGTTTATACTTTTTTTTTCGTTTAAACTAATTCAATGCATACCTACCTATGGATCTACCAGCTAATTCTTATTAATAGATCTAAAGCGGCATCCCCGTCGCGCCGATGCGGACGCAGCAAGAAAAAACATCGAAGGCGAGTAAAAGCTAAAGCATTTTTAAGTGATAAAAAAAAGCAAGTATGACAATAGTAATTTCCAGAAGAAATTTTTGAAGGATAATCAAAATTTATAGGGAACAAGTATTAAAAAAAAAGGAAAAATCAGTTTGATTAGGTAACCAATTTTTGGTTAATCATTCAGTCATGACTTATCTAATCCAACTGATTTGCCTCGATCGATCGAAAAATTATATGGAAAATGATTTTGAAAAATATAGCAAACTCAAAATCTCAATCTCGTAGAAACGTGACGATTATGACGAAAGAAATAAATGACAGCGATGACAAGCGAAATAAACAATAGCAATGCGCTGACCTGGTCTCATGGCCAATTTGCTGTTGGTTAACGAACAAAAATCCCATCTAAAAAGAAGCTTTTTTTTCATTTGTCTAAGACGCATCGAGTGACGTGTCTAAGTTCTATTTCTAATTCTAATCCTCCAGTGCTTATACGATCTACGTACGCGTGTTGCGTGTGTATCGATATAGTGGCGTATACGCAGTGCGCGACTGTCGCTGAAACGAGGGTGTGAGTAGTCGAGAAAAAAAAAAATAAATTGACTAGAAAATTTTTTTTTCATTGTCATTATTATTCTCCATCACCGTCGCTCTCGTAATTCAATGCCGAATTGGGAATTGACCGTTTACCTCGTTTTCATGAAAATCAGCACAGACCTACGCGTGACTCCTGCCTGTGATGAATGATGAAAAAGTCGCGTATAATCGTGGCTGGTAGAGTGGTGGTCGATTGCTACGCGATAATCGAGAATCGATGATTCTCAATGTGCGATAACGATGCATCGGGCCTTATTCATTTTGCGAATAGCATACAAGGCTCTAATTCTTTTCGCGAATATTTGACCATGCAAACCGGCCTAAGTCCGGAATTTTCATTGTCATACCTATTGCATGATATTACAACAGCGTTTGAAGAAAGCCGAATGTCAAAAGCAGTTAACTAATGGTTAATCGACTAACGTGGACTCTTAGTTCTCTATGTATTACGTAATTAAAGCCTAAATTAATTCCGATAGACGAATCCATAATTATAGTGATTGTGAGGATGAATTGTGAAGAAAAAACATTTTTTCTTTTTTTTTCTACGTGTTATGGATTTGTGAGCATCGCTGATACTAAATGTCAAATTGACGTTAGGTTTATTGAATTTGCTAATTTATACCTACTGCTTTATGCTAAATATTTGTGGTAATTAATTTTTGCTTTTTTTGTGATTCCAAAAAAGGTTTTTTTATGGTGTAGAATTTGTTGTTTTTGGGGAAAAATAATTATTTGCGTCTCGATGGTGACTGCGTGACGGATGTTGGCTGATAAGTGATTTGTGAAACGTATCGTACACAGTGGCGATAGATCGTGACGTATTATTTTGAATTTTTTTTTTCCTTATCAATCGCGATAGTCGATAAAGTAGATAGAGAAGGGAGGTTCGAGATTCGCTAGGCGCGACAAAGTGGCGGAGTGGCGAATGATCGCTGGGAATAGGATTTGGAAACGCGCATGCACGGTGAACGGGTTATAGAATTGGTGGACTCTCGAGGGATTTTAAATTTCCCGGGCTTTTTTAATGTCCGGGGAAAATGTTAATTTTTGGAAATGTAGTTTCAACGTTTTTGCACCGGACACTCCTCGAGAGAGCACAGCTCGCGAAAATGATAGCCAACGTAAAGAAATTGCCTGACGTTATTTTTTTCTATTTTGTGAAATTACGTGACAGGCTCTTTTTTAATAGGATTTACAATTTTGAAATTTCTGTATTATAAAGCTGAGAGATTATCCCTATTCGTACTGTTAACTACTGGAAACAGAAAATATGTTCCATTATTTTTACTTGATATTTTGAGATAACAAATTTTTCAAAAATACTGATAGTACACATTACTATTAAGACACTGCTATAGAAAAAAAAGTACTATAAAGTAGATTCGACATAACTTCGAAATACATATTTTAAAATATCATGGCTACTTTACTGTATCAAAAAATTCATACTGATTGTTAAACAGACTGTACATTGTGATTATACGATTGCAAATGATTTGACTGATTATATATTGAGCAAATAATTTTTTTAAATCACTCGTTTTGTGTTTTATTGAGAAAAAAATTGCAAAAAGTGACATTCACAACAGCAAGTGATAAAGTACAATATGGTATGTCACCGATTGTGCTATATGGTAAAACTACGAGAGGCATAGGTATAGAGAGAGAAAGGAATAGTTAGTATCACGACTGTACATACTAGTACTCGAGATTACGAATAGTATTTAGTAGTGAACAGTACTAGAGCGACAAGGATAGGAAGATGGACAGTACTGCAAATGGTAATAGACTGATAATAACTGTCTTGTATCTATTGCTGCAAGCTCCTATGATAAGAAACATAATATGTGAAAAATTGAAAATTTTCAAAAAAAAAACATTAGTACTACCAAAAGTCGTCATTGTCAATAATTGCGACTATATTTTTTTTGGCCAGTGGATATTAGGTCGGATCTAAAAAGCGATTCCTTCATAGGGTAACAGCCTGAGGCTACGAGTTAGGGCACCAATTATTATCGGCGACCTTTGACTTCTTATCATCTATACGAAATGTGTTGTAAAAAAATCTTATCAGTCTTAACGTAACGCCTCCACAAATTTTTGAAATTCGAAAAAAAAATTTCGAAAACTTCATAAAATCGTAACGGAAGTTCGAGCGAAAGTGTTTCGAAATTTTTGAAATATTCAAATTTGACAAAGGATCACGACGACGTTATTATTATTAAATAAATTTAAAAAAAAAAATAAAATTTGGTGTTTCCTACCTTTGACATCATCGTCCTCGATGGTGGTGCTGCTGTCGGTGGATTCCTTGACTTGAGAACCCTCGCCCTTCTTCGTGACCATGCTTCGACCTGGAGTACGCAAACAGGAGTTAGTAAGGGGATGATAAAGGTTTTGGTGATAATGAGAAAAAAAGAAATGATAAGACCTATCGAACGTCGCAATTATTGATCTGTCGATATATAATTAATCTGTTTAATTAAAATCGATAAATCAAACACTGCGCAGGCGTAACGTAATTAGGTAATTGTTACCTTTCTTTTTAAATTACAGACCCAAATGAGACCCCACTGTAGGTTAGTCGAAATAGCAGTAAATTTATGATGGATAGACAGACAGCAGGTAGGAGAAGAAAGAGATACCCAAGAAGGTAAAGTTACATAAGAAAGCGAAAAGAAGGCGAAAAGTATTAAAGATAATGAAGATAAAGATGTACGAGTAAGAGAAAGAGAGAGAGAGAGAGAAAGCCTCTCGTTACGTTACGCTTGCCCAGCGACGTTGCGATCATAGGAAACACAAATCCACGAGAAGAACATCGAACGAGAATAACGTAGCTCGGACTTGGTTGAAGATTGTTGAAAAGTGGAATGAAAAAAAGGCGCGTTTTTTCAAATATAAATTTTGAGAAAATTTTCTTATGGGTATAAATAGTGTTATTTAAAATACCTTGTGGAACTTTTTTTTCAACCCAGACCGAACTAGGGTTCTCGTATATGTACACGTATGACAGAATTTCTCTGGACGAGACAACAAATATGTATCCGTATGGACATCGATGTGTTCCTTCGTGTTCTTGTTTCCATCGAAAGCGACTCGACGCACTGACGCGCACTCTGGTGACCGAATTTGGCAAACGAGACTATGACTATAGAGCTCTAAGGAAGACCATGCATATAGGCACAGTTGATCGAGGAGTGACGAAGTCAATTATTAAAAATCCAGAATAGCGTGGTGATGCGTCAAGATCGTACACAATGTACATAAAACAGTGAGGAATCAAGTCGAGAAACCACCGATTGTTTAAACTGGCGAGAAAGAAAGATGGCGGCCGCTGTTACCCATAAGGCCGTTCGCGTTCGAGTGAAATAACGGTTCTTTCGTTAATTGCGGGTACCTCGAGTTGATTCGTCTGTCTCGGCGCAAATATATAAAGACAATAAGAGATCCGAGAGGCGTGATTATCTTAAGTTTAGATTAATTGAATATCTTTAAAGGCATTCATTAGCGGTAAGATTGTGAAATAGGGTGTTAAGAGAATTGGCTTGTGCGCGTGCGCGTACCTCTAGAACTGTACGAGAGCCGAGCTGTGATTGGTCGGAGGAGATACGTCTGGCTGGAGTACCCGCGCATGCGCACAACCTTAGTTTATTTTGTGTTTAGATGCAGAGAGATGCCGTGGATGAAAGAAATTCTAAAGGCTATGAAAGTTTGTCAATTAATGCGAAATAATTAAGTCGGTAATTAAGACTGCTACTTTATTATACTATATAGCTATATATTTATAGCGTGGAATTTCTTTCAAGCAACTCCCTCGTTCCTGTTGTTTATGTGTGCAGGGTCGGGGACATGGGGACCGGGCTTAAAGTTTTTAGGTTAAAAGTCGCTCGACTAAAAAATCATTAACGAGTTTCGGAAACAGTATGTACAATGAGTCGGAATGAGCCAAGATAAAAAGGTAAAAGACAGAGAGCGAAAGATAAAGAGAAATATAAAGAGAATCAAAGAGGAAAAAAATAAGTTTAAGGTACGTTCACACAATTTTTAAATTGAATGAAGAATCTTTAAAAGGTGTCAGTGTTCGCCATGCATGGACACATTTAATACAGCGTAAATTCGTACGACATTATCTTGGACATCCCGGATATCCTTTAATTATTTTTCTTTTAAATTTTTATTTTCTTTCTCCAATTTCTGTTAATTCTTAATCGAAAATTTACCGACGCACAAGAAGCCGCCAGGATTAACCAAGAAAATGCTACATCAATTGACACCTCCGTGTACAAACAATATTTCTCCAATTTTCTAATCATGCAACAATGTATAACAAGTACAATCAAATGTTACCCGACGAACAACAACAATTAAGTAAAAGGAGACATAAACCAAGGAGAAAAAAGATACAGAGGTATCAGTGTAAACAAAAACTTGTTTAAATAAACGATACAAAACATACACATGTAATACAACAAACAGAACAAGCATCAAAACAGATTTACAAATCGCACAAGCAACGCTCGATGTGTTCTCTATAATTTTTTTCTGTCTTTTAGGTAAATTTTCATAATTTTCTTAAATCGCAAAAAATTTCAAATTTTCCCGCGCCTTTCATTATACTCGTATTTACCAATTGGCCGGCTTTCCCGTACAGCGCTAAGACAAATTGAAAATAGAGAGCACTGTCGGTGTCTCGCTCTTTTAGTCAAAAGAGGGAAACTGATTATCACGTGTGATTAGCGTAGGCGACCTAGGCTGCAGCAAATGATCGGTGTGGTGTTATATGTCGTGATTTGTTAGGTAAAGAGTCAGATAATAACGATTAATTTCGATCTCTAAGAAAACAGGTAACACGTCTTACCAACTTCTTCATATCACAGTCGTGGGGCAAGATCGCGATTGGTTGGTCAATTGGTATTGGTTGGTCGTGGTTGGTTCGGTTGGATGGTTGATTGATTGATCGGTTGGTTCATTGGTTGGTTGGTTGGTTGTTTGGTGGGTGGTAACGGGGTCAACCAAAGAAAACAGACATAGATATCTTGTTAACATCGCTTGCTATTGCTTTTGCTTGCTTTTTGCTACGTGCTTGTCGCTCGTACGTATCTTTTTAATGTCATCCATTCTCGTTCCTTCGTATTTATATTTTTTTTTCTTTCTCTTTATCGCCGCCAGCTATAAGGTACGATATTTCTGGCAACCGTGTATCTCCGTAGTACGCGTTACGGGTGTACTGAGCCTAAGATATCTTGAAGGATTAATAAAAAAATTTGTCAAGAAAAATTTTGTAAAAAAGGTAAAGTCAGTTGCTTGCGAGCCGGTACAATTCTTTGTTGAATTTTCATTATTTTCTCGGATAATTGGAAATTTTTCAAAAACTAGTTCCAAAATTCAAATATTTAGATGACCAAAAACAGAGACTGCGGAGAAAGAGAACAGAGCAGTATACATAGGGTCTTCATAGGCCACTATATGCCTCAAGCGTTATACCTATGAATGCACCTTAAGGAAGTCGCCCGATTACTCGACGGTCCGTAAAAAGGTTTCTATGGAATGACAGGTACACGGACTGGAGTATGTAAGCCTGTCCGGTAAGAACGGAGAATTCTTAGAGGAAGAAGAGACTAGCCTAACCTAACGGGCCGAGAGCAGGCTGCGGACGTAAATAAAGAGAATAGATCGAAGCTGGTTAACAGGAGAAAAGAATAAAAGAGAAAGCGAAGTTGGCGTATATCGAATTACAAGTAGGTATAAAGTTTCTTGAGAATCGGCGGGAAAATTTGAATTCTTAACTCGCTTCAAATTCATCCGTATCTGCCTTGAAACGCAGCACCGATTGAATTTCGAATCTCCACTCGCGACACCATACGTCGATATCCAATACCTGTTGGAATCTTACGTAATCGATACACAAAGGATACAAAAAACCGCTCGATTCTTTAAATCCGTTACACTCAAATAGAATTCGTCTATCTTCGATCCGACTGAAATTTAATCCCAGAAAATCCAATCGAGATGGACACGTGAAACGCGAGAATACGATCGCGTCGCGATAAAATAATCGATAGAAATTGATACAAGAATCGATATAATTCGAGAAAAAAAATCGATCCTTGCAAATCCGTCACGTTCGATTCTTTCCCCCGTGCTTCCAGCTTATTTTTCTCAAAACATTATAATTCCAGTTAAAAAAAATCATCATCCCCACCCTTTTCACGATCTACGAACCTTACCGATCATCACCGAACATTCCCGATCGTCCACCAGGGTCGCTAACGCGTCGAATCCTCTGTATTTCACCAGAACTCCCCATTGTCCCTATAGTACATACTAATCGCATACAAAGCCTCCTTCCAGGAAGTCAGCTACCATTATCTATTATCTATCGGTATAGAAGAGGCATCTTATCATCAAGGATAAAAAGGACCGTCGAGCACGATGAAAGAACTGGTATAGGCACGTGATGAATGGTCACGCGTGAATTGCCAGATAAAATTTTTTTTGTTTAATTAAAGATTTAAAAAAAAGTCAACAATGAAATCTGACACTACTAATCTCTATACGCCTCTCGATTATTCTCTCCTAGAGCTAACTTCAGCACTGTCCTATTGTCTCTGAGCTTTCAACGATTTTACTCAGTTCACCCGTTCCGCGTTTTATTTTTTTTTCTCTAAGTATCCGTGGTACACATATATATATATTTGTATGCATAAGTGATGACAGTGACGGGTGGTAGTAAATAAACAGACACAATGCAACTTCTCGTACATTTCACTAGGAGTGCAGTTAGTCTACTGTGAGACGACGGTATTTTATATACATATATATTATATATATACATATATATATACACGTATAAAGGATGGTCTAGCGTAAACGACCAGTAATTTGATCGAGCGCGGAAGGTCGCCGGTTCGATCCAGACCAGGAGCAAAATTTTTTTACGATCAGCTGTTTGCAATTCCTTTGGCCTGAGTACGAAAAAAACTTCGGTCGCCCGTGAAAATACGATTTTCAACCTTTGAACTTTGGTCAGTTTAAACTGGACGTACATTTTCGCGTGCTACGTACAGCTTAATGCTGCACAGCATTCTACGAGACGTCTGAAGTCAGCTGCAAACGAAATTAAAGCTTGTTTACTTGCTGTAAACTGTACTGCAATTTACTTCAGAGATCTCAGGCCTGGAATCGTATTATTCAACGAACCACTCCCTGCCACGCTCCTTGTCCTCACACGTGTATACATACATGTAGTATATAGTATACTAAAGTATTTTGGCAAAGTGAACGCCCAGGGTTTTATAAGACGTCAGTCATAGAGAAGAGTAGAGGACAGAGGAGAATCGTATGTAGCGAAGACAAAAAAAAAGAGCATAAAAAAAAGGAAATTCGAACGTGTGAAAAAAAATAATTAGTTTTTTTTCTGGAATTAAACAGTAACTCGATTCCCGTATGAATTTATATATGTTTTTTCTATATCGAGATGTTCGATAAAACGTGAAGATTTTTTTATAAATGGTAATCAGCCAAACATTTTTTTTAATAACGATAACACTTGTTCGAGAGCGACCTTGTTATTATTATTCGGGTCAATTTCATTGTTTTCATTGTCACGATTATTATTGTTATCCGAGTGACGTTAACGGGACTAAAAAAAAAAAGATAAATTCTTCAATTTAACCGGCAGAATAAACGAATTAAGAGAACATGCCAAGTGTGTGAGATCATTGTTGGATTTGGGGGGGACGATTATTTATTTGTCTTATACGGGTTACGAGTATCTCCTTATCAGATTGGGTATTGGTTCGATTGAAAAAAAAAAGTATAGTGCCAAATGCCCAATCGGATCGAGGGAGGGGAGGGGCGTGCGAATTAAAGTTGAAAAAAAAAATTTGAAAAACGATTCGTTCTCGATTCTCTCTTGGGACATATATATGTAGGGTGTCAATGATATATAGTAATACAGTATAGTATATTGATACACTATCGGTATCAACTTGTGTGTATGACAGCAGCATATAGTGTATCGAGATAACGTGTACGTTGTTATATTCGTTATTAAATATTAATAATTAATTTCCATTTTTTATATAAAAATTCAGTGGGTCCTTACACCGTCCGACCCCCTTCGCTTCAGGCGTAACGGGAATGTTGGTAATCAGCCACGTGATTAATCAGTACAAATATGGGTCTAAAAATAGAAAAATTGTATAATCATAATAATTTCGAGCGATCACCATTGCTCGATTGTTTATGTAAAACATTTTTTTTCTTCAAAAATTATTTTTCTTCCCAGTATGCACAGACATGGATCGTGGAGTAAACGTAATCATTTTTTGCAAATGACGTAACGGACTCGCACGGTTAACACGAGGATTGGCGATAAATACAACAAGTGCAAATAACTTTTCTTTGTATTTCATACAAATAAGAAATCCGCCATTGCGATGTAACGGACGTGATAATTAAAAAAAAAATCCCTAAATAAATACCATATTCCAATTTGAAATGCGCGCGCATCCATTTCCCGGCATTCCCTACCGAGTTACACAAAATGGCGCACGGATATCGTCAGGTACGAAAATCCTTTGGTAATATCAGAGCGTACCTCGAGGTGAGGAAATGAAATTAATTAAATTGAAACTTGGCTTTGAGTTAATTGTCTACGTAGTTTCACGTCGGAGCTTCGATTTAATGGAGTCGGGAGTTGCAGAGAGAAGGGCGAGACGACCGAGTAACAGCAGCGGCAAGTATAGTGATGATATTAAAGGATTGCCGGCTTGTAAATCAGCGATCTAATTATTTGAAGAATCCATGCGAGAGAGGGAACCAGCCCCAAGAAGTTGATACAAAATGTCTGCCACGAACTTCGACCTCGTTATTGTGCCCAACGGCTGGCTAACGTTTGGCATTGTTTTCAAAAGTTTCAAGTTGGCAGTGACTGCGACAAAGCGGACGTTTATTTTACGTGAACAGCCAATGAATGAGGTTAGGTTGGTCATACCGAAACATATACATAAATAAAGCTACTCGGCAATCGAATGGTAAATTTCCATATTCTTATCGAATCTGTCGAATTTTGCCAGCCGGAAAATCAGCGATCTAATTATATGAAGAATCCATGCGAGAGAGGGACTCAGCCCCAAGAAGTTGATATAAAATGTCTGCCACGAACTTCGACCTCGTTATTGTGCCCAACAGCTGGTCAACGTTTGGCATTGTTTTCAAAAGTTTCAAATTCGCAGTGACTGCGACAAAGCGGACGTTTATTTTACGTGAACAGCCAATGAATGAGGTTAGGTTGGTCATACCGAAACATATATAAAAATAAAGCTACTCGGCGATCGAATGGTAAATTTCTATATCTTTGTCGAATCTGTCGACAAGGCGCAACTTTGTTTTCACTTCACAAACACCCTGGCGTAAACTCTTATCGGTACTTGAATATTAGTATTGCTAATATCGAGCAACACAGAAGCCTCCGTGTTAAATTTTCTTAGGCCAACCTAACCTAAAAACCGTAACCTGACTACGTACCCTGTAGGTACTCGAGTATCTATGGGCTCTCGAGACGCGAAGTGTGTACGAGTAGAAAAAGAGTAAAAGACGGCACTTGGGACTCTCGGCAGCTTCGGACAAGTAAAAAAATATAGTACGAGATTTCGAATTTACAAAATAAATAAAAATGGAGAATTCACGGTTTTCTTTTACTTTTCCAATCCAAACAACTATTTTCATCGATCACGATACTTTTGTGCTCTCGTCGTGTTTTCACGTCCATTGCGAAGCATCTTGAAATTGCCCCTTATGTAATTTTCTATAGTCGCCGTACCCGAAGTTCCTATGCATTTTTAAGCAAATTTCTTTTTGCAGTTTACGATACGAAAATATTTATTTTATCGCCAAAAATTTCATCGCGTACGTAAAATATCTTTTTTCTTTTTACCAATCCTACGTAAAAATTTATTCTATCAATCCGCAATTATTTCTCGATGATAATTTATATCTTTAATACGTGACGCTTTTCCTCTTATTTCGATATATATATTTACTCTGGAGTAAATACAGTTCGATATTATACGCGTATTATATTGATTAACCGTATCAGGAGGAGGATGTATACATATATACTAAATATACCAGAAGTCAACTTTATGAACACAAAAGAAAAATATTGACGGTAATCGTGGATTTGGAAAATATTGATCTTGTGGTTGAAAGAAAAAATTTTTTGTTAATTTCAAGAAGAAAAAAAATTAATGAAAGGGCAGGAAAAATATGGAGGTAATTATGATTGTTATTAATCGTTGATAAATTTTAACATGGGACAGCCTGCGGGAATCTTGGAAAGGATATAATAAAAAAATTTTAATACGTTATTCAATCGCGTTTGAAAATTATGGAAAATTTCTTATTAACGTAAAACAGTAATTTCCTCTCCTCCTCCCAGGCTCTTACTGCTTACGTCGTTTACTTTAATAAATTAACGTTTAATCTAATGGGCTACGATATCAGGGATCTCACGGTACACGATATCACGGATGGGGTACACATAACTATAACATTAATTTAATTAATTAACGTGCATATATACATATATTGTATATATACAGTTATCGTTGCTGTATCATATATCTATATATATGTACATGATAGCACAGCTATCACTATAGGGACATTCTAAGGAAAACCATTAGTGCCGAATCGTTTGTACATATCGATAACGTGATAAAAAGTTTTTTTACCAAAAAATTTTTCAAAAATTTCATCCAGCCTCACTGTCACCGCGAAGAAGCATTTTTAAAACGACCGTCAACGATACCAAACAGACGCCGCAGGTCTCGCAAATAGATAAAAAAAGTTGGGTAATAAAATTCTGCTTGAAATTTCGTGATGCAAAATAAAAAACGAAATTTTGAAAAATCCTTCCGATAGTACCCATAGAATTTTTAGATGAGTAAAATTTCTTTAATTATTAAACCTCGTAACGTCAATCGAAATTCAGTAACGTACCCGTAAAACCGTCTGGCAGTCCCCTAGGATCACGAAGGGACGTCTATAGCCGCGAGGTCATGGGTCATCCTACGTGTGACGTAATACGCGTCATCAATTTCACGAACAGTTAATTCTCGATGATCCCGCCAGAGCGCGATCGGCGTTTATTCGATGCGACGCTAAACGCATAAATTTCGATAAGTCCAGTCGGTACGGCTCGTGCGATGACGTAACAATAATAATAAATCATCGATTGATATCTGACTAAATCGATTCGACGCGTTCTCATCGCCGTCCACTCCTATAAGTCACCACGTGTATACATAGATATACGTAATACGTGCGCGATGCGTCCGTCCAGGCATTCAGCACGGCTGTTTTTCCCAGACCTTGAATGACCCCGATGATTCGTGACGCGACGGCCAAATTATGACTCGATGCTTCTCTCGTGTTAAACTGCTCAACTGGGACGTATCAAACTTTACCCAGAAGTCAAATCGATCTTCATTTGGTACACCGATAAACAATGCAGGAACAGCCATTCACGTTTAATGACGAATACAAATTTTTTTTTTATTTTAACCACCAAAAAAAAAATGTTCCTAGTAACTTTCGCCATCTTGCAGGAAACACTGTGCGAGCCAAATGCATGTACATAATGGGACGAACATACTCTATAATAATTAAAAGACGCACATAGTACACGTGCAGAGCGATAAGAGGACTCGTTTGATAAGAGGATTTTGTAATTTGAATAAATTTTCTAAACAAAAGTTTTTTTCAAAAACGAGCCCTACCGATCGCAACGTTACGGTTAAGTCATAATTTTGTTCAGTGTGCACGGGCAAGGTGAAACACTGGTGGCTGCGTCTGTTGTCTTATGGTCTTGATGATTGTAGAAAATTAGATATTTTTTTGTTTTCAGGTAAAATTACACTGCAATTTTTTTTTCTTCCTTTTCCGACGGTAAGACAACCGCGCTACTACCTTTTTGACACGGGGCACCGTAAGACTGAAGAATCAACAAGGTGGATTCTCATGTAGAGACAGGTGTAAGGTAGAACGGGGTAAGTAGGTACAGTCTGTCGTAGGGGATGAAGCGCTGAAGAGGGCCGGAGGTACTTACCCTGTGGATCATACTTACTGGAAAAGTTCCTTGTCGCCAACATCGTCGTCAGGATGGCGCCCTGTTAGCGTAAAGGAAAACAAAAAAATATATATAAACCAACGCTATTAACTAAAGTGAAAAAAGAACTGAAGACATGAGTGAATAAATGTTTTTAAATACAAAATCAAAAAAGAGATAAGACAGGACAAACGAGATTCCGACGTGAGAATAGAAATTGGATTTGATTGTAATTTAATAAATTCGATCGAATTCGTATTATTTTTTTTCATATGTACAAATATCACTTTACCTCAGGAATCGTCACTTCCTGCTGACGACAAAGAAGGAATCGGTTCTTCAGTGCTCTCATTTTCAAAATTCAGGAACGTCCCGACGCCTCTGAATTTTATTTACAAGTACACCCACGATGAACGCGAAATACTTGAAATTTATCTATTTTACGAATCTTCATTCTATTTTGATTTTTATTTTTTACATCGTAAAGTTCACTGCACGACTGTGGTTTTTCGTTTTTTTCCTGTCAGAAATTTCACATTTTTTTTTTAACTGGTTTGTTTCTTTACACGGTATATATGCTCGCACAATTTTAATTATCGATGTACGTTCGCGCTTTGAATGTTTTTTTTTTCAAAATTTTAACGATTCTTCCATTTTTATTTGTCACAACGTCTCCAGCGACAATGTTCATTTACAACGGGCGACACCTCCACCCGGTCCGTCATGTGGCAACGGCTCAACAATCCAGGCAGGACTGCCTAGTATTATCATTAGTTCAGGCGTCCAACACACAGAGTGTATCGGTGCTCACTGGCAGAGCCAGAAGCCTCAGTGGTTACCGGTAGGCGATACTTGTAAAAGTCAAAGCGATGGCTTTCGATTCCTACCAAGGTTCGGTACACAGCTTATCGATCGACGCCAGTTTATTGTCATAGTCACGTTATTGAGTAGTTAAAGAAAAGAAACTATTTTTTCAAATTTTACAAAATTATCGCCAAACTTTATAACCATTAAAAAAAGAAACTAATAAATTATGAAAAATTCGATATATAAAAAGATTTTAAAAATGCAAAAAAAATTTAAAAAACATGACCTTCGTATGCTATCAGACTTAACGTCGCGATTCCGCGCAGCTTTGCAAGTTGAATACGAGCGCCGACCGTCAAGGCGGATCCGTATGCGTCGAAAAGTCTGTGACGCTTATTGCATCGTGGATATTAATTGAACTAAAGATTTTATCGGACGCGACAATAAAAACAGACTCAGCCAGTGGCAACTGTCTATGAGAATCGAAGGAGTCGATTGCGTCACGAATTACCAAGGCGTCGTTTCGATAATTTAAATTGCAATAAAAGTTCGAGCAGTCGTCGCGACGCGATCGTAATTGAAAAAACAAAGAAAAAGAGAAAAAGAGACTCTCAGGAAGAAGCCTTAGCATCGCCGACATAGAAACGACGTCCGTTAATTGATTCAAGATCAACTCCGAGAGTACGCGTTCTTAAAGTGACTCTTGAAGCGTCGCGACGCATCCCAATAGATCTCTAGGCTCAAAGAAAGCCAATATAAAAATTCCCCACGTAAAAGTAACATCCGCCATTTTCCTCCTATCGAAATCGTACAATATGATAATAAAGAAAAAGTTGCCATTAAAAAACGTCACTACAATTATCACCCTCTTTCCACCCAGTCAAAATGGCCAATTTCAAACAGGCCAAAACTCCCGCGTAAATTTTTCATATCGACTCACCGTCGCCCATGTTCACTCCGATCGCCGCGCTCTCTGGCGGCTGTTTAATTTTCGACGATTGCGCGTCGCACCTTGTTATCGCTGTCATTATTTCATTCGTACAAAGACTCCTTTTGCGTGGCTCGGAGTTATATTAAAATTCTTTATATTATTTTTTTCTTCTCCTTATCTTTTTTCTCTTACCTTCCATTCCGTTATCTCCCTTTTCTTTACAACCACTGCCATCTTGGGCATTCCGGTCCGAGCTGACACGCGTGAAAGTCTTTCGTATTAGCACAGCTAATAAAAACGGATACGTCTTTTAGAGTGTCGATTAATTTTCTTTACTCTCTAATACTACCTTCTCTCTCTCTCTCTCTCTTATTATTTTTCTTATTTATTTATCTCTCTTTTTACCAGGGTTACGGTGTCACCGCACGTCCAACCGTGTCTCCTTATGGAATTCAATTATGCTTCTCCTCCTTGTCAAGATCGCTAAATGCCAGGGATCGCGATCTTAGAGGACAAAACCAGATAGAAACGAGAGCAGAGTACGACCTCGGCTACAGGAGTAATTCAAAGCGACGGGACAAAGTTGCGTTGGGTAACGTTTCACTAGGAGGGACTAAATTTTCAATTAAAATATTCGTCAAATTGAATCTCGATTCAAAACTGTCCACAGGATTTGCCGGTACGTCAGGTGCCTCTGGCAACAGACCGTAAACGGTAAAAAAAATACAGTCGCCTTTACACAAAAGCAAAAAAAAAAGATTGAAAACTATTAAATCTGTCAGCGACGAATAAATTTTCAATTGCTCGATCGATTACAATTTTCAGTTGAAAGCAATTTCAGTTTACTTTTTTTTCTCTCAACCTTTCACCGCCTTACGATATTGTCGCTGGGTGTCATCATCGGTCGCCTTCGTGAGAATCGGACATTGGTACTGTGGCCTGATACTATTATTATTATCAGCGTCAAATGGAAACCGGCAGCGAGTTAATTTATAACGGTAAGCTTGTCATTGTCACGGTAGACTTAACGAATTCTTCTTTTTTTTTCCATTCCTCTAATTTTCATCTTCCTTTCTATCCGAAACATTATTACGGCTAAACAATCGACACGGATAATTCAACCTCTTGTCTATTTCATTGTCAAGTATAATTAACCCTCTAGAATCTTTCGTTCTCACTTTACTCGCTTGTCCTGGTCCTATCTTCGTTACAATTTTTTTTTCTTTTCCATATCCTTCCACATTTTCCACTTACCTTCAACTTGCGCCTCGCGTTGAATTTCTTCAAGCAGTCGACAGTCTCTTGTCTGTGAACGACAGACGCGACGCGTTCACGTTGCTGTAAAAGACAGAGAAGAAACGTTTAAATTGGTAGAAATACCGTAAGTACAAAGGGAAAATTTTGGCAAATTTCAGATTTTCAAAAAGAAAAACTTACGCAGATCCACGGGTGCTTCAGTGCCTCGCTGGCCGTGATCCGTTTGCTTGGGTTAACCGTGAGCATCTGATTGATAAGATTCTTCGCCTCCGGCGTCACAGTGTCCCATTCCGGACTTGGATACTACGAAGAGATTCAAAGTAAACAAGATACGATAAGAGAATAAAGTGATAAGAACAAACTTCAAATTTATCTTTCAGACAGAGCAAAAGGGTTGCCATTGGTTACCAAGGATCTACCGTGTCATATTAATCTTAAAAAAAATTTACATATAAAAAAACCCTCCAGACATTCTTCAATCTTTGGCATAGAAAAAAAAAAGTCGAACAAAATTTTTTCCAAATTATCTTCCAGTCCTACTCACGTCGTAGGACCCAGTCTTTATCTGACTGTATAACCTGTGCTGATCCTCGTCCCAAAACGGGGGATAACCAACGAGTAAAATATACAGGATAACACCGCATGCCCATATATCCACAGGTTTCCCGTACGGTTCCTTCTTCAGGACTTCCGGGCTGAGATAACCAGGCGTCCCGGCGAAGCCTGAGTGATAAAGAAAATTCGAATAAAAAATACATTAAAACGATCATCCCTACTTTTTTTATACTTACCAAACCATGCTTGCTGCTCGCTCTGTACCTCAATGGCGAGTCCAAAATCAGCTAACTTCACGACGGCACCTTTGGCTTTACTCGCCAGGAGTAAATTCTCAGGCTGCGAACCGAGGAAAACCAGTTTTACCAACGTGACAAAGACGACGCGGAATAAGAATAAGGATAGGGGAAATCACTGTAATCGGGATCGATCAAAGAATCGATTAAATCCGTGCGTCTTAACTCACCAAAATGGCGGCCATCCGTCACTCTCTTACCTTCAGATCTCTGTGCACGACTCCGTTGTGATGGCAATGGTGAACACTTTCCAGAATTTGTTGAATACAGTGCGAGGCGTCGGCCTCGCTGTAGAATTCTCGGGCGACGATATCCTCGAAGAGCTCGCCGCCGGTTACTCTGTCAAAAGGTAATTGGAATTTATAGTTTTACGTGAATTACCAAAAAAAAACACACACATAGGACAGGGAGGTACGGTACGGGTGAAAAGTGAAAAAAATTATATACCCAGTGTACAAAAAATAAAATAGACCCCTAAGTACGTACCTACCCTCAACCCCCCCTGCCCCAACCCCCTAAAATACTTCCAGCGGCTCTTATACCCCGTGACTTGGAGAAAAGCCAATGAACGGCTTTGTTGCCTGAACAAAGTAGCAGCAGACAAGTGTATACGGTGAACGTAAGAAAATGCGACGCGATGCAGGTAATAGGATAATTGTGAGACTTATGAAAGATATATATATATATAGTGCGATTAATGAGTATATTATATAGTTATATATGTGTATAATAATAATGATACAATATAGTACAGTCAATTGCAGTAAGTGTATAGGTAGCGAGTAAAATGCCGCGCTGAGAATCGGTAATGACAGTTGGACACAATGGCCATAGAGTATATAAATTTAATTAGGCGCGTGTAAAAAGTAATATTGAAAAAGAAAAAAAGAGTGACTCAAAGGGGAAAAAAGTATGGAAAAAAAAAGTAGAAAAGAAGGAGACTGAAATCCCTCCTTTCTTCTCCTCCCGCCTATGACAGAGGAGACGTCTGGCACTGAATGGCTACTTTCACTATTCCGCTTTTGTCCGCGAGTCTTGATGGGAATACCAAAAAAGGGAGGGGTTAAGTAAAAAAAAAAAAAGTTGAATAGGTTCGACCATCGGACTCTGTCCATGTAATCTAACGCGATGCTGATTGGTCCAGTGGCTTCGGTATGCGGAACAGAATATGCGTACTATGTCGATAATAGAGTAAAAGCTGTGAATATGGATTTTCAGTGGGCGTGAATAAAAAAAAATCTATCAATGAAAAATGAAAAAAATTATTTAAAAATATACACGAGATGAGAATCTATCGTAGAAATACTTACAAGTCGAATACGAGGTAGTGGAAGCTTTCCTCCTGTATACTGTCGTGTAATCTTACTGTAACATAAAAAGAAAAGTAGAATGTAAAAGAATCGTAAATATCTTTTCCCAAAAAGTACAATAATTTGAAAATTCATGAAATATAAAGTTAGTCCACTCGTATTATTCGTATAAATAAAAAAAAGATGTCCTAAATAATTAAAATCAAGAACCCATGAGATTTCGGTCGGAACAGTGTCCGTCCTTGTCTTACGCGTGCAAGTTCCCATGACTCTGTCTCTCTCGCACTCGCGTCAGGTATACGAAATTCAAAAAAGATATTCATCTTTATCTTTCGACCGTTTCCTCGATCGTCTGCTGACCTTCTTCGAGCGATTAGATTTTCTGATCCTAAGATTGCGCAATCTTAAAAAAAAAATGGCGGACCTACGAACTTCAATCTCTAACCGTATCGTCGGTGCCGTCGGATACGGACGAAAGGACATACGTCGATTCTCGATATATTATTATTACGAAACATCGTAGCTGCGCCGCACAGGCAGATCCAAGGAGAAACTCGAGCGGCAATGCGGTCCCCATATTTCGCCAAGATATTGCGATTTCCATTAAATCGCTCGACTGGGTAATTGCCGGCCATACATTATGCATTATCGTACAATGGAATCGGCGAGGTGCAGTGCGACGTGTCTCGTGATTTATTGTGAGGATGTGACGAGGCGATTCGAAAATCCTGTACTATAAATCCCCATATACGTAAAGGCACATATTATATATATAACACCCGGTACATAAACACATACATTCACAAAATTCATATTACCAGACTAGATCGCGAAGAACGGTCACGTGCCAGTTTGAATTTTCCCGCCAACAAAAAAATAACCTCCAAAATTCAACCCAAAGGCTCTCCCGTACGCTGGAGCAATAAAATGACGTAAGAAAGCTAAGATAACCCGGCGAAGATCTGTTTAACCCTCCCCACCCAGATTTCAAAGATAACGACTCTACCAGCATCCAAATAAGATACGTGATTTCAATGCACGATCTCTTGAATATTTCTTTCCATAGACTTTCTTTTTCTCTCTTTTTTCTTTACACCATACAGAAAATATACCCGTCCAATTGGATGCTCTTTGGAAAGCAGAGCTACGTGTTGCCTATGAAAATGTTCTTTTTTTTTTCTTTCGGTCCAAGAGACTGCGTTTCCCATGGCAACCTGCTGCGACAGTTGTATATATGTATATATCGTACATATATAGATATACAGAGCTCCGTTCTGGTAGTAAGGATTCGTTGTGCCACATCCTGGTAAGATTTAGTTGGCGCTATGCATTTAACGGGTTGGCTCGTAAGCTTTTACAGGCCATTTGCTTTCGGCTGCGCCATGACGCAGGGGATGAACGGGGAGGAGGGAGGAGGGTCAGAAATGGTGGCAGAGAAGTGCAGAGTGAATTCGCGGGATTTCCTGCGATTACACAAGAATACGTAGATTTTGCTGTGGGTAACGGAACACTGTTAATGGTGTATATATGCATGTATAGTATACGAGTAACAGTGGGGAAGCGTCGCGACGCTGTTGATTTGCATCGCGTCGTTTGGAACGTTACGGTGGAAATTCCTGGCATACATACATATATATATATATAGTGATGAGAAGTACTTCGGTTACACCTGTCTTGTATACCTGTATATACATACCTTATAAGGTTCGTAGATTTCCCTACAGAGCAGCCCATAGCGATTCTATAGGTTGACGAGCGTCGCGACGGCCGGGTTCTGCGTAAATTGCTTCGTTATTAGTTGCTTAACTGCCGTCGTGTCTTAATAATAGAAACCTTTGGATTACATTAAAGTTCAACTCGAGCTGGTTGTGATAGAAAATTTCTTGGGAATTTCCAAAAGTTTACTTAGCCCCTGGTAAATCGTACGAAAATTGTGTGAACCCGGCTTAAGATTTTATTACGCGTTCCAGGTTACGTTGTAACGCGTCACTTACAGAGATGCTATCATCTGTTTCAAATGGCGTTATCAGTAGGTTTTGGCGAGAGTTTGAATTGTGGATCAGGAGTACGGAAGTAACTATACCTACTTCCGGTTAGTGACTCCATAAAAATGGCTCGCTGGGATAAAAGGGAAGTGTGGATACGTGCCAATGGCTTGTAAGAGAAGTTATATATATGTATATATATATATATAAGGATCAGTCGGTCGTGGAGAATCGAGTGGATTTGGCGAGTGGTCCAGGGAGCACGTATCTCACTAGGGAAAACTTTCACGTCTAACGGGTCGAACTTGAAAAATCGGTACGTCGTGGTAACGCGTGAGAAAGTTTTTCGCGACTTGTTCAAAAAAAAAAAAAAAAAAAGATGGCAAGGGAGATATAAATTAGCGAAAGTAAGTCGAGTTATTTCGCAACGTTAGATCGGCGACCGTAAATTTTCAGACAGTCAAGGGGCTTATATATTAAATATACATACGTATATAAATAGATACGTAGGACGATGATCAATAGCCAATGATCAATCTTCTACGAGCGAAACGGTGTCATATGGGTTATTGCAAATCAATCGATTACGAAGCGAAAATAAGATTTTTAAATATATGAGGGATTGTGTTGATCTAAATTATTTTTTCGATATGTATACGTATGTATATTTTTTTTCGACTCTCTCTTAATAGACTACACGTTTCTTTTTTTTAATAATACACAGCTAATAACGATCAGCTGCTAGTAGGAAGAAAAGAAATTATGCCTGATCCACAACGAGAGATCGGGAATTTGTTCTTTCATCCTCATCCGTTATATCAAGTTAATTGGACCGTCGAATTACCTTGGCTTAATTTCGGCTCGAACCTATTAAAAGGTTGTAGTTTAATTGGCTCGAAATTAATGCGTCATTAATTACCTTCGTAAATCACGAGATTTATTAAGCGATTCACGTGTTATAAGTCATTATTGCGTCGGATCGAGAAAAAAACAAAATACCCGGTATAAATTTCAGGTGATAAGTCAACCTTTTTAATCAACTTAATTCGAGTACAGATACGAATATTCCGATCCTGCGATGCATCATCAGAAATTTGTCAAAGGGTGGCGCTAGTGTTCCCAAAGTAACTTTGGATGCTCGTACTGTATTCGCGATCTGGCACGTGTCCCCCATTGAGGATTTAAGTTACATTGGAAGAGGCAGCCAAAAAATAAAAGGAAGGAAGAAAAGAGGATGATAAGGTACACGTAATAAAAAATGAATTCTACGCGTGTCGATCGTCGGGAATTGACGTTTCGTCTCGTACAAGACTTTTTATTTCCACCGTGTAATTCCAGGTCGAATCCCCACAGGAATTCCCTGTTCCATACGTGAGCGTATATAGATCCCGAGTAAAAATATAATCATGAAGACACATAGGGGATCGATGGATCAATTTGAAATCAGTCGATCATTTTCCCATATCAAACCTGATTGTCATGACGAAATGGTATCCTGAATTCAGGACTATATCCTACGTTATCTATGGTCCGGTAGGTTGCGTCATCGTATGAATACTCAATGACGTCACTGTCATGGATTTTCACGCGCACGTTATTTTACCGTGTAAAACAGTCTCCCCTATGAAAATACAAAATGGGCTGATAACATCGTTTCAAATTGCACTGTCTGTGTATACTGGATTTTAAATATTCATTAGAGTAACGCTTACTGCACGATAAAGCGTCCATGTTTGAGTGAGAAAAAGAATTACGTCATTGTAGGACAAGCGTGTCACGTGGATGGGAGTGAAGATTCGTTTATTTAAAATTGGGGTTGATTAATTGATGGACTGAGGAGGGGGGAGCAAGGGGGGGCCAGGGGGCTCACCTGATGAATTAGTCGGACGATATTGCACGAGAAGTTGTTGAGGTCGTCGTCCTTTGTTAAATTAGGGCGTCCAGGGGCGTAGAACGTTGGTAGGTTGAAAGCATAGGGATTTTCATGGTTACCCTCGGGGGAGAAGCAGTAACGTACCATCACGAGGTCCGTGGGGATGGTTGGTGAAAAGAAAAAGAAAGTGGAGAAAGGAAGGAAAAAATGACGGACGTAACGTAGAAAAGATAAATAGCGATTCAGTGAGACGAGGGGAATCTGCTATGAGGGAGGGAGGGGGTAGAAGAGGGATAGAGTTTCTGCGAATAAAAATTGATAATAGAGATAAGGTCGTAAGATAGTATACAAAACCAGATGCCTGTTACACGTCGGACGTCAAGAGAAAGTATTATCGCGTGATCTTCGCGAAGACGAAAATATTTCTATAAATAATGGCGGAGTATAATAAGAACGAAAGGGGATGGGAAAGGTGAGAGTAAAAAAAAGAAGGAGGATCCTCGAACGGAAAAAATTTAAGATTTGCATTGTCTGGTGTAAAGTGCCAAGAGAAATATGAAATGAATTTAACGTCAAAGAGGGAAGCTGGGATTAAAGGAACTTTCGTGGGTTTGTTTGACTGTTAAGATGGCGTTGAAAGAAAAAAAAAGAAAAAATTACGTACCTGGATCCACAGTGAATTAAGATTGAAGCCCGAGTGAGAGACGTGGCGAATGCAGGGGTTAACGATATTGCCTGTTAAATCGTATAGTTCGGATAAAATGGAGCTCGAGTCTAGATATTGAAGAGAGAAAAGAATTAGAAGCAATGCGTCTCTTCGTTAGGATATTGCCCGAGTTAACGGCGCCAGGACTTAATCTGAATAACGTTATAGCCAGAGGGTTTTAGCGGGCTGTATGCTGCCAGTATATACAAGCATAAAATACCCGAGTACATAGTCTGGTATATGCATGTACATACGTACAAAGTGCATTGTACTGCGCACACAGAATACATAAGTGCATACACGGTATATCCTTAAGGCAACGTAGACGAAACTGCAGAGTACCCAACGGCCGCCATTTCTGACGTTCAGGAGACATTAAACGGTATTACCAACGTGACGGAGGTCGTACGACTATGATTCCTGATAGCCTAAAGTGATTAGTATCGCGTTCGTGACTTTCCTTGTTATTCCGAAACTCCATTAAAACCAGGCAGTCTCGTGCCAACTGTGGAAGTTCTGGAGTCGTCCGCCAGGGCGTTGGCATCGCGTACCTATAACACATAACGAACTAGACCACCAGACCCTTCGAAGGATTAAGGCCCGATGCGTCGGGTAAAACGCAGAAAGAAAAGGAAGGAAGAGTAAGACGCAGCTGCGTAAACAAAGTCCAAGTAACGTTCGGAACGCCCACCCAGACGATTCGCATCTTTGTCTTATCAAGATCGTAAGATTAGGTTAGAAATAGAACAAAGCCGTTCAGAACACGTGCATTCGAACGTACCTCAGGTATAAAGGGCAGAGCGTGGGCCACGTGCAAAATGGCGGGTGGGTTCGACTTTGAAATGGCAGTTGATTCGACGTAGACATAATAAATAGAAAAAAAAACCAAGTTATATACAAAGCGAACTCAGAAGGAATTTCAATGCTTAAATTTATTATATTATTTATTTGTTAACATCGTTACGTAACCTCACTCTTATCTGATTCTTCATCCGCTATTTTTTCTACGGTCAGAAATAGTTCATTCTTTTCTTTCCGTGATTCACATCCTTTTTCGACACCCCGTTAAAGGACCTGTGAAAGTTTGTCGTGCCTCGCGTTTCGCTATCGAAACGAAGAGGCTGGCTGCCTTCGCTTCAATCAATATCACTTGTTGACTGAAAACAGACACGAGCCCGGCATTACGAAGCACGTTGTAGAACGGATACGATTTATTGTTCCCTACTGGGGAAGACTGAATAGAGTCGTTCG
The DNA here is from genome assembly GCA_030142635.1 of Trachelus troglodyta. NCBI lineage: Eukaryota > Metazoa > Arthropoda > Insecta > Hymenoptera > Cephidae > Trachelus > Trachelus troglodyta. The sequence goes on along the minus strand of JARQTJ010000420.1, from coordinate 2,931,919 downwards.
ATGAATAAAAGAATTGGCACGGCCGATGCTTATACAGAGTCATATATAGATATATACGGTGGTATATACTATATATATCCTATATATAGATATATATACACAGGCCCAAAGACTTTACCTGTCTATATAGAATACCTACCCTATCTAACCTATAGCCAACGGTCCGATCGATCTTATGAATTATTAAACCACGGAGACTGGGGGACCCAATTTACAAAAGGTGTCCCCTTAGAAATCGATAGAGCGACATTGTCGTTCGATCATTGATTTTTCGCGACGCGTGACAAGCAGAGTTTCGTGCGACAGAGACATAACCCGTCATGCGTTTTATCATTATGGGTATACCTATATCTGCACTTTTATATGATTGCAGTTCCATGTGCAATATGAGAATAAGAAATTTGAATAAATTTCACCAATATTTACCGAGGATTTAAGAGTTGATTTTTCGACACACATGACGGTGTAAATTTTTTTTTTCAATGTTAACAAGCACACCGGGTATCGCAGTTTTGGTGGGATCAAGCAAAGCAGACTAAGACAAGACGGTAGTTGGAAGACGCAAAGCAAATTGAAGCAGGATGGAGGGACAGAAAATGGTTGCCGAGTATTGATCTACATTCTCGGGGCCTTTGTCTTTCCAGAAATTTCAAGATGGTGAAGGGAGAGAAGGGGTAGGATGGAGAAGAAGAAAAACTCAACCCCTAAAACGTCCCATGTAAATTCCCCGAGCTTTTTGACTCCCGCGTTACCTAGCGGAAAAGGGTCCAAAAGAATAGTAAGAATCTTTTTGCCTGTGCACCGCGATATCATGTAATTTCTTGCGGGGACTAATGGTCGGGTTACGTAAGCGCGCGACGGTTAGTAGAGCGGGAAAATTCAAAAGATGGTAAAAACGAAAATATTACTCGAGCTGGACTGGCTCGCTCAAAAGTACATAAGAATACGTACTGACGTGGCTCCACGTCCGACCGAACGAATATTTATGAGCTTTCATGAAAACGCTCTTAAGGGCTTAACGACACGTTTATCGTCGTCCTACAGCCTACCTGTATATAGGGTGGACAACATTAAGGCTAGCGCATAAATCATACGGTGTAGCGTCTACTAATATCATGGAGTAGTCCAGCCATTTTGTAATACCAAATTCTATTATTGAATTATACCTATTAAATAAAGACGAGAATAAGAAAATGGCTATTTTAATGCTATATATATATATGCTCTATACATAGCTATAAAAAACGATCGTTCACGGTCATGGCTATACTGTCTTAAATAATCAAAGAAACTCTTGAATTCGTAGCCTAAGAAATTTTAGGGGTTGTAACGGGGTGTCATAATTCATGTATTACAGCAAGGCCTTAGATGCCTTTAAGAAATTTTTTTTATTTTCTTTCTCAACCCATTCTCTCGGGCCAACAAGGGTCATAAATTCGATTGATTTTTAAGGGGGTAAATAAAAAAATGCTATTTCTGGGTAAACATTTGCAGTGTTAAGCAGCGATTGCACTCTGCACGTGTCGGACTGTTTATCGAGAAATACGAGAACGCGCGATGTCAGCGGGTTTAAGATAACAGGGGTTGACACGGGACAGGGTGTAAAATTGAAAAGGATTTTCTACCTCGTGAAAGACTAAACCGACTACTGTGTATAAGATGGCTGGAAAGATTATTACGTAACGGACTATACCTACATGACCTATGACCTCATCCCTGGAGCACAAGTCGCGTTCCAGTACGCTTGACTTTTTATATGATTAATTGAAGCAGCAACACCCCTTTTCGTTGAACCCTATTAACGACGATTTGAACAACCACGCTGTTAACACAAACGCATTTAGCCAGCTACCACCCCCTAAACCACCCCTTCGACTCCGTTTACATAATTTTTTAGGGTTTCTAAATTCGTGCGAAACATATCCCGAGATTGACCACCGTAGACATTTTTAATAACTGCGAAAAATTCTTTAAGACCGTTGCGAGAGTAATTAAAAAATATCCTTGAAATCTCATGGGGAAATAACGACGTGAAAAATTTTACCTTCGGATTTAAATCGATCTACACGAAGTTTGATTGTGGAAAAATAGCGGTAGGTCCGTGCCGAGAAATATTCTATGAAAATAGCTCTCTAATAATATGTATATTGTGTGTTGAAATGACGAAGAATAAATTAATTAGTATAAACAAATTATAAAGTATTAATTAGTATAAACAATCTCACTAAAGATAAGTCTGCATATATTTTATCCAATTAGACCGGTATGAATATATACTTACGAGGTTAGGTATACTTGTAAGGACAACTTGTCAGATTTAATCTGAGTCTCGATAGAGGCTGGGTTATATTAAAGCTTATCACGTAATTAACCCTTTCGACGAGATGCACGCGTGTCCGCACTTCGTTAAAGGTAACACTCGACTATTCGTGTAAAGTGCAGATACGACAGTATGCATTTACTGGTGGAACGTGCAACGCTCGTTAAACAACAAGCATCCTCGACAATAGACGTTACAACGGGCGATGAGAAATTAACCGTAAACCCACGATTAATTAGGACATTCCGACTTGGCTGCGATAGCAGTGTACTTATCATCTAATGATTAACCAAAGACACGAAGTTAATTGTACATTGAAATACGGATGCGCTGAGAACGTAGTTGGTCGTGGGTTGGATTAAGTAGGAAATTCCGCCACCGGCGGCGCCACTAGCACCGACCCGAGTCACGTGACAGATGTTGTTGAATTGCCTAGCAACGGGTCTCTGTCTCTCGGTTGCATTGAGTTTACAAATAATTAACGAAGAATAAAAGAAAATACGATTGACGTCTCGATAAGTTTGCTAGTTATCGAAACAGTGAATGAATAACGGAAAAGCAATCGCATGGAATATTCGAATGTTTTGCACGGCACAGCCATGGCCAGAGATACGACTATACCGTTTACTATAAGATAAGCAGACGAATAAATGCTTATGAACTGTTTTGTAATACAGAGATAAATAAGTTAATAAATCCTAATGGTTGCTGAGACAAGACGAACGTCAGGCGACGTAACAGAATTCCTTTGTTTCTCGTCCCTAACGCATTCCGTAGACTCAGCCACTTGGACACGACCGCTCTCACGGTTTGTATAAAAACACGTCACTTCTTCAAATCTCCATAACAAGGAGACTTGAATATTATTTATCATTTTCCACTTTCATGAAACTCGGCTAAATCTTAGCTATGAAGATCGGCCATGAGTTCAGGAAAGCACATGGGGACCGGCACGTGTCATTACGAGTACGTGCGTGTGTATAAATAAGTATTTAAGGTAACTTTTAAAAGAAGCATCTAAGTGATTAAATAACCAACGATCGATCATAATCGGACAATTTCGTAGAAGCCAATGGTACCAGCGTCCTGGTCCAGATTCCACGAGAATTAGAAAGAGGATAGCACGCAGGTCAATTTCTTCGTGTCAATTCGATCCACTCGATACGAGATAACAGCGAGAGGTGCCACGAAAGGGCAACAAAATGGCGGCGAGAAGTTTTACGTCACCAGAGGAGCAACTGAGATATGTAATTAATTGAGAAGAAACGGAGATGCGTGGCTGTAGCAGGACAACGATTACGGTATAAATAGTATATATCTACTAGCAACGTTAAAAAATTCAATTACGAATCAAAAAGAGACAAGTTTCTGAGTTAATAATTCTTTCACGCTCAAGAGCGGCCATGTTGCTCAAACTTATTAGCCCCTTCTCATCTACTGTCTCTCCACTCACTGACCCAGCTCCCTCTCCTGGACCAAAGTCTCCTTCCTGATAAAAGGACAAAAATGAATTGGCAGCCTGGAGGATGGATCGATACTCCTGACACAATAATATCCGCCCCCCCCCCCTACCAACCCCCTCTATGTCGGACGATGCTGACCGTTTCTTTTTTTTTCTTTCGATACTTTTGCTCGCTCAATATCAACGGAAACATTTCTTGGATCTAATAGCTTCCCGTCCACGTGACGCGACGGTCGCCTTGATTGCAGAACTCCGAGGCACGTGTATTAACCAGCTGCTTTCACGAGGGGTCAGAGGTGACGCTGGAAGTGTCGAAGGGGAGGAAGTTGGATAAGAGATATAATGGCCACGAATAAATATATATATATATATATATATATATATATATATATATCAAAAGTATTAAGAGAACTCACTCGGGGAATCGATTCGCTGATACCAGAGTAACCTCCTACCTTTTTCCAAGTACCACCTATACTACCTTCGACCTTACTATCCATCCAACCGAGAAGATTCCCTTCTAATCAAATAATTCCAGGTAATTAGAATCTCTGCAGTTCGATATCGTCGACGACCTTCGAATCTTTATGTAGCCATCCGATCCGACAGCGAGATAAATCCTTTACGGTCCAGTGCCTTTCGTGCAGTCTATCGAATGTCTACGTGTGCTATATGCTATCAAAAAGGTATAGAAAATATATGTAACGTATCATATAGAAGAATGTCAAAAATTGAAGATACACTTGTTGCAGATAACACGTCGCCCCTAAACTTAATTATCATCCTCTCTCCCATCTGAAATTAATACAGACGTCCCTTCTCGTATCTTGAAGGAATGGCAAAAAATATTAATTTTTTTCCCAATCATTTTCCCCTGTCATTTTCTTCAGAAAATTAAATAAAACTAACGTCGCGCTCCGGTTAACGTATCCAATCGTGCGATGATCGTTAAGTACAATTAGAGGTGTATATGGATTTCATTTACGCCGTTGTAAACGAGCTTAACTAGTTTACGTAACTGGGACACCGAGTTACGTTACGCGAATATACATGAAGGATGAAGACAAATTTGAAATTCAGGTATACAATAGTCTGTTGCCAATTACAGAAATACAGACACGTACACATAGACACGGTATGAGAATAATAATAATACTCTACCCCAAAGGAACGATCCAAAGGTGAAAATTGAACGATACGATAAGTCACCGATAACGATTGATAATATATGAAAATGACTGGAGCACCCTAAAGCCTGAAAACGTGTATGATAAAGCCATCACGATCAGATTTGCGATAAAGTCGTTTAATATATTTTTTTTAAATGCTTTATCTTGTTTTACTCCTTTTTCATTCCTTTTTTACCGATCATAGCCCCACCTCTCATCTTCGACTACCTAAAGGCGGGTTCTTACGATGTCAGGAAGATTGCGTCAATCAAGGCGTCGTAAGATCGACGCGATCGGCGCGACATAATGGCGTCGAGATTCCCTTGACATTTCCATGATGGGCGATCGGCGTCGATCGCTACTGCATTCAATTTGGATTAATCGTCAATTAAATTCAATCGTAGCCAATAAAAGTTAGTTGATCTTGACTCCATCGTATCGATCTGGTTGAGATTTCAGCAACGTAGTTGAACAATGTACAAATGATTTCATATATGAAAATACCATAACGGGCGACCGAAGATAAATGGAAGATACAAAGATATGGTAATCGTTAAAAAAAATCATTATGCACCGTAATAATAATAACAGCGATTAATCAAATTTTTTAAAAATTTAAACAAAAATTATTATCAAACATCTCGTTACTCACCGATATTCGCATGCTGCAGTTTCCTACATATCCGCGCCTCGCGTTCCAGCTTTTGAAAATCTGTAAAGACAGACAAATTTGTCAGCACATTTTTTATTCGACAAAATTCATCGAAACACACAAAAATTTTCATACATTTGTCGTTATTCAATTTTACGAAAAATAATTTATTTTCCACTTTTTTTTCCAGACCTCCCCATCGTCCGGATCCGACAGTGAGACGGTCTCATCTTTATATACCGGGTGACCTAGTATACCTATAGCATCGGCAGGAAGTGGCTTCAAAGGAAGTTTTTCAAAGCCAGCACTTTACGTATCGACGGAAGAGCAAGTAGTCACCGATGGTACGTAGTCGGGAGTTAGCATGTACCGGATATGGATATCAAACGGAAGAGACAGGAACAAATACTTGGTATCAGAAAAGCTTTCCGGTTGCTCGACTAATTAATCTCTAGTCGGACTGTATATATATATATAATTGCACTCCGTATGCAACATAGGGGATTAACGAATTCCGTTTAATTTCGACTTAATGAAAATCCCCAAAGGGCAGTAACTCTGCGAAACACGGATCAGCTCAGGTTTCTTCCAGTAGGCCGAATCCCATTGGGTTTGCTAAAATTTGCACGTGAAATTACATGAGCTTGATATTTCGTGAAACGGTAGAGTAAAGACCTTTAGGAAGAACGAAGATGAACCCTGGACCATTATACAGGGTGTCACCATAAAAAAATTCAGTTCTACAAATCATCGTGACAAAGTGAAAACATTGAGCATACTTTAACAACAAGGCTGATCCACATAACCACGTGACTTTCTTACAGTACAAGAAAAGCTACCGTAAGATCCTACAAAATTCAGCGGACGAAAGATTCAAACCAATCGGAAGTTCCCTTTGGTTTCAGAGGCTCAGACCTGCTCGAAATCTCTTTCGCTTCCGTAAAAGTACGTAGCCCGGAAGCAGGTCGATATACAAAACTCTGTAAAGACGGGGAGATAAGCTAAGGTTTTTTTACCCTTATGCAGATTTACGGCGGGAAATTCAAAGCTGGCGAGGTCCTAGCTGAATTACCTACTGAGGTTTCGTGATCTCCTCTTTACTGATTTAGGAGAAACGGGTCGAGTTAGATGAGTAGATACAACACGAAGTATATACGGTACACGGATGCACGTGTCTGTAGTAATATATATATATATTTTAATCTAATCAAAGCTAATGACGTAATCCCAGTAAGAACTTCTCAAAGCAATATACCCGTAGAAAAAGTAATATGGCACAGTAGCAATATAATGCTATTGCCAAGTATCCCCGGTGAAGTAGATACTGTATAGGGTAAGCAGTCCGGACAAAAACAACCCTTAAGCAATTGCCTGTAGGCATAAAGCCCACCGTAATTTCAGGGGAAAAAGGAATTGTGAAGTGAATGGAAAAAAAAGAAAGAAAAAAAAAAGGATTTTCTAGCAACTTCATTTTTTCTCGCCATAGCCGCGACGCCATTTATGGTCGCTTCAAGAAGCGTCCAATCCTTTCGACGCCTCCAAAAGAGGGCGGACGGCTACCGACGCCGATCGTCCTTCAGGAAATTTATACAGGGTTGTAAGGAATACCGTGTAATTTCATTCTTTTTCACCCTCTCGCCCGGTCACCTTGAAAGTAAAAAAAAATATGAAGATACCAAAATCAAGAATACACGTGAGAAAGAAAAACAAATTTTTTCCCCTTTATATCATCTGTATACTTTTTAGTCTTTTTTAACCTAACTATGTTTTTTCCCTTTTTTCATCTCCCTCCCCCTTTATTCATCCCTCAGAAGCAACGTCTCGGAAAATATATCAGTCTTACTTAACGAGAACTGGATATTGTCGGAGGGTCGGGGGGGGGTGACTTCAACCCCCTACCGATCGAACGTCCCCCCCCTGCCCGCCCTCCCTACTTAAACGCCCGTCAAGTGGCCGACATTACGCAAATGGCCCGTCGTTACGTTTTCTTGCTTCGAGTATATTTTCGTGTTTCCACATTTTCCATAGAAGTCGAGGATATGAGTTTCCTAGATTCACGTTTAGTATTTTTGATTAAAAAATTTATATATGTATACTGTATGAAGGCTAAATGTGGTATATTATTATTATCATATTTTTTATCTTTACCCCCACCCATGTGTATGTTTGTACGATACGCCTGGGTGGTCTCTCACGAAAATGTTTTTTTTTGAGAAAATAACAATTTTACGTAACATCCAATTAGATCGAGGCGATGCCCTCTGGTCGTATCGTGTAAGGGTACTGCCCTGCTTATTTTCTCTACCCTTATCGCAACGGCAAACAATTGCTTTACGAAGTAAATGCGGGATATAAATGAAGGAAATACGGGATATACGTTTTCAAATTTCATTATGGATATTTCAATGGAACTCGTACGCGTGGGAGATCCTGTGTAACTTGAAAAGGCTCCGTATCCTATGGGGGTTCAGGAGCGTAGTCAATTGTTGGGCAGCCAATTTTATTTAAGATTTTACAGCCGACGGGACACGCGTTGTGCGCAGTCTGGCGTAGAATTTAAAAAAAAAATATGAAAACGTAAGGGCTGCCATTGCCTGAGAAAAACGTGACTGAGAAGATAGGTCGTGGGTTTCTTATCGATTTGTGCGAAAAAATGGCTGCCCCTTGAGGTTTCAATAAACGTGGCAAGAGGCGGGGTGAGAATTTGAGAAAATATATATATTTACAGATAATTGTATTTTGACGTAACGAGATCGGAAAATTTTTAATTGACTTGGGAAAAAGTTTAAGGGAAAAATCAAATTATCGGAACTCCGTGCTGTACGTATATACACGGTTGCCAACTGAAGTTTCAACTTTTTATCAGAGATCATTCCGTAACTTTTCTACGGGATCAAAACTTCGTCCATCTTCGAAAAGTCTTATCAACCTGATAACATATACGCCATATCGATTCCCCTCGGTATCCGCAATTTTCATCTAGCTTTCTTTCAGTAATTTTCTTATTTTTTGTCGAATTTGTAAATTTGAAAATCCCCCGCGTAACTTCTCACCCAAAAATCTTAAATTTTATATATACATGTATACTGTGACATTACCCAGTAACGAATCCACATACGGAAATATATCCTTGAGGCACACGTGTACGACATATGGGGTACAAAAATTTTTTATGAATTCGTAAATTTGAAAATTCCCCGCATATTTTCTCACCCAAAAATCTTAAATTTGATATATACATGTATACTGTGGTATTATCGAGTAACGAATCCGCATACGGAAATATATCCTTGAGGCATACGTGTACGACATATGGGATAAAATAAATATATAATAAATATACCTGAGTATGTGAAGTGAGAGTCGGATGGATAAAAACGTGTATAGTATAGTACGTATGAGAAATTGTATAAATATATAGTGTACGGTCGTCGTAAAATAGGGGATATATAAAATATGTATAATTTCATGTGAAATTTTTAAAGCGAGACAACCATCCCTCTGACCTCCGACTTGACATCGTGACGTCATGAAATTTTCATCAAGTCCCACAGAGTTTATCGTCTCTTTGGGGTCGCGGGACACGTCCCACTGGGACTTTCAGAAAACTGGTCATCAGCGTTCATTACGTTATGTACATACATTAGTCACGTTAGAGCCAGAGTGGCAGCATACATCAGCATAGATGCAAGTCGGGATAGTCAGGATGTAATAAAATAGAGAGAAAAAAAAATTAAATGAAAGAAATATGCTGCTGTATTTATAAGCGTGTGTAGAGCCCATAAATATAGATATATATATACAAGTCCGAAAAAAATTGAAACAAAAAGTGAAAACTGACAGCATCTTTTTCCCTGGTATTTTTCATCTGAAAGGTACAGGGCGCATCTGATGGGAAAAAATGGCAAACCCGACAGGTAAAACGAATGTGCGAAAAGTCAAATTTGTAAAAAATAATCTTCCTGTATGGGGTGTAGTAAAAGTGGGGTTAATTGAAATGAGAAGTCATTGAATAATTGGAAATGATTTTTTTTCTGGGACCAAAGGTCATATAGATATGCTGGGTGCAAGGGTGTATATAGGTATAGAAATACGTAAAAGGGACGATGACCTGGGTAATAAGGTCAGTAATTACTTTGCCAATAAATTCCGTCTAGTCATTTATCACTGTACCTGTATGGCGGGTATGTGTATATATATGTGTAACAAAGGAATTTCGTTTCACTAGTTTCTCGGTTTTCTCACGTGAAAGCTACTGCAGACATGTTGTGTATTTCCGTTGTTTTTTTTTCCAGCTGAAATTCACCGGGTATTTCAAGCCAAAAGACGGAATTCTTCGCGTTGGCCTTTGCTTGTAGAACGTGGTATATTAATTGAGTAATGGATAGGTATAACGAGTGATAGCATTTAAAAATTTTAATAAAATATTTAAAAGCAAAAAATATTATCTTATACTAGCACTTGAAGCGTACGATAAAAAGTCTGGAGTTTTATGACGCACGGACTATAGACGTGGTTCGTGTCGCTAGGTAGTCAGACAGAGAAACGATCGAGTAAGTGGAAAATGCTGGAAAGAGTCAGACAGTGTAAACAGTGACTAAAAAAATTGTGAATCTCGATTTTTGAAATTTTTTTTTTAAAAATATAACCATTTCACGTACATATAGGTATAACAGCGAGCGAAAGTACATATCAAGATGGCGTCGCAAAATGAAAAAATTAACGAGTGAAAAGAGTTCACTTTGCATGATTACAGGAAGGATTTTTTAATAGCACCAAAGCTCTTTAAAAAGCCACGTTAAATGGCAGAAGTAACCGGTCGGAATGTGAGCCAGATAGTGAGTGCAGTATCCGAGCTACGAAAGGGTAGTATGAAAATTTCAAGGGTGAAATATAAAATAGGGTACAAATTTCAAATCTGAGTAAAATAAATGATTTTTTTCAAAGTGAAAAGGGTTTCCGAAGGTTCAATATTAGTACTAAGAAATTTCGAGAGTGGAAAACAACCCCTGGTTCGTGCTTGAAAATGTATTCCAGTAGGTTGGCTATTAAAAAGGTATAGTCCAGCAACGGTATGAATCCACGATTTGGATAATCGACATTTTTATAGTGGACCCAGAGGGCAGCAATTTTTCCAGGAATATAATTCTTTTTTTTTTTCTTACCCTATTTCATCCCCTTCGTTACCCGACTTACCCTTTTTGCATCATTTGCCAGCTCGGCACACCGAAGTACCAGGTCCAGTCTGCTTGGCTATCGTATTCCATCCGGATGGCTGGGTTAAAATATGCGCAGCCACGTATCTCGTTTCAAGCCCCTCACCACCCCTATTACACGATTAAATGCTCTTTTTCAAGGGAAGCTTTAAACCACCGATAGGGAATTCTGATAAGGGGGAAAATTTCAGATCGTGATAACATCGCGCGGGATTCGGTCTTGGTTGGCGTAGCATAGAAGGGTTCGAAGGGGATGAAAAAAAAAAATTGTAAAAATTATCATAACTCTTTTAAGCCACTTCGTCACCTTTCACGAATACGAAAGAAGCTTCAAAGACTGATTTCCACTTGTCGGCTAATAACGCAAAAATAAGGGTTGGATTATGGAATAAAAAAAATGTACGTAACAAAAAAGAGTCTAACTTTGATCCAGCCCAAATAATAATTTCCCCAAAAAAAATCAACGCCATCCCGTCTGCCGTACAAGAATTTCCACTCAAGGTTCACCCCGGGTGTAGGGGTTGTTTTTACAAAGTGGCCATTTTCCAAGAGGGTGGTTTCTCGTTGCTGGGCTGCACACGTGGAGCCTGGAGCGGTAATTACGCCAGGTAATACATACGTATGCCTACCCGACCCGGGCCGCCCTCTTACCCTCTATTACTACTTGACTCAGCTCCTTCCAACCCCGAGACACATTAATATACGAAAAGGCAAAAAAAAATTTCCCAAAAATTCTACAAGACATTGTTATATAAAAGATACTATTTTTCATAGCATCCGCGTAGGGATGAAATTAAAAGAAAGAGTGTCTCGCGAAACGTAAACAAATATTGCGAATAATCGCACGGGCGTGATATATCCCAAGATTCGGAGCTGTGCCAAACCCTTATCAGTAAGGGATGATAATGGCTTCCATAGACGATTCACTGTGGTAGCTACTAACAAGCCACCCTTGTTTGCGCTAAACTCGTTATCGAGCAAGACCATCGTACCAGAAGGAGAGGCGAGCGTACATACATGCCAGCAACCCTTATACATGGTATAAAAATAACTGAGTGACTTTCTTGGGGTAGGTTTACTTCTGTGTACATTTACGATAACAGCGACCCTATTGATTGCCACGATAAGCATCCCCCGATGAAGCCAGGATAGCCGCCTACCAAAGAAATTCAATTGTAAAGACACAGGAGACGTGAAGTGAAAAAAAAATTTTAATTCATACCACCAAAAATAGGGGTGGGGTCATTGATGGCTGGAGCAGGGATAAAATAAATAAAGAAAAAAATAATTCTGTCACTTAAGCATTGCAACACTCGTGGAACTCTGAGGCATTAAGTCAGAAGATCTAATCGTGATGTTTTGACAGGGGTCTCAGCATCTAACTGGCTTTTGTGCTCGAATTAGAAATGCAAATCGTTCTTAAGACATTCTAAAGGGGGTTTCTTGATCGGTCTTATTAATATTCAAAATGAACAAGAGATTCCCTACCGATTTACAATCATCATATTAGAATATGTATACATACCGAGTATAGATAAAAATAAAAAAAAATACAAAAGTCAAAATAGAATAAATTACCAACAAAACCATATAGCATACTCTTGCCCGTCTTATAAAAATATATTCAACTGGTATAGCATGTCTGTAGATTAAAAAAAAGATGTAAATAAAATATAACGGATGGCGAAGTAAATAGAAATCATAAAAATCCTCCACGTTAAATTATCATGTTTTCCCACCTAGTGAGCAATGTAGCGGATGGTTGGATTTAATCAATAAAAAAAAAGCGTTCGGCGCGTCCATTGAAATACTATAGAAAAGGGATTGGAGATACGAGCCGAGGAACGTTCTACTTCCTAGCAATGTAATTGAACGGAATTGGATAGCCTCTCTGAAAGCGCCACAATTTCTGACGGAGTTTATATTCGTCTACCAGCAGACAAACATAGGTAGTACGCATGTAGCGACAAAAACACGACGCGCGTATAGAAAGATATAGAATAGCTCGATTTACTCGACAACGATATATCTATAGGTAGAAAATGCACATTAGCTGGGGTATATCAATATATATAGTAAATAAGCGAGAGGAGTTGGAGGTTAGGTCAAGAGGTCACTGGAACAAGGTCACGGCTAAAAGTCCCTACGATTTTCTTTTTTCGTTTATTAATTTATTACCCTCCATATTTTTTTTTCGACCCTCTCTCAGCCACTCCATTGCAGACATATTCCCAAATGAGGGTGTTATATGTATACGTGTCCACGGAGCCATTAAAAACCCACTATGTAATCTTACTATCTATCCGGTACCTTTTGCACATGAAAATGCGCCATTTTATATGTACCGGCTCAGCAGACAATGAGCCAAGTTTATTAATTTCGAGCCCGTCATATCTTTCTGTCACGTTTCAAAGGGTTACTTGGCTAGGTAGCGTACGTATAACGACATTGGAAAAAGTAATGGAAGTTTCGCGAAGTTTTGAAATTGCGCAACAAGACGAATGTAAGGTGAAAATTACTTACGGAAGATTTACTCGTGTCGTTTAAAGAAAGTATCCTGGCGACGGGAGTTAATACGTAATGGCTGTACGTAATACGATTGTGGTTTGTCTGTTTACTTAAAGCTCGTACTATTTTCTTTGTGTATATCCTTTAGTGGCTATTCTGTTTCTTCGTTTTCTCTCTCTCAAAGTTTTGTTTATGTCCGTTTGAGGCGCGTGATCCTAAATATGGTAAAGAAAGTCATAACAAAGGCGTTAGCGGTCTGATCTAAATCCTAGGTACACTTTTTCCTGTATTCAAAAAACTTCACCCACGCCATTTTGAATGACCGTTACGGACCAGTATTTCAAAATTGTGTAACATAAACGTCTAGGAGGACGACCGAGTTGCTGGTGAATAAGGGCTTCTGTGAGGTTATGTCGCGATAAAAAAAATCATAACAAAGGCTTAACTCAGCCGCAGGTATACAGAGTCGACCTTTATTTTTCTCTTTGACGAACGCTCCCCGCGCCATCTTCAGTCGCCGTTGAGTATTCAAACGCGATGCCGGCGCGTTTAATACCTGAAATTACAGTCTGACGAAAGAAACGAACGTCGGCGTTGGTAAACGAGGTTATGTTTTATAGTTCGCGGTAGAGGAACGCGTGAAATTGTCAATTTCGCGAATTCCCATTACGTGCGTGCACGCGAGGTAACATTTGCGACTTGGAATCCAGTGTTAATTGTTTATTGAGTTTATTGCGTTTCCCATCTGACAGTCGAGCCAACGTAATTGGATCGCGGCCAGAGCAGGAAATATTGTAGGACTCAAATAAGACACGATAAAAATTAAAAAAGCGTGCATGGCTCCTCCGAAAATGCTAAAAACGCGAGTTATCCTGACTACAGGAGCCTTAGCGATAAGACACGGAGACACCGGAAACCGGAAACCAAGATATCTTTATACATAACGATCGAAATGAAGCCAGTGAGAATTGCCAGCTGAATCAAGCTGAGTCTTATTAATATTAATTTCTAGCTAAGCTTATTTTTATAATCCTTTTTAAAAAGGATAAATTCACATCCAACTTAATTCGCGTCAAACTTAAATTGCCAAAAAAAAATTACTGAATTTACCGCAAGTAAAATTACTATCCGCGCGTTATTTCAATTATCACTGACAAGAGTCGTACGACAAGAAGTCTGACTCGAGTCGTAAACTAGTCGCCTTAGCAAAACCAGTAGCAGCACAAAGGCATCCGGTTGATCGTGTCCACTTAAAACAAACTGATCTGGACATCCTTTTTACCTCAATCCCACATATATTCCTTTCAACGTTTTCGAATGGCAGGAGTGGCATTCGTAAGGCGAGAAGAGCCAATAAAGTGTAAATAAGAGAAGACAAAAAAAATAAAACCAATTAATCCTTTCGAGTGAGCGTAAAAAAAAAGTTCATAAAAACCAAAGTGCGATCATCTTTTCAAACCTTTTGAAAATACACAGAGACGAACCAGCCACTCGAATTATAAACGACTCGACGCGCTCGGTTCTGTTCGGTCAAATTCGGGCGCGTTCGGGTCCACTCGTATCTATATATATATACCGACGCAGATACAAATGGCCGCCGCGCGTCCCATACGATTCAGCCTGATAGCCATACCAAGACAAAACAAATAGTCTTCGTTTCGACTACGTGGTTGACATCGTATCCTGAGATCCATATTGGAACCAGTGATGAAGTTTTGATAGCTATATATGTAAACTGGATACATTGTGACGAACCTTAGTCTCTGCCTGCTGCTTAAACATTCAGGGTACGTATATACATGCACACGTATAGTTATCCTACGACTAAGAACAAGGGACCTGTCACACAGCCACTGTATATAGTAGCCCCATTATTAGAGTCTCTTTCACGTCGAATCAATTCGTCAAACCGATTCGAATTAATAAATCAGAGCCAGGGGGGAAATTGAGAAATTTTTTTTAACATGGACGCCATTCCCTCACCTTTCCCACAATATATTTCTTCTCCAGTCGTTTCTAACCTTAACAGGGCTATCCAGTGGCGTGGGAGCTCCTTTTTTTTCTCGACTTTAATTGCTTTCTAATCAAACAAACTTATACGGGGAGTGTCTATCCTTCTTGTGTATTCGCCGTGTCGTTTTAACAATTAAAAATATAGTTATGGATTCTCCTTATATTATATATAGGTATATGCTACACGGTACTATACATAAGTGCACTCAGGGTTTACTTATTCCCTAACTGCTGCCGTCTGCCCGCTAATTCGATTAATCGTAACTCGATGCCGTTTATCGGATAAGTTGGCTATTGTATTTTAATTGATTCGATTATAACGCTCCTTTGGCTTCGTTCGATATTATTTTCGTTCTCGAGTAGACGGAAAAATTTGACACGTGCGATATGAAAAATATCAGAAAATAAATGTCAAACGTCGTTCCTATAGTAGGATGTGATTACGAAAATTCGTTTCTCTCCCTTGTACGGAAGAAATCAAATTGTCCGATACGATCCTGCCTCCTTAGGACTCACAAATTCACTTATTCCACCCGACCGGAAGTGAGAAAGGAACTTTTCCATAGAGTTCGAAATATCCGGCAATAAAATTGGCTTACCGTCGGATTTACCCCGTACCCTCTCTTTCCCGAAAATCCACGATAAAAAGGATACAGATGATTACCCACCAAAATCCCACCGTTTTTTCATACATCTATTACTACTTCAGCCTACAAATACAGGTTCAAAGGTCAAATCCTTGCACCGATCATCCCACGAACATCCGCCTACAATACAAACCTTAACCTCTTACAGATTCCATTCATATTATACCCATACATCACTTCCTATTCCTATACACACTACAGAGCTACCTGAAGTTAGCTCGTCGATTCGATTCTCATGGTAAAACCATCTTCAGACGATCCGCTCAATCTGAAACCAGATGTATACGCGATTATTCAAGACTACCGTACCACCTGAAGATGGTTCTGCTATCGTGAATTATTAAAAATCAAATGGACACAACCATCTTCAGGTGGTTCGATGGTCCTGAATAACAATATATATACGTACACACACGCACAAAAGTAACGCTATAATTTTACAAACAAGACGAATAGCATTTTCCAACTTAATGACCGTAGTAGACACTAACTGCCAACTGTTGGTCCCCCCAGGAATGTTGGCACAATGACAACGACGTCGCGTCGTTTTTAGACGCCAGACGCGTCTTCACCGCACAGTTCAAACATACGGACGCCTTTCTCGAGTCGAACGCCAGGACGCTCGCTCTTACTAACGGAAGTCCGTAAGACTCTAACGAAACGACGATAAGTCTCGTAGAGACAATTAAAAATAAAAAAGAAAAATTTACCCTAAAACCAAAAAAAATTAACTCACCTCTGGTCGATAGCTTTTTAGTATTGATGATCTTCGCCGCGAACTCCAGGCCGCTGCTCTTCTGTACGCAACGTCGTACCACGGAGAAAGCACCTCTGCAACAGGTACAAAGGTCACGCGATGTAAGCACGATATCTCAAGGTCAAGTAAATGGCAGCGTATCTTAATGGTCGTTAAAATATATAATTATAATTTTAACAGCTCTTCAAGTGAAATTCTCAATGATTTCATATCGAGTCTTTTAATCATTTTCGAACACTGGGTACATACCCATTATTATAAGACACCGTAGACACGTATATCTGTACGTAAGTATGATAACGTTATATACTACTGTATTGTACGAAGTTCTGCCTTGTATATGGTTACTATAATGTATTGGGTAATCCCGGGTCTAGGCTCTGTGATACTCGTACACCGTGTATAGTCTTGTATAATGATCCATCGTCCATATGAAAAGCGTGTAGCGAGCTAAACTTCCCTAGCGAAGAGAGTACACTTCTGAAAGTCCCTAGGCTGTGGGATAAGTTTATGCAGGCCTTTAGGGTTACGGGAAGTTTCTACTTGGTATCAAGTATTGTGTGTGTGTATATATATACACATAGTGAGACGGTGGGACTACTATGGGGACTTTGATATGGATAATGTGTTTAGCGGAGCTATACGTATACTAAGTTTAACGACGTTCCTCGAACGCGATGGAAGGCTCGTGAACAACTATAAATCATAGTCAATCGTTTATGGATATCAATGGAAAGTATATGCCTAGGGAATTACTGTCAACCGTTGAAGAGACCATTGTCGTGTCTGACGATAGCGAGTAAGGTATGTTACTAGTCAGACGTGGGAAATCAATTTTTGACTACCACTGGTCACGGACTGACAATTTGGTGACTAGGAATTTTTTTAGAAAGAAAAAAGTTTCACTTTAAATTATGTTCCTAGTGAAAAATAGTTTAACAAAATTTTTTTCGATTAGCTCACCAGTTATGAAAGTTTCATTGTTTACGGTCAGGTTGGCCGACCTGATTAGCACGACTGACCGTTCCCCTTCTTCTTAGATCGTGTAAACAGCGCTAAAAGGTCTGACCGGCTAGGGGATAAATCTACTGTAAGATACATATGTAGGTCAGTCGCCGTTACTAATTCCCCTAGAAAGTTACTAAACTGTGGAACCACTTTGAACGACATATTTCGTAAGGCGACTGTCCGTGTATGAATTCTTGGGGAATTATTACACCGATATAAGTTCGTGCCAACCTGACAAGCCATAACGACTCAACACGGAGCCAATGAGTTTTTGACGGGCCAAGAAGTTAACGAGGCTCGACTTTTCATTTTTTTTTCTTGCCTGTCAAAATAATGCAGGATGGACAGATACCGAGATAAGATCATCACAGAGATTAGCTAAGAGATGACCTCGGTAGGTCATCCCTATTGGTAATCTAGATAAAACTTTAATATATATATATATATACACATATATAGGTATACGTGGCCTCCTAAAAGACATATGTTATAACTAGCCGTCGTATGTCAACATGTCAGTCAGCTGTCACTACCCCCACCTTTTTCCTTTTCCTTTATTTTTTCGTATTCCTTGGTCTGTCCTACTAGAAGCACTATGGTCTTTAATTAGCTGGAAATATCGAGAAAAGACCAATGTAGCAGCGACTGTTTCGCGAAGCATCGGCGAAACACTGAATCGAGACGAAATGCCAGATTCGAGTATAACGGGGTATATGATTGACCGAATTTGCGTATAACCTATTTTTTTATCACCCGTTAGAGTCAAGCTGCAGGGGCGGGCGCTAAGATGTGAAAGTACAATTTTCTAAGGCTGATACAATTAGACGCAGACAGGACTGCGTCATACGGATAAGGGATGATGGATAGCACCCCCTTGGACCTCCCTTAAAAAGTTTTTTTTTTAAATTCACATCCATCGAAAAGTCCAATCGATCATTGCGATCTCTCCAAATGACTGTTGTAAAAATGAAGGACCGCCCCGAAAAAAAATCGCAACCCTTAATAGGAGTAAAAAGTTAAAAATAGCCTGATGCGAAATGGCGTAAAAATACGTGTTACGAAATTCCCCCCCCCCCTCCGCCAAAAAAAGGAACCACCCTTCATTATATACGTATATTTGTCCTTACAGCACTGGATAAAACGAAGACAGAAGATGGAGGTGGGACGTTCGCGGAGGGAATACCAGAGAGAGAAAGAGAGGGAGGATAAAGGAGAGAGGAGGGCGTTACCATGACGACCAATCATTACCGGAGATTGTGCACCAGGTTACCAGGCTGAATTGAGCCACGGTAAAAGGACATGCTCCTTGCCAACCGAGTGGGAGGGGAAATTGAAATACATGGGTGTCACAGTCACACGCATTCCCGTCATATGTAAATACTCGAGTTCGTCCTTCTCGTTAAATTTCTATATTCCGAATGAATTTCCCACGACCCCATCCCCCAGCCACCTCCATTTCCCCGTTTCACCAGTTGCTTAACAATTTACACAGCGTCGTACCCAGTGTCCCCTATAAAACGGTAGCGCCCTGAAATTACGTCACCCGCCGCGAGAATACAGACCCGTCCGATTGGTGGAAAAGGTGGGCGAGGTCAAAATAAATCATGAATATTTTCCATAGCCCTCTTACCGTTCCTTACGAAGGAGCAAGAGAGACACAGTCAGCCGGCGAGTACCCGGGACATCCACGAAGCATCCCGAGCGAATACGATCGAAGGCCACTGTTGGGTTAGAAAGAGCCTTTTTTTCCTTCCCAACGACCAAGGTTGACCGATAGAATAAAAAAAGGCGAGCTAAAGCGACTTGAGAGAAAATATCGCGTTACGCGCTCGTAATTTCACTTGCATCATGCACCGTCGACGTTTCCATTATTAACAATGTGGAACTGGGGCGTGTAGGTACCTATCTGGTACTTACCAGCTGTGGAAGCAACGTATCGAACGGATTTCACTATATCGGTACGGTACAGGGCCATTGGGCCGTTACGTGGCTAGCTGGATGTTTTGAAAAAAGGACGCCGCCATTTTGTCGTAAAAAAAGGACAAGGGTAGTAGAAGAAAAAATATTTCTTTTTACCCTCAATACACGCCTGTTCCACGAGCGCAGTGTGTACGGCAAGAGACAATATAGTCGGGTAAGCACGGAGGCAAGTTTGTCGGCGAAAAGTCGGGTCGACGTCGGGCGACGAGATAATTCATGAAAAGGCCCCTTTGTAATCGGCCTTGTCGCTCCGTGCGAACAGACACAATGGACATTCCGTGAATCCAACCGCTACGTGCCCCGCGTGAGGAACGAAGCCGAGGGACGTCTGCGTGGAAGTGCATGAGGCAAGTGAAAAATGAGAAAGGGGTGGGAGGTGGGAAGTAAAAAAATAAAGGGGATAAAAAAAAATGTTACGACTCGTTTGCGTTCCCTGCAAAATGTACAGGGAGACGCGGGGGTATTGTTACCTTCGGCGGCAACCTTATGCCGTGTACACAGGCTTCGTATATCGCGTTGGCTTTGTGCAGAGCCAGTCGACTGAGTCCCGACGTCACTTTAACGCAAGGGTTGATGAGCCGCCGCTCTAAGGGTGGGAGGATTGAATCGACGGGCGAAATTGTATGTCGCTTTCGTAACCGCATTTACGTGTTAATGCTTTGTCATATATACAGGCTGCGCGCTGTAGCTGCACAATGCCGTACAAAGTCCTTTGTAATTTGGGACATTCGTTGTTAGCGGTGTGAGTGCACCTTAAGGGTCTACTGGGTATGTAGATACGTATTGCTGCGTATTATCTTTACTCGACGACCATAACGAAAGCTACGTCATCTTTGGCCGTCAACACTTCGTTCATGTATCCGCATGTCAGGCGGGTGCCAGCCAATTCTGTTTTCATCGGGAAATGACGAGCCGGTTTGAACTCGGAGTTGGGATGGAACAGGCCCAACTTCACCAAAACGAAAGCTCTGACGGAAAATGTCAGATAATAACGGATCCTGGAGATTTTTGGGGACGCGTAAAATCGAGAAACGCAACTGGAACTGGAGGATGTTTACGGAAATGCGCGACCGCTCAGGATGCTAGGTCGAGCTAAAGAGGATCCGAGTAAGGGTCAGGCAAATAGTGGGAGAGACAGAGAGCGACGAATCGAGAACATAACAGAACGAATTTGAACTATCAAATCGAAATCGCTTGACCAATAAATTGGACCTCAAGTAAACAATAAAAAAATCTTACGAGAGCGTTGGCGAATCAACCCAAGGGCGTAGATTCCGAGCAAGATGGCGACCCGAAGGGAACCAGAAATCGAGAACGTTATCTGTATCGGTAGCCGAAGTCGCCTTGTGACCGTGAATCGAAAAATCACGTCACAATACATCAGTAAGTATACCTATGCTAAGCTGTATATAATATGTATATACTAAACTGTTGAGCCATTAAGTTTCCGTATACTTGGCTGTCCTATGCTGATAGCATTGTATGTATAAACAAACCTGTTGGACACGAACTAAGCGCACGCTAATACTCTCGGTTAACAAAGGACTGCGGGAGTCATAAACATATCCGTAACAGGCGGCACACTTGTACGGAAACAAGTATGAATTTGAGTACGGCAGTGGATTAAATTATGAATTAATTATAACAAAAGAATTTTTCGATTTTTATTTAAGGATATATGAGTATAGTCTCTCGTTGCACCAGAGCAGTAGCTGCGACGTTTTGCCGGGAAATTCAAATTGGCTGAAGGGCAGCTCGAGAGTATATACCGAAGATAAGATGAATTCTGGGTTAAAGATAGCAAAAGGAGTAAGTGGGAAGGATGCTGCGTCTGCAGTCTTTCGCCGTAGCTACTTACTGGTTCGATGTGAAGGTGTCTGGAAGTGAAGGAGTAAGTAAATTTTTAATAAAGCCAGGGGCGACTGGTGGTCTTTATGTAAGAGAGGGGGTTGAGTAGGAACTTTTGTTAAATGAAGTAGAGAGTCATGGCTTATAGAGGGACGTAAGGACGAAAATGAAGAACTACGTACGTTAGGTTATAAATTTCCTAAAGTCGTTGTTACAAGTGAAACACCTTTCTAGAATGTTTGCCTTACTACCCTTATTTCAAATTCGATAACAATGGTAAGTCCCCTGAGAATAATTTCGACGGTTCCCAACCCCTTGGACATTTTCTCGCTTTGTTCGCTCGACTTCAGCCTCATTTTCAGCCTCTGTCGACGAATTAGAAATTTCATTGAAAACTTTCTACCGGATATAAATTCCAGAATACACCAAACGAAAGTGTTACCTGTTCTAGTTTAAGGGATGAATTCGTGTTTCTACGAGGGAGGTAGAAATTCGAATGGTCCAGGAATTATTTATTGACTTTTGATACAGTTATGACGTCATAGGTCAGCGATCCAAGTATAAAGAATATGCTTGGTGGTTTTTTTTTTAAATACAGAAAGGCCTCGGAATTTTGTTGGTTTATTTCTCAACACCCTTATTTTCTACCCTCAAGTTACTACGGTCTCTCGAGTCCTTTTAGGGATGCTTGGAAATCAAAGCTATAGAGAAATAAAATTGAATGACCACATATGAAAAGACTCAGCAGAGACCATTTGGTAGTAGTTTGGGGATCCTGCGGATATTTTTAAAATAAAAAAAAAAGATTCCGAATTTTCAGTCAAAATGGAAATAACGAAAAAATTCCAAATATTCGGGCAAATATTTTTGGGACTGGTCACCGGTAGCATTATGAAAATCTTGTTAGACATTGGCACGCGGATCTGACTTAAAATCTCGCAAAGTATCCCCATCTTCCGTTTTATTTATAATCCGATTCCCGTCTGGAGAAACGAGATTACGCAAGGTAGGACTGACGCAGATCGGATTAAATCTTCGTTCCACGTTTGACATTGAAAATTCATTTCTGTCCTGAAAAATCGCACGATTCGATAAGAGATAGAAAGCAGGGATAGAATTTTAAAACCTAAAGAAATACAATCCCTATAAATTATAGAGATAAAGAAATACGAAGAACTTTTTTTTCATACGTCAAACATCACAAGTTACTCCGAACGTACTATAGTCTTTTTAGACCTGCAGGTAAAACTTTATGCTGCATTGTAAATAACGACCCGACGTGGTCTGGACTATTGGACCAATTACGTTTGAACTTCCATAAACGTACTATCGCCCTTTTATTTCTATTTTCCAGCTCCGCTTGGAGCCTCTGCTTTACTTCCCGTTTCTTTCCGTTAACCCAGAACGGAAATAAACCAGGAGACTTGCAGCCGCGAGCTGCGCACTACTTCCGGCTTACTCGTAAAGCCCATCTCTAGGCTTTCGCATTGCGCTTTCGTCTGACTGCGGAAAAAAGATAATTCATTTTTCTAACGTACCGCACTTATATACCTAATCCGCCATATACTGGACCGTAAGCCATACGTACGGATAAAATCATAAATACATCTGACAGAAGTTGCTATAAAAAAAAAATAAGAACATACCTCGCAGTTAAATAATTAAAATCTGTATTATCTCAAAAAAATATTTTTTTACTCTCAAAGAGACAAAGACGATCCAGATACTCTACCGCTCCAGATAAAATTACCTAAAGAAAAATTTTATTCGTGACCCAAATATATATATCTCACCCAATGGAAAAGCCAAGAGAAAGGAGAGCGAAGCATCCTAATATAGAATACGTTATGCCAGGTCGTAAAGTGCTTCCCACGAATGAAACTTCAGAGAACGAAGACTGTATACATGTACATATAGAGTGCCTTAAGAACAAGATGAAAGGCGTAAAGATAAGAACGAAGAAGAATACGAAGGAAATGAATTGAAAAAAAAGAGAAGAGAGACATGCATCCCGTTCAATAGGTCCATGGCACTTCTATGACGTAACCATTTTCAACATTTTCCCCATCCCACCAGATTCAAAGAGGCTTCCGATTGGCTCCCGTAGCACGATACGTGTCAGAGGGACGCCGAGCGTCGCGCAAGGTAGTGAGATAGAGCCTTACCTCAGCATCTGAAAGGACCAGAAGCGGCTGACACTGCGCGTGACGTATATATATCTTGATGTGGCGAATTCTCATCGTCGATCAATATTATTTTATACCGATGACGTAATACCCAACCGACTTTGATAACGATAACTCATCCATCTTCCTACTCTGTACAATCTCTTGGACAGTATTCGATACGCTCTTGTAAACTTTCCTTCTAGCATCTAAGACGCGACATCGAACGGCACCAAATCAGCCAAGTGTACTGACGATCCAGAATACATGTATAACGACATATATAAATTCCAAAAAAGAAAATTGAAAAACAATACATTTATTTTTCATCCAATTTAGTTTACCCGACCCACGATATGTCCTCAATTTTCACCTATCGTCTCTGCCAGCATACGTAAGTGAAGTTGAAAAAAATGAATAAATTTTCAAAAAAAATTCTGAAAAAAATATTACCCAATTTTTACGTATTCCCCTACGTCGCCACGTATCTGTATCCCCGGCGCTTATGGCTGCAGGTAAGAAGAGCCCAGGCTTATCTCTGGGCTACAGCCGTACGCCGACACGATACGACAATCAATAACAAGGGCATAACGCGTGGCACGCAGTCGCCACTACACAGCCAGAGAACAGTCGACTGTGAATGCAAGTTGCGAGTAACGCGAGTGTCCTGGCTCGTGAAAGTTATAACGAACCTACCATTATAAGGTTAGGGTGTATATACCCAAACGATCGTAGCCTTACGAGTATACGCGTAGAAAATAAGGAGCAGAGAGTTAACGATTTTATACTTGCAGGCCACTATGAAGTACCTAGTGTCACTTACCACCTCGCGATAAGACACTAAACAAGGGTAGATAACGATAGCACAGTACAATCTGGTAAGTTAGCACGATCGTACTATAGCCGGGTCTGTCAGTCGACTCGAGTGACAGTTGTCATTCCGAAATTACAAAAAAAATTTCCTAGCTAATTTACCCGCAGGCATTCGCCTTAAGGGTGGGAATGAAAAGCGATCAACCCCCTTGACCCAAAACATCCCTAGATACGTAATCGGTTTTGCAGGCACGACGATATCAGGGGAATTGTAAAAGGGTCACGAGTAGCGGAGACTCGAACCAGACTATATGCGTAAGGATAGTTTGGACACGAACCCAAGCCAACCCCTCGCGGACCCTATCGATGGTCGCGATTTGTTAAACGCAGCGACGACGCGTGCCAGGGGTCAAGTGGCTGACAGGGGATGAAGTCGAGCGCCAGTTCCGCAGGTTAAATTCGTTGACTTCGACAAAATTCACCCCTTTGACTAAGGGGATGATTAAGGGAGTCCGTTTTATAACTGCTAAGAGAATTTAATTAAAAGTTTCGGGATCGGTCTGCCCAGCACCGTGTCCCAGGTTAAAATATCGTTCCGCCCCTCCGCCCACCCCCCAACCCATATAGACACGTGTGGCCACGATTTCCCGTAGCTTCAATAGTATTCTATATATAGACGCCTGGTGGATTCCTATGCCACTTCTTCGAATACTCCTGTGTACCACGTCGCAGGGCTTCCAGGACCATGCGCTCCTGTTACATAGACAGTTGGTATTGAACGAGAAGAAAAACACGACAGAAAACATTTTCTCGTCCTGAGGCTGTGGTAGCCCTGCGGATCCTAGGATATGTGTATACGTGTATTACTGTGTATATATGTATATACGGTCTCCCGAGGCTCGTAAACCGTCGCTACAACCTCTTGGACGTCGAGCGATTCCGGGGGTTGGGTTCAGGGGGGAAGGGTGAGCGGGGATAAGGGGGGTAGTTGCATAAAGTTGTATACCTGCTGGGAAAATTATTGGTCGATGCGTTCCGTTTGAGGAAAAGAATAAGGGTGGAAAGTAATCTATATATATAGAGATAAGGTGAACGTGGGTATGGTTGAGAAGGAGGGTAGTTTTATATGGGGAATGTAGTAACTTTTAAGTATGTTATATGTATGTATATGGTAGTGAAATTTTAAAATTACAAAAAGTCAAAAGGAACCCTTCGAAACGATGGAGTAAATTTTTTAAGGGATGCCGTAGTTTAAGGGACTATGGGTAACAGGAGGGGAGACGAGGCAAGGACGATAAGCAAGGGTGTTTTCCATAGGTAACCGGGATACGACATAAGAGGGCATTTCGACACACATAACCCTCGAGCTTTGGCTGGATGCCTGGCTAGGGGTGACTGGGACTGAATGAGGGGTGGGTTTCAGCCGGGGGTACTGCCGGCGCTGCTGCTGCTCCCGAGGACCCGGTCGATACTCCACGCCAACCATCCCCGCAAGACCCACCTTCGAAGCTACGGATCCTAGGAGGGTTGGGACGTCTAGTTCTATGTATATTTTTTGTTTATTAGGTAAAAAGCTAGGGACATTAATAATTCACCAGGAATTCCCTAGCGAGTATGAATATCCTGTACCGAGGAGCAGGCGCCTGATATTTAAAAAAATGTAAGATTATTTTCACTTTAGGGTAATCCTGATCTTGCAGGAACCCTCCTCGCCCTTAGCCCAGTCTTCGAGTGTCCTCATAAGATTCGCGAACAGTCACGACGTAATTTCGTAGTACGCGATATATTCTCGTACTCGTGGAAGAAGTCTGGAAAATTCTAATTCCTTGTCACGGCAAGTTTCCCAGGGGAAGTTGAGTCTAGGAGGTACTCTCTCGCACGGGTCCTTCCTGCGCGCCGGAGTCACTCGGTGCTGGATAATAGCTATACTCTAGTTCGGACTGGCTTCACCCAGCAGATACGCCGGGTGCTCGTAATCCTAGACCAAGGTTGCTGGCAAATGGATGAGACATCAGGCGCAAGACCAAACCCAGGAGAAACTTCTTAGGAGGTCTCGTCTTAATTTCTTGAGAACGTATGTCGTGACATGGCTGAGTTCGAAAATACGACGTTATTCTTACCAACTCGTTATTCGCTCTCGTAAACAGCCCTTGAAGTTCGTGGTCGAAACCGTGGGAAAAATTGTTATTGGCGTTACAAAAACAAATCGATTTATGACGATTTCACAAATTATCCTGATTCTTAATTGGTCGTCACGCGAACAAAAGTATCCCTAACCCGACTCTTACTACGCGAGTCGTGGAAGCGTAAATACGAACGTCGGCCATTAGCATCGAACGTCCAATAAATAACAATAGTGTCCGGCAGAAGTCGGGTTGTAATTCATGGAAGTTGGATTAAGTCGGGAGCAGGCTGAGGATGGCCTGAATATTTTCCTGAGAAGGTCACCCCTGCGTTGTAGCCTCGGAACGTTTGCGCAACGTGTCTGGCTATCCCCACCACCGAGTGGAAAGAGCCTAGCCTGAGAGTTAGGTTAGGTTAAGAACCACCAGCGTCAAGCGAGCGTTCGAGAATGGTAAAAACAAATAAATCTTTTTTCTTCTTCACCCTCAATTCCTTTCGAGTCATCCTCAACGACCCGCAGCAACCATCGCTTCCTTTCTGTTCTCTCGTACCCCTCTCCCCTCCCATACTTCAGCCGTCCCAACGTCCTCGTCATTTTCGTCTTTTACGTCAAGTATCTACACGAAGGTAATTTTATATGAACCACTAATTAGACGCGTGCGTCGCTGCGACGTCATAGCAGCACGTGCCGCTCGACGGGCCCCCCCAGTGGGTCGAGTGTCTCTGACTTTTCGGTCCAGGGACCATGGAGAACCAAGAGAGACGGAAGAGCCAGAGCAGGGTAGTAAAAAAAAGGAAGTAGGGAAAGATGAGAAAAAAAAGAAGGGCGGGACCCGGAGAACACGAGAGGAATGAAATTGATGGTAGGACGTAAGAAGGAATGGATAAGATCTTGCTGCTGGTGGATTTTACTCCTCGACGCCCCGAGGTCAGATTCCCTGAAACCGATGACCTCCGAAAATACTTGAGGGTTGATTTTATCCCCTGGAACCAAGATAAATAATGAATCCAGTATTTTCCCACGTTACCCCCCAGTGACACTGTGGACGATGACTAACATCGTGAACTGTTCAATGCCTTTCACTCGATATCCATTGAGCGACATGAATTACAAAATTGAACTTTGACCCCCGCGACAAAAGATTATCAATTGAAATCAAAAATCCCTTTCGTACCAAATGTATGACACGTAAATTTTTTTTTTCCGCTTTGGTAACACCGCTTTTTACCTAAGACTATGGACAGGGGCTGTTCCTCCCCAAGCGGAACAGTCAATTAATTTAATCGTTATTTAATGGCCTAGTATTATCTAGGGAAAAGAAGCTTCGGTACACTAGGGACATTAATACCGTCTCGGTAAGATCGCTAAAGAAACCAGACAGACGGTATACCAAGATCCACGTATCGAGAGACTCTTGATACCCGATTAATCACATATCGACAATCAGGTTGAGGATCGTGATTGAATTGTATTAAAAAAAAAAGATTAAAGAGTAAAATCAACATTCCCCCTTAACAGAGTACCCATCAGACTTCCACCTAGTCTCTCTCGACATCGCTTAATTATTCATCCGCGTGACGCTTTAATTGGTTCACCAGCAAGAAGACTCTCCGAGTTCCTTTCGCTCCGGCGATTGCGCACTTTTATTTTTTCTCCATACCACAAAGCAAAAGCGTCGTAAAACGAACTTCAGTAGCGGATGACGCAAAGCGCGTGCCCCTTGTCAGAAAGCAATGGCAGCGATCGCCACCGCAGGAAAACATCGAACGTACATACTGAACACAGCAACTTCTCAACGGGGTCCATCGATCAGCATCACCAGGCTAACCCATCGTTTCTTGCGATATTAACGCTTTCTCGCGTAGCTACGTTGGCTAAGTCGTCGATCATAGTCAGAAGTTAAGCCGCGCGGACTATACGGTAAGATTCTTAACAGTAATAAGGAAGTTACGGATATAAGCCTATAACGTGAAACAAATAACACATACCCCCCGAATTAGTATCTAAAAATTGTTATCGATTGCCACTTCAAAATTCACCCAATTATCTTGTCACACAATCGTATGAAAAATCAAAATCCCTAGTGAGGCCAAGGGAACTGGTTACCAGGAAAAAAAAAAGAAATTGTACGAACGCGATGCAAGGATCGCAGTTCGCTGCAGGCGTGCAGAGTTTGGCGTCCTAGATTCCAAAAATATCCAGGGTACCTAACAATGGCTTGAGGTCGACCACCAGACTAGAAAAAAAGTTAGGGATTGTTAGGGGTGGGGGAGGGGGAGGGGGGCGGTTACGAAATGGTTTGAGAACACGCGGTTCGTGACGAAGTAGTAGAATGAGGGACGGTTGTGCTTCGGTTTATCCTTTTGTTTCACAGGATACGATTGTAATATGCGAGAGACAAAGTGTCACTGAATTCACTGAGAGTCCTTGGCATCGTTAGACGGGTTGAGAGGGCCTAACCTCAAAATCTCAAAAATCCTTAAAGTTCGAGATACGGATATAGGTCACGTATTATTATGGGATGTATATTAATATATCTGTATATAATATATAGTCCGTTGGCGGTATGTACTAGGATGCGTCGTATTTGGAAAGCCAGCGGCGCTATTGAATTTTAATTCGTATCCTATTAGCGCCAGAAAATCGTTGTATCGATTACACCGGGCCGAGTTGTAGGCCGGTACTATCCCCGTAATCCTTGGGAACGACCAAAAGGTCCTGGAAAGCTGACAGGACAGACAGTATTCCGTTGGGAGAATCCGCTCGGCGATAATACTTTCGTTGTCCCGGGAACTCTGGGTAATTACCAGTCGCTCAGGAAATTACGATATCGAAGGAACAGGAGGCCGGATTGCGGTAGCGTCTGCATAAAGGATATACATGTAGTATATATATGTGTGTATATGTATATATAGGTAAAACACACATTATAAAGTCTACTATGGATGCACAAGGGTATCTGGTAACATATAGCAAACTACATAACCTCGAAATACTATAGACATTTCATACTCGCATGTCTACTTGGCGGTTAGCCATTTTTTTAAATTAACAAAATACTTGTTCCCTTAATTCCCTGATCATCGGACGCTGCGTTCGATAATCAGCAGAGCCAGGAAATTAGGATATGGATAAGTATATTGTGGGAGGTTAAAGTTCGTCCACTGTAGCAGGAACGAAGGACGTGAATATAGCTGCAAGTCTTTTTCTTGTTACGCAACAAGCGATGCCGTGCGAATAGAACCTGTGGTTAGGTTAGGTACCTATCAACTTACTCCTGATTGGTGGGGATTGCCTTAAGGACCCCGAAAAAATCATAGAAACGGAGGAAAAAAAATAAAGGATAAATTATTATTATTATACCTGCTAGCAAGTAATCTGGAAGTGATATCCTACTTCGAGTTAACCGACTCCATCTCCGCCATTGCTATACTTCCCCGATTCCGTTCCCGTGAACGCAGCACGTACCCACCTACCTATAAGGAATTTAACGGAGAGCCGGGGATTCGGGATTCGATAATAAAAAGAAAGAGGAGAGAAAAAAAGAAAGAATCGAGATAATAGAACTAAGAGCACAGAAGTCCATTGAGAATCCCATATAAACCGTAGTTACCGTCGGTCGCTATATCCACGGACGTAACGTCCAAAAAAACAAGCAAGAAGTAGTCAACTACGAGCGAACCTAACCTACACAAAAGTCACGTGGTCAGTAACAACGCGAACGTAGTTACAAGAGACGTGTCACGTAAGATAGAAAAAAAGAAAACTTTCCCTAAGCTTTTTCGTATTGAACGAAAAAGAAATTGCCTAGAAATTAGTCCATTTCTCCGCGAGCCGTCTGACTGCCTGTCATTCGACTATTTACTAACGGTCGCGCTTCGCCGGTGAGTTCCACGTTCGAACGCCAGGAGGCGCGACGTCTCGAAGAAAAGAATCGAGAACGAACAATGGTAAACCGACACAAAAGTCGTGTAGCCCGTAACTTTTAGAAAGTATAGTAATGGTCGCAGTATCGCGAAGGACAATGGACGCGATATAAATTCTTTCTTTATAGGTATAATACAGAGAGAAAGACTTACACAATTCTTCCTCGTCATTCCCTCGCCGTAGAATTCAATCAGTTGGTGGGGTAATGTAACAACCTACTGGTTATACGAATCGACACTCACTGCCCCAAGGGCCACCCACAAACCTAACCTATAAGACCGCCTACCATTATACCTATGAGAAAACGTCTTTTTGATTCACGTAGTGTTTTAAATACGTCGTGGCTCGCGGTACATCATCCTAGGACATCAGTCCCGTCGACTGCCGCCAGGCGGCGGTGTCGTCGAAGATTAGAAATAAGTCGAAGGGCTGGCAGAGACTTTCGTAACGAAGGTGCGTCGCCGTTATTTCTTCTTTTCAATGTGAAAAATGGCGGCAGATGGGTCAATAAATTTTATCCATTCTCCCGATCTAAATTGGAAGAACGTCGAGCCTAAGAATCGTTGGACCGTGGGAATATTTTTATTTCTATCGACTGCCCTACGGCCGTATCGAAACTATAGGACAATAAACAATAAATAAGAGGATGCTGAACGATACTGAGAGAAGGATGGAGAAAGTTCACAGTGCGATCAATGATGTCTGTCTATCTTTTGGATAATTAATTACAGTAACAGTCACGTGGGAATATTATTGATGGTTGTTCATAATGTGACCCATGGAAGAAAAAAAGTATCAAGCCTGTTTCACAATGGTGTCGTTAGCTGGGGTCTTATCGGTATGGCTGCCGGTGCAGCTGTAAACATTAGTTACCACTTGAATACAGTAACGAGATTCACGAACAATCGATGTCAATCATATAACCGGTTTGTGTTCTAGAAAGTTTATATTTCATTACAAACTGATGAAGACCATAGGAAATTACGAGATTATCAGAAATATTGATTTTTCCTTATCAAAATACGTATGTCAAATACTATTTATAGCGTCGCACCATTTTCAGCGTCTTTCGGAACACGATTCTAGCTTCAGGTTATTAGTATATAGTTACATTGTCCTGTACGTGTAACAAAGGAGAAAAAAGCGTGTACAGGCACAACTCGGACAAAGTACGCTTATGGATATTTAGTAGGGGTAAAGCTAATGGCGGCATCGACAAGTAAACGTATTAAACAAAGAAGTACGTTAAACAGATGAAAAATTCAGTGGCTCTTTTACAGACGGGAAAGTTTTCTCGTCCAATAGCCATACAAGATCGATATAATGATTTGTGCATGTGTCACTGTTATATATGGTATACACAGTACCGTATACAGGAATAGATAAAGACTTTTCCACTCGGGGGTTAGACTCCATTTCGTACGATTACCGGCAATTGGCTTTACTATCCAGTAGTGGTGCTAGCTATCTCACGGGTCCAAAGTCTTGACGTTACTTCGGCAAAGTGAGCTCGATGAAGAAACAAAAAAAAATTACTATGCTTGATAAAAAACAATTTCGGGTCCTCGTTCCCTTTTTTTATTAAAAATTCTGCATTTTGTCCAGGTGTCGGAAGGAGGATGAAGAAAAAAAAATTCAAAGGGATGCTACCCCCGGTAGGTCAGACAACTGACAGAGACTATTTTATCACTATGGATTGTACATGGGTCGGTTCAATTTCTGTGAAACAGTGTAAAGTCGCCATTTTGTATTAAGAAAAAAAAATTGTTTAATAGGTAAACATCGTATTTCCCACGGTCTCCCTTTAAAATTGACTTCTTCCGAATAAGGTCAAAGAGCCATAAATTGTATCATAGAAGCTTTCGGTGACATTACCCCCCCCCCCTAACTTATCATGAATATATATGTACACACATGTGACTGACGTCATAGCTTAAATAGGGCACGAATACGTGTCTGAAGATTCGCTCAGATCATAAATTACAAATCCCAGTCTATCAGGATATGGGACTGCTTCGTCCTGGTTGCATTAGCAGCGGCTGTGAATCGAGCATAACGTACCTGAGGCAACTCGAAAAAAGTGAAAAAAAGTGTAAAGGAAAAACAAAATATATTAAAAGTGAGAAATTAAGAGATGATAAAAATATCAACAGCCGTTCGCACGGTTCACGATAAATGCATTATTAATGAAATAAAGGCTGACGCACGTGTGAGCGAAAAAAAAATGAAATGAAGTATGGCGACAAGTATTCAAATGATTTTAAATGTCGTTCAGGTTCGTTAAATCATTTCTACGTATTGTGACGTACTCGATGATACTAAGGTACGTGAACGATTATTAAAAAAAGAAACTCGTGGATTCCCAATGCCGGTACGACAAGAACTATGAGACTGTTTTGTATACAAGAGGATGGCTTGTGTGGTCCACGTGTCTGAGAAGAGGCGGTACAGCCCTTTCATCTTGATCCTGAGGAGTCATCTAGTTGCGAGTTGACGTCATTAGTAATAGGAGAGAGAGTGGGTTGGGGGGGAGGATGGGCGGGTTGTGATGACGTGGACACTGTTTAATCCTTAATGACGCTGATTGGCTTTGATTAAGAATCGAATTCATTCACCTGATGAATTCCTAACGTGGCTACCAGCTGCCTAGAGACGAAGAAGAAGAAAAGAGAGACTGATCATTCTCTTTAGATTTTACCGACGCATTGTCTATGGAATGATTAGACGCAACGAATTACTAAATCATCGAAACGATCGTTACTCATTAAGTATGTAATTGGATTCGGGTAGTAATAATATTTTAAAGTGTACAAACTGTCATGGTGGTAATCGAAAGCGGCGTATATGGATCATGTGTAAATTGTTCTAGAAGATTCCAGATAAATATATACATAAAGACGAATGGGATGTCCTGCGGGACGGAGGACTCACGGGAATACGAAATACCCCATGAAAAATTCACGGGGTCGCTTTCCTGTAAGGAGCAGAGTCACTGTGCAGCGAAGCTGCAGGAATCGATCGACTTGAAGTTGCCGTCGAGAGTCGAGCGGAGGTGGCGCTCTCTGGCGGCCGCTTTGAAAGTCGAAGGTACCGAGTCGCACAGGCGGAAATGGACGGAGCGACTTTCCAATGAGACAGGAAGAGCGTTAAGGAACAAGAAAAAAAAGAGTGAAGGGCTGAAATATATAGGACGGGATAAATTGAGATCTTCAAAGGAGGATAGCAATTTATCGAGGTTCCTGAGAAAGACTCTAGAGAAAGATCGGTCGGGCCTGTCATTATTATTTTTTGTTACAATTTATTTTCGATCCTCATAAATTTATTATTCATTATTTCGCGAGCGACATGCGTCAATGCACCACGAGAGATTCGCTGAAAGACGAAAAGAAGAAGGGGGGAAAAAATACAAAAAAAAAGGTCGGAATAAGGTAGAAGGAGAATAAGATTAATCTTTAAAAAATATATTTAAAAATGCGTACATTCGCGTAAACAACGCAAATCCAATTTTTTAACAAAAATATACATCTTGCCCACCCCTGACCCATGTACTGCCTCCTGTGAGATTCATCGACAGAACCATCAAGCGGTAAACGTAATCTCTCAGTTAAAACTTAAATTCCCACATTGACTTTTTTCGAAAATTCATTAAGCGACCGATTTACTTTTTTCAGGTATAAAAGAGTGCGGGTAGTTTCCACTTCGGTGACCTGGGAACTCGAGGTTGGCTCAATTTGCCAGATAAACTTGCGTGCGAATCGATCAAAATTTTCTAAAGACCCAAGAGAACAGAAATATTACGGGACCCGATAGAGAATTTGAAATTTCAAAATAAACACCCACAAGCGAACAGCTGACAACGTAAGTAAAAGTCAATCCGATCGATCGATGTCGAAGTAAAAATAATATCGCAATTAAAGAATCGATCGTCCGATCGATCGTGAATATTCGGCCATTGGAATGTCTGCATTGCTTCTGTATATCTATATCTGAAACTGGTCGGAATAATCAATACCTAATGACAGCAGCCAGCGATGAAGCTACATTTCGACATCTGGACTCTCCAATAGCAATCGATACCGACGTCTCGACGCCTTCTCGAAAAACCGACGGCAATTACAAGAAGGGAATTACACGGCTGTCAGACCGGAAATTAGCGGCTGGAAGCTGCGGGTGGGTGGGGGGGGGGGGTCAATGCCATAAAGATCAATAATAAAATCAAATTCCTTGTACAGGCATTAATACAAGTGGTAAAGTCTATACACGATAACTACCTGCAAGCGCCATAGACTATAGCCAATATTAAAAAAAAAACAGCCTTAACGAACCGACAAAGACACCAAACGCCAAATAATCTACGACATAGCAATCGAAGTAAATATAAAATGTAAAGTGATGTTTGAAGAAAAAAAAATTTGTAATTTTTCAAAATATTTCGCAATTCAACGACGATCGCCACCCACGATTATTCGGGGCGCCAAAACACTACGTATAAATAACCTAAACAGACGCTCTAGCAGTGGGCTTCCCGTCGTCTGCTAGAGTCGTATATACCTATACACGCGAACGTGAGAATTTTCTATGAATTTGTACCTTGCGGAAAAAACAATAAAAAAAAAAATAAAAACGAAGCACGTAGAAAGTATATATACCCATATACAAATCTCGGTATCGGTATAGTAAAATTTGCAAATACAAAAGAAGAAAAGGGCACGAGTTGCCAGCAGGGATTTTCCGAACACAGAAATAAATAACGGTATCCGCGATGGTGGTGAACCTTCAGGATTTGGTTGTCTGTGCCTCGAATTCTCGCGTATTCTGCTGAAATTCTGGCAGAGCCTCCTGGCCGAAGTCCAGTCCATTTCACCGAAGCTGCAGCGTCATATATACGCTTATACACACACACGGACAGTTCGCTCAAGGAGCATGGACCTAAAGTACATCTTGAAAACCTAATAAAAAAATTTAACAGCAATTCCCAAAGCGGGTGAATTGGCATACTTTTATAAAGTACTGATACCAGCGATAACCCCGCGACTCAAACGACCCCTTATAAAATGAAAAAAATTGTCTGATCGCTAAAAAGTATTTTGAATAAAAATCCCTATCATTTTTGCCCATCGACTCAACTTCCTACGTATACCGTCCTATCCCCTTATGCTACCCTCATCACGTAACCCTACACAACTCCTTCTCCCGCAATTCCCTGGGCTCCCCGATTACCAGCTTTGCCCGACTTTTATATTTACCCGGCGGATACGTGATCGTCCTAAGTCAATTCGGATTAACAAAGTCAAGAAATACAATTCCGCAGCTGCGCGTCATTTAATCTCAGCGCATTACGGCGGAGACCTTGCACGTGCAGTAAAGCCGCGGGTAATCAATTCCCTGGTAGTTATCGTTATCGATTCCCGTGACCGATTCCCAATTACGGTCGACATATAATACATAAAAGGCAACAGCGTATCCCTGCAAAGAGTACGAAATACATAACGATACCGAAGCAAGCATTAAAAAATGTAATAAATAAAAAAAAATTTATCGGCAAAGAAAAAAATCGCAATTCCGACTTTTACGTGCCGCGTATATATAAGTCCAACCTCCTCGTTCCCGTATGCGCATGCGCAATTCTCTTCGCACGAGCGATTCGCCTAATTAACTTTTTCAATTAGACTTTTCGTCCAGACCCACCGAGACTCAAGGCGAGTTCTTAAGGTAAATCCAGAGAACGAGTGTTTACGCGTGTACACACCGGAGCGCGAGATTCATTATTTTTCTATTTTATCTTTTTTTCACCCTCTGGCGTCTCAACGCAACCCCAGGGCCAGCAGCTCCAATTAAGAGCGCGATCGACGCTTAGGCGAGTTAGGAGTTTTAATTGAATCGAAAATCCGGTACGTCATAAAGAAAAAAGAAGAGAAAAATTTAATATATTAAATTTAAATTGGCTTTCGCTATCCCACCGACTAAACATACGTTATTAGCGTACCATTGTGATCGGTGACACTTTGATTATTCTCTGAAGAGTCGCCGCGATCTGTTACATAATATTACTTTAATAAATAAAGCCGAATAAATTGCCAGTGAGAAAATTATCTGTTATCCGTCCTATCAGCGGTTTATTAATATCGTTTATTATATATCTATATACATGAAATTCTATGTTCAATGTTTAAATATCGTGTCGTAGCCAAACATAGACTTTCTATACTAAAGGATATCACAGGAAGGTGTCTCCTTGTCAAATATGTGAGGAAACAAGAGTAGCCTATATAAATATATATATACACACAAAGGCTGAAGACGAAGGCCCAAAAGCCCCTAAGGAACCACCGAGGAAACCCCGTGAGAAACCCTACTCAAGCGAATTGACGTGGGAAAGTTATATTTATTTTTTTTTTCAACGAGAATTATAGTAGCCGCCAACGGCCTGATAGTTCAGGTCGAGCACGTGTCTGCCCATGATAGAAGTCATGAGAGTCTGATATTGGATAATGGAAAATTCATTGGATACAGTGAGCAGCCTAGTAGGAATGATAATCAAGTAAAAAATCGGTCCCATAAATATAGAGCAGATACCGGAGACACGAAAGCTGCGGATCCGTCGGCGTTTGACATATGCGAGACACACGTGCACACTGGTGACGTCACTGAGCGATATCGAAGACACGTGCCTGGACGTAAAAGTCTCAAGGGACAAAAAAAATGGGGGACTGCAAGGATTAGAGGGCAAGGATCAAAGAAAGTAGGCAGAGGAAACCGGATGAGAAGTAAAAGCAGACCCGAGGAAGATACGAAATAATGCAACGCCTGGCTGCCAATAATAACGGGTGGGGTAAACTTATCAAGGGAACAGCAGATTAACTGAAAGTTATTTTTATAATAAAAGAAGAAAAATTCCTATCGCGTTATCCGATACGTATGGGCGTAGTGGGGAACTTGGATAAATTCATTTGGACGGCTAACACTAGTAGGGTGTCTCTGGAGTACCTATTCGTATACTGTAAATCAAACGGAAGCGTCGTATCGAGCGTAATAAACGTTAACGTAAAAGATGACAGTGTCGTATGGCAAAGATAGGAATGGAGCATAAGAGAAATAAAAATAACTGTGAACATGGCAATATGTCTGCCGACTTAAAAGCTGTGAATCAGCCGGACGACAGGGAGTAGGGTTTAAATTTATTCGTCGTTGGCGACAGAAAGATAGAGAGAGAGAGAGGGAGAGTACAGTCGCCCCCTCATTATGTATAAAGGTGTATAGATATAGCCAGTGATAAAGTGCGAGAGAGAGAGGTAAGCGATAAATAATAATAATACGCAGAGCCACTCATTATCCGAGGAGGCGCCACTCTATTCTCGCCGGATGAAATTGGAGCAGTCAGTCCTCCGCTAAAAATAAAGGCCTACCCTGTATGAATGGCTGCGGGACGTGAAATCGGGCCATTTGCCTCCGTGCGTATAGCCATCGTAACATCCGATGAGGTTATGTTCGCAGGCCGCGCATTGGAAATGCCCCTGGTGGCGTTCACTGAGCCAATTGAACGGCAAGGGAGGACTTGGGCGTCATCGAGACAGAACCGATTAAATCGGTGGTTAAACAAACCTTAGGTCCTATCCACATGTTCAACAGTATCAGAGTCTGGTTACTTGTATCCGATATCCAGTCTGACACACAGTGACGTTTGAAGGTTAGGCCGACCCGATGGACGCCCGTTTGTTTACGCGTCCTGCTTGCACTTGCGGAAAATCGACAGGAAACCATCGCCAAAGGCCCCGAGTCTCTCTGTTACGAGTCTTAATCAAATTCTCGTAGAATTAATATCTATACGTGCAGCTACGTGGAAATTGATAGGGCGACGTGAAAACATCGCGTTTCCCAGTCCTTACCCAGAAGTCTGTGCGACTCGAACGGTTACTCTAATGGACGTTCTGGAAAATGGAGAGACGTTCAAGGAGCTCCTGGACTACCGTCACGGGATGGTTCTACGACTGCATTTTAACGAGCGTTAAAGCGACGGTACGAAGCTTTACGATTGTCCAATCGACAGACACTTCGCCAACGACTGCCGCTTTACGGCGTCGTTCACTTAAAGGAATTCGAAACGCTCGACGCGCTCTGAGACAGGACGGTCTGAATTACCTCCCCTTCGCCCCCGACCGCCTTCACTCTCAGCCAAATACGTAAGTACACGCCCCATTATGCGTTCAACAGCCAATAAAAACATTTCGATAAGACGATTAATTCTTTTTTTATTATTCAAAATTAATTACCTCGTTTCACCATATACGTAACTGCGGATAAAGCGCTTCGGATTACTCGACGAAATTACTTTCTGTTGTAGCTACAGTCTCGTAGTACTTTCTTAGTTATCGTCAAAAAGAAAAATGGCTGTCTACACGACTTTTCCGCGGTAGCCAATAAACCAGGCATTCACGCCGTAAAATATTTACCCAAAGGCCACGCGAATCGGATGAAAAGTATAATTTTTGTTAAACTTTAACAGGCAGACGCTCTCGCCAGCGGGCGGATCGATTTCTAGTATCAACCGAGAGTGGACCTCGTACGTATGTATACATATACTTACACCTTTCAGTACATGTCGGCTACATCGCAAAAATATTTAACAAAGCGGAACGTGGAATCGTGGACAATTTTCATAATGTCATTTTTACCCAGTTCTTCCATTTATATATAAATATAACGATGCATAAGCGCTGTTCAGAGATACCTGACGACATTGATACCTGCACTTTAGGTGATACATTTCCACGAGGACCTAACAACCCTTTAACAAATATGCTATACACGATATACGTATATACTAAACTCCAGTATATCTATAGTGTCTTGTTACAGATACCTACCTACTATAATATATTACTCCGTGAAACTGTATACATATATGCATCCTATGAAAAATTGTCGCAGGCACTTTTATCGCGTTATTGCGTTAGAGGTCTTATCGTCGTTTCCAAGAGAAGGGAGTTCGATTACTCGTATTGGCTGCGCCTCCCCTCTCTCTCGATATACATTATTTATCATATATACAGATATACGAAGTATATGTAAAAATTGTCAAGGAAAATCGGAACCGACGAGGTAACATAAGCTGCAGTGCAGCTTAAACAGAAGTGGGTCGCTAATACGAGTAACTGATTATGACAAGTCACCACGGTTCCATGTATACAG
The DNA here is from genome assembly GCA_030142635.1 of Trachelus troglodyta. Lineage (NCBI taxonomy): Eukaryota > Metazoa > Arthropoda > Insecta > Hymenoptera > Cephidae > Trachelus > Trachelus troglodyta. The sequence continues at coordinate 2,892,120 of JARQTJ010000420.1, read as the reverse complement.
TAAAAGAAAAATAATGGCGCAAAACCGATTTTCATTTATCCTTCAAGTAACAGCCACTTCGAGTAATTGCCGTTAGATAATTTACAGCGATCGTAAACCCTCCTTCGCGTGAACGTTGTACAACAATAACGCGAGTCAAGGGGACTACGCGGGGATAACGCGGAGTCCAATAAAGAGGGACCGACGATCGTTGAAAGGAGAGTGATTGGCGGGAAATTTAAAAAATTCTTACTCTGTCCGCAATGGGAAATCGATTGTCTTTGTACAGCGCGGTTCACTAGTATGGACACCGTATATAAAGTATATATAGTAAGTGCACATATCGTAACGTGGATAAAGGCGGATACGCAGTGCTCTGATAAAAATTTACATAACCCCCAAATCACGTGAGAAATTATTCTAAAGATAATATTATTTTCAAACCAATTCAAGCTCCTTTATTACAGTTTGACTGTATCGATCGAATATCGAATTACAATGCGTTATCATGGCTCTCTCGAGACAGAAGTAGGAAAACTAACTACGCGGAATGGAACAAAACAGTTATTCCCGTGACCTCGGCATTTCCCGTTCCCATTGCTAGAGCCACGCCGTCGGCTGAGAATTTATTTTTGGATTTCGAGCATGCGTCGGGATCGAGTATGGGCGGCTGGAAAAGTCCGTTTCACTGGGCAGGCGCAATACGTTGCATAAGAGAAAACAACGACTAACGCACTATAGGTGATAAGATGGATGGAAATCTGGTGACATTTTAAAAAAAAGTCCATACAAAAAAACCTAGGGACTTTTATCCAGTCACAATGCGTACTTACATCGTTATTTGGAATTAAATACACAAACTTTGTGACCCTTGGATTTTACATTGTTCTCATGAGATTTTTCTCAGCTGGCTGAGAATTTCATGAAAAGGCGGCTTGTCGCGGTCGAAAAATCATTTCCATCGTTATAATCATGGACACTACACAAGCAGCACGAATTCCATGTATACATACAGCTTCCAAAAATAAGAGGGCACTAGTGTTCTGAATGCACCGAAAAAGTGGAGGAGTACAGGACGGGAGTTTAAATTGAAAACCACATTTGATTACTTTGAAAATTATAAAATAAATAATTTACCCTACTTTTCTTTTCAATTATCCATATATGATATTCACGTAACCTTGTTTGAACTTAAGCAGAGCCCTTGTCAATAATGAAATCAGAAAGTGATGTCGTCGAGCAGATTTGATAAGACCCAGACTGCCGTTCGAATGGCAACAAGGTAAAGCGCTAGGCTTACGAAATCAATAGAGCGACGATTTTAATTATCGACTACTAATTAACGATACTGGGATATGAAATAAACGCCCACTGTTCCAGCACGCGTAGAAACCGTACACCTCCGCTCTGTTTTCGAAAACGTGTCGCAACAGTTCGACTGTTTACCACTAATTATCCTAGGGCCTCGTTAGTCGGGATATTTATCTTATTGTGAAGCAAAATAAAAAAATATCGTTGGTCATCGATAAATAAATCAACGTCGTCCGTGGAAAAAAAAAATAAAAACATACTAAAAATACATTCCCCGAAATAGAATGAAAAAAGAATAAATAAATACCCGGGTCTAATGAAAAATTGCTGATTTATCAAATACAAAAAGGAACAATGTCCGAGCAAACGAGCAATTAAATAAAGACTCAAAAACTCACGTAGTCGGGATTCGTTACGGAGGCAAGTCAGACGAGTGTCCGTCTTTTTTTCTAGTTATACAAAAGAAGCGCGTGTCGCGTGACCCGCATAACGTGACGTTTACGAAATATACATTCGAAAGACCGTGACCGCAGCCGTTGGTGGTAGATTCGATAAAGAAAAGAAGAAAAAAGAAGCCAACTGCGGCAGTCATAATAATATTACCACCTAACGTCAATAAGAGTAGTATTCCAAATATGCGCGTAGGACGGGTCTGTGTATATCGGTCAGTTTGAATTTCTCACGGCGTGACTCTAGACAGTGTCTACATACACATATGCAATAGTACACAGTAGTACCAGCTTTTTCGTGAGAGCTAATGTTTACCAGGTCTTAATGTCAGGCAGGGACGCGTCCCGTGCCAAAGTCAACATCCGAATCGACTTTGGCTATAAGCCGACGCGAATTGCGATTTAAACGTGGTTATCGATCACGTCCGATTATCCCTTCGAGCCTCAAACCACAGATCAAGATCGATTGGATATCGATGTCAGCCTGGTTTGTCCTGCCTCTTGAAAAGTTCAAAGGGCTCAGCAAAGAGGTGGCCGAAAGGAATCCGACGGCTACAAACAGTTACAGTTCCATCATGCCGTGTCAATTTTCCTCCAGTCACAAGTCCACCGCGTTAACGCAGCATAACAGATATCTCGAATAACATAGCGTACGGATAACCCCAAAAAGAATTACGATCTTACACTCTCGCGTTACGCTACGAGCATAATATTTGTCTCGTTTAAATATACTAAATATCCGATACACGTCAAAGTGCAGTTGCACAAATGAAAAGCAGAGCGTACCTGTTTGAGCTGCGCACTAGCCCACTGCGCAATCAAACGTAAAAATCAGACTGTCTTTACCCGTGTACATAACCAGCAGTGAAAATAAGTCGCTCCGCCCGTTTTAATTCAAACAGCGTATGGGCAGGTCTAGATTAGCCTTAGCAAAACGTGTTCCACGGATCCAATAGAGATATATCAATATACCTGAGTACACGGATATATAACGTACGTAGACAAAACAATGAAGAAGGTGGGGATGGGTCAGATAACCAACCAAAAGGACAGAGTAGCGACTGGTTAATATAGGATTTTACAGCGATGCGACTGGTGTATGGCGGGAGATTCAAAAAAGTGAAAATAATAATCAGGCCTGTAGGAAAGGACGGTCGTGGCCTCTGAGCCCTCGACTCGCGGTCGTAGTCGCATCGGTGCTTAGCTCTTGTCTACGTACTTTTTTGACTCCGTGTAAAGGTTCCCTTTGTTTTCGTTCTTTACGTATCTTAATTTAAAATCGTGACTTGGCCGCTTCTTCTTGATCGCTCAACTCGAATTCCATAACCCTGTGCGTACCTATGTGAAACGGACGGACTACGTGAATTATGAGGAGCTAATGGCGAGCCGGACAATTAGCTTTATTCGAAGGAGATTGATGAACAGTTGATCGGGCGTTACTCTAGCTGGACACCTTGGATCTTTGTTGCCCAATAGATATACAGGTATGGATTCCTTTGATGCAGTACCGCTGAATTATTTATCGACGGTATGGAATGTTTTGATTACGCTACTCGCCACGCGCAGTCTTACTTCTTTAACTTTTATCGGCATCGACTTCGCTTCTAGTAACTTTGTCAAGTCCAACCACGCGTATTTGTAGGCTGGCTTGAGATTTAATTTTTAAAGATTGCCCTGGTGTATTTAAGCATCCTGACGTTGTTTCTATATGATAATGGAATGGCTTATCAAATTGCAGGATATTGATAACGTGCTGTGAGCTCGAATACTTTTAGGTTATATTAACGATCGCGAAGTAGACCTTGCGGAACCTAACCTGTAACTGTTGAGATTCGTGGATAAATATTGAAATTTTTTATCTTCGTTTTTTTGGATCTTCTTAATCTTTTCTTATTGAGGGATGACTGATAACTGGACCGATAAAAAGTGCATGAATGACGATGCTTTATTTTTTTTACTGATTTAACCTCGCGAGATTGTTTTTCTTTTTCACTTTTCTTTTTGTTTCTGATGAATTTTGCAAATTGGGTGTGGTCGTCCTCTAGGGGAAGATTTTTAAGGTCTGTTGTATGCATTGTATCCGGAGCTCTCGTAGTATCTAGTTAACGCCGGGACGGTTCACTGGGCACTGACTGATCATCAGTAGGTTAAGGAGAAATGGAAAGAGCGAGGAAGACCGAGCGAGTGAATGAAAAAGAATAAAAGAACGACTCGTGCTGTCAAACAGAAGTTTCTGTGAGCATAACCTCGAAATCGTGTATCGTTCTTATTTAATAACTTCTGTAAAATTTCAGGGTGTGGTCCTAGTCTTTTAACGTAATTAAAGACTGAAAATATATGGAAAAATTAATTAACTACGTGGCAGGTTGGAATTGAAAACGCTTTATCAAAATCTCCCATAACTGACAATACAAGAAAACCTAAGCAACAAGAAGACAGACAGACAAATAAGGTTACCAGGAAACAAATAAAATGCAAGGGTGTGGTTCACTCGATTGAAATTGAAGAGATAAACTAAAAAAAAAAGCCAATGACAGATAAAAACCGGGCAAACCGTTAAATCACTTTAAAAAAATGGCTAGAATGACAAGATATATTTGACAACCACCTGCCGACCGTAGAAATGTTACCCTAAATGAAAACCTAAAAATAAATTTGTCCCAGGCAAGACAATGGAGCACACGAATGACAGTTAAAAACAAGATGAAATTCGACTTGATTACAGAACAAACAATCCATACAGAGCGAATGCCCGGTGCCAAAATTGATATAAGAATTAGGAAAGGAGATAATGAATGACTTAGAGACACAGTGAGTCAGTAAGTCAGTCAGTCAGTAAAGCAAGTAGCTAGGGTATTGATTTGGTGACAGATCGTAGCGATGCGGAGGCTTCGTCGAGAGAGGGCTCACCGCAACTCCGGCAAGGAAGGAAGAGTTCTGGTACGGGTAGCCTGATAATTATATATAGCGTCCGGGCCACGAGCCACGCACCTAAAGACTAAGCGCGTTAAATATAGACGAAATGCAACGAGGACGTCGAGAATCCTCCTGGGGAATAGGAGAGAAGGCTGTTATGATATCCAGACGATGAAGTTGCAGTGGCAGCGACCACGGCAGTCGCGGCCATGGCCGACAGCACGGTATCGTCTGCTAGTTCCCAAGTGCCGACACGTTCGTTGTATACATGTGTGTATATATGTACAGTGAGTAGCGACAACCGGAATCAGGATCTGGTAAGGTATAAATCGAGGAGGCTAAAAGTGACGGATATGAGATACGATAATATTCAATGTTATGTACTTACTTTCCAAGTTCCTCCTTGAGGTCGTAGTTATCACTGAACCGCGTGCAAGCTGCTTGGGCAGCCATACCGACAAACTACAATATTTACTTCACTAGTGAAAACCGAGCGACTACGCTAGGGAAGTTGGCAGGTCAAATTCGATCGATAAAACTATGTTAGTAGACGGGGCGCCTGTCCGCAGGGCCGAAGTCCCGTGGCACAGCTTCGGCAAATCTCGGCCGTGCCAGCGAATATTTGCGGCACCGACTGATTTTCACGGCGCGACCGCTCCGCTCGCCGGCAGACCCTCGACTGACTCGCGTAGTGCGACGTTACCAGCCAACCTCCAATAAATAATCCAAAGACGATCCTTTCCCGTTTAAATTTAGACGTTAATTAATCAACGATACCAAGGGATATCGTAATTTTTACTATAAACTCGGCACGATTTTTCACTGGCATCACGGGACGACGTTTTACCGTGTACTCCTTCGCAGCGACGCTCCACGGGAAACTCGGTGGATGATTCCGAAATTTTGGAACCGTACGCGCCTGACCGATAACGCGCCTCTACTACTTGGCAAACTACCCTGCGCGCACACGGGGCGGCATTCTTCGAATTACCTAATCATCCCCAAAGCATAATTCTTTGTTGGAGAAGTATCAGTTGCTTTTAAAAATTTTATTTTATTCTAATCGTTAAGATGCTCTTGGCTTTTAACGTTTATTTTTAATTATATTGGATTCCTTTCTCTGTCTGACGTAAAGAGGATGTTTACTACTAACCTCCACGTATTTCAACTTGTTATCTGTTTCAATGATAATAGATTGGTATGATATATTCTTCTTGTGAAATCAAAACTTCATGGTAAACGCTAGTAGAATCCTCTACGGTACTCGAAAGGATTTTATTTTCGTATTCGTGGCTGATCGCAAAGTCCTCCCTCATTTTAAGTTATCTAATCAGCAACGAATTGGCTGTAGTCGATTAGAGATAACGATAACGTATCTGTCTGACCAGAAGCTTGCACTCACTACTATTCTTGTAGGAGAGTAGATTTGCTCATCAATTAGATTGAAAGTAGCAACCCAACGTACACGGGAGCATCGAGGAAAGTTGTTAAAGGCGCATGGAGAAAAATAGACATCTTTATTTCATTGTGCATATGTATATTATATAATATAACAAAAATATTGTAGTCCAATAGTCAACCGTACACTTAACAAATCTATCATACATAATAGTTATCATGAAAAAACTACCAAAGGGGTCTTCGCAGTCATTCTAAGTCACATAAAAAAATGACAGATTAAGAGACTCGCAGTTTATATTTTTTCCTCAAGATTATTGCCATTCGTTGGTTCTCATTTGTAAGAATTTAGTTCTCATTAAAAAAAAAACAAAATAAAAAGATCAAAAACTTAGAGATCCTAAAAGGGATGTGTACCCTGCCACATAACCCAGATGCACATAAATGTCTACGATATACTATATCATTTACAAAAGTTCATTGCGTATTACAAAAAGAATTAATGTTTCTTCTTAGATAATAGTCTTGACAGAATACCAGTCTGTCAAACTATTTTAAATGCTTGCCGTATATATGTACTTTTTTGTCATGCATATGAATCTTTATAATAATCTAAAAATTTAGAATACGACGTAGAGAGGTCGCTCGTCCGCTTTTTTTTTCGAAATTAAAACAAAGTATACAAGAAAATGATACAAATAAAGATATACTCAGATTCAAAAGAATACAATACTTTGAATTTCATTGTCTTCGATAAACAAATTTTGAATATGCAGCTCGAGGCTAGAGACTAATCCCATTACTAAGTACGATCACAAAATTTAGTATGCATAAGTATAATAGTACTAAATGCTAAGGGGTACGCTTATAATTTTTGTGTATATCTCAAGTGTTTACATGTAACTACTTGTCTCTATCCGTGTCAGGTATTGTGTAATGTTTCTGTGCATGATAAGTGCACGTATTACTCACGCAAAAAGTAATTTCATGCATTAGCATTAGGAACAAAATAAAAAGAAAGTAATAACGATAAATCCACGATTCTCAAAAGTGAACGATAAATAGATCTCTACGATTCTATCGTCGTCCGTTTGCGAAGACAATAAAGGAGCAACCAGTAGCTCGTAAATTATTATAGGACGACTGCATCCGCCAACAGCCTGAATCGCTACAGCGGTAAACCGTCTTATCGTCTTATCAAAGAGTTTAAAAAACCTGTCTCAGAAGAATCTTTAATCTTTTCAACATGAAAGAAAGCGTGGTGTTATACGCGACGTCGAATGTATCTTAAAAATTAATAAATTTCCAATGAGCGATCCTTCAACCGCATTAAAGTCATACTCCAATCCGTATCTCTCAAGCCCGTGGGATCTGGTTAATAGGCCAAGTGCGATTGGCGTCAGTTTCAATTGTCCGAAAGCTATGGCACAAGGTGAATTTGCATGCGAGCGACAGCCACCCAGCCATTCCCACGACACTTATCGCTCCCGGTAATGAGAGTCCACGATATTGAGAATGACGTCGTTCTACTCGACTGTGACCGATTTGGCCAAATTACGAGGACAGTCAACATTGCAGCCACGTAATACAGCGATGTGGAATGACAGTAGCTGCATGGGAATTACAGTGAGAACACCCTGGAGACAGTCGACAGTCTTGGGAACCTCGAGAACACGATCGGCAAAGGATATTGTGTCCTGGTCTCCCTCCTCGCAAATGACAATTGGTCTGCCCTCACGCGCCGTCACTTGCTGAAGAGCGTTCATACATTTCTAAAAGGAAAACAGAAGTAAGACGTAAATATTATCCTCACCCGTAGAAGATGGTCCTGTGGAATTACTTTATTACTCACAACATAGACTGGATCTCTCATGACAATCATGATCACTGGCATGGAGTCATCGACAAGAGCCAGAGGTCCATGCTTTAGTTCACCTGCCATGATACCTTCGCTGTGCATGTAAGTCAACTCCTTGACTTTCTACACCGAAAAGAGTTTATTAGAAATCATTAGAGAAATAAAATTCAGGCATCCTGACGAGAATAACCTTACCAGGGCGCCTTCCATGCAGGTGGCAAAGTTGTATCCTCTACCCATAATCAGAAGTGACTTATGTTGAAAGAGTGACTTGGCCAGTTCCTTGACTTTGTCATCCAGCTTCAATACCTCGCGAATCTGATTGTCCAGGTTCTTCAAGCCTTCTATGATCTACCAATGACCATATTATTAATTAGAATTAATTATTAAATAGATGTAAATTAATTGAAATTCATGTTGCATAAAAGTACCTCCTGGCGTCTTGTACCAAGAGAAATTCTATCCTCGCTCATCACAAGAGCAAACATCACCAACGAAATGAATTGTGAAGTATAAGCTTTTGTACTGGCAACGCCAATTTCAGGTCCAGCATTAATGTGAACACCGCAATGTGACTCGCGGCAGATGCTACTTCCTACGGTGTTTGTGATGCCAACAATAAGTGCCCCACGACTTTTGCAGTAACGAAGAGCCATCAGGGTATCAGCAGTTTCACCTATGTAAAAATAACAAAAGCCACATAAGACAATGGAGTCCTAGCTGATATCAGGAGTGAAATGGACAGAATTCTTACCAGACTGAGAAATGAAGAAACAAACATCATCCCTGAAGACTGGAGTATTTCTATCCAGAAAATCAGAAGCTAGTTCGACCATGACAGGCAGCTCGGTGAGCTCCTCCAAAAGTTGTCTGGTAGCAATGGCAGAATGATAACTGGTTCCGCAACCAATCAACATGAGACGCCTACACCTTTTGATCTCAGGAATGTAATCCTAAAAAAATATGCATCAAGTTAGAGAAACTAGATAGGGTGAACTGTGTAAAAATATAAAAGGAAATTGTGAAAACGCACTTTAATTCCACCCAGGGTAACGGAATTATCCTGGAAATTCAAACGTCCTCTCATGGTATTGACAACAGACTCTGGCTGCTCGAAGATTTCCTTTTGCATAAAGTACTCGTAGTTGCCTTTCATGATCTGCTGAATCTCCATCTTTAGGGTGGTGATCTCACGAGCATGAGGATCATCCATGCAACGACGAAGACGATGAATGCTAAGGGCACCATCCTTAACGGCTGCCACGTCATCGTCCTGAATATTTACATAAACAAAATTAGGATACAGTTTCCTTCAGGTAATTTGTTTTTCTTTTTTTTAATAATACAACATGAACTTTATTCCATAGAGTATTCACCTCGAGGAAGATGACGCGATTCGTGTGCTCAATGACGGCACTGGCATCTGACGCAAAGAAGTACTCGACTTCCTTGTCCTCCAGGGGTTGAAATTCTGAAGTACTGTCACTTCGCGGTATCACGGGCAAGTCAGTAGTACGTCCATGAGGTCTGTGATCTGTTATGAATATTCTTAATTGTTTTTGCATTGAAAAATGTTTTTAACTTAAAATAGCTGCCAAACATTTTTCAAAATGAGGCTACGAATGCTGAGACGAAACGCAAAATTTCAACTTCGTTACAAAGATTGTAGAAATTCAAGAAAATTTTATTGTAAAAGATATAATTAATTGCCAATTATGAAATTTCGTGTATGTTTGAAATTATTTTGCATTACGTCACCAGGAGACCCAAAACCAAAGCCCCACACCATGAAACTTTACCATTTGTTACTGTAAACAAAAAATAAAGAGATTTAATTCTTTTACTAAGTATGAATTTGAATTAATAATGTGATTGAGGTTAGTTTATTGTTTTTAATTAATCTTCTTTGATTATTCTTAAATTTATTCGTTAACCGCACTAAATGTTAACACACCCTGTATGTTAAGAAAAAAGATATGTTTCCCTTCAGAATCTCTTCAATTTTAGAAGACATCATATATAATTATTTAGGATCAGGATCAATGATTTACTTTCTCGTTCATTAGGGTTCCTAAGGACTGGTTACATAATTTATGATTTTAGATGTCACATTTTTTAAGTTATAGTACCTTTGATAACTATAGAGAAATTACATACAAAAGTGCAAGCATGAAATTATTAAATGGTTTAGGAAAAAATGCAGAAATGCAATAGTGCGATGTGATTTTGGTGCAATAGGAATTTTAAGTAAACCAAAGCCAACAAAGTGATAGCACAAGCATGCAAATAAACATAATCTGAACGTAAAGTAATACCTTGAGACGCTGCATCACTGTCTGCAGAGTTTGGAGGGTAGGGAAGTACAAGAAAAAACAAACAATTAATAAACAAACCATGCTGAGACATAACATAACAAAACAATACGCAATAAGAACAAAACATGCGAAAAACTGAAAGAACTAATCTAAGTATTGGCCGAAGCATTATTCTTTATCAAATTATGTATATGCAACTTTTCAAAATTATAAATTGTATATCAACAATGCATTCTATCGTTTACCAGAGAATATTCATCGGATACAACAAAAGATTTACGTCATTTCTTAACCCAATATCATATAATAAATAATTAATCTTCACGTCTTTCGTTAATTGCATAAAATAATTTTATATACGTTGTAGATCATTCTTCAAATAAGAGGAAAACTATGCAATCATAGAAAATAAATTTTTAGAACGGATTTGCAAACAGAAAGCATAATAGAAACACAAATCTGCGACTTCTCGAAGCTTCACGACAAACAAAAGATAAAGGTAATGCTGAAAAGTGTAAGAATCAAGGGAATAAACAATTTTTTGAACAGATTCGCACTAGGGCAAACACAAGCACATCGATTAGCATTATTGTGTTAAACGTAAATATAATAGAATAACATAGCATTTGTGGCAACCATATTTTTGAGGAACACACCTGGATCACATGTAATATAGTGTGTCAATGTTTAAGACAGCGTTTCACGAACACCACACAATTCCTCATTTAAAAAGGAAACAAGTAACAAACGAGCTTGACATCTGGATAGTTTTAATATTCAGGCATCGGATCCACTTTTGTGATCTGAACAAGCATCTATGTACATGTGCTACGTACTATGACCAAGATTACTACAGAATAAGAACAAACGATTTTATCAGATTCACTATCTCAGAATAAATAATAATAAACTATCTGATAATAAATTTTATCCTATCAAGTGGATCCGATTCCAAACCAAGGTAAGTTATTAATAGTGTATATACCTTTGGGTGAGCGTGGGAGGTCATCTGTTCAGGTAGAAAGTTGGGAGCAAATCGTAGGTCGTTCATGCAAAAGAAACAGTTGTGTAGTATCCATATCAAATTAAAAAAAAACTGGATAACTCAGAAAGACAAAAAATAAGGTTTTCACTAAACGCATTAGGTATATCTATATGTAAGAAAAGACTAGGTAAATGACAAGAGGGCTTAAAATCATAATGCAAGAATCACTCAAGGAATGTTTCTACAAAATTTGTCAGAATCAATAGCCAAAACGTGCAATAAACTGCCTTTAGCAAGTGCTACGCAATTATTAAATCATGAGAGCTATAACCTATGACAATCATGTGTGAAAAATGAGTATGGTAACGTGTATATGTTAAAAGTTACTCATTGATTTTGCTATGCATGAAAATCTGATAGGCACAAAGCATCAAGTATACCTAGATAGATGATACTGACTGTCATTAATTGTCCTGAAGTAATCATTACGACTCATCTATTGGAGCATGAATAATGACTATCTTTAATACGTAATGAAATGCTGAATATTCCTAAGGTGACATGGATACTAAATAATGTGTTCTGTCATTACGTAAAACAGAGAATGAAAATTGTAGCAGACATATCGAAAGAGCTGCTCATGCTGTGCAGATATAGTTATTACAGGATCATGCAACACGGGTTAATTAATCATTAAGAAATTAAATATTCACTTGTTAGTCTTTGCTGGATAATTAATATGCTTAAGTGATAACACATTGCAGACGATAAGGAATTCAGGGGACAGTGTTATTGCACTATTTTTCTTCTTACATATGCGCCAATTTCTATTGATTAACGTACTCTCTTGAAGCTTTCCAAGTGGACAAGCAAATAATTAAGAATTATTTAGAATCGGTATTATTATTGACTTATTTATCGATTGTTAATTACGGTTGTTATTTTAATTGTATCCATCACCATTGTTTATGATCCGTCGATTAGGAAGCTCTTCCGGTTTTGTGCGCATGTACGAAAATGCATATTGTCGAATGAATATCCCGTTTATATAATAACTGTGACTGTCTATCAAAAATATCAGATACGATCTTAATATATTATTCGATTCCGTTCAAATTTCTTTTACCTAAATTTACTCACCTTTTCCATAGAGAATCGGTACATGATCGGTAGCCCATCTGGTCTTGGTTTTGATACCAACCAGCAATGGGGATCCTCTTCTGGTAGCAACACATTCGCCGGGGAAATATTTGCTTTTGAAACACAAGGCAAATGCTCCCTCCTAAAACATTATATATCCTTACTTTATGAGATGTTTCAACTTAATTATCTATTACGACTAAAAGTAACACTGACCAATTGCTGGACGACATGTTCAACTAACTCCCGGAAAGAGTAAGTCGGATGTTGAACCCAGAGATGATGAATCAGCTTGGCAATGATTTCCGTATCGGTTTCACTTTCAAATACATATCCTCTATGCTGAAGAAGAGTCTTGACTTCCTTGTAATTCGTGACGATTCCTGAGAAAGTCCATCCATGAGAACCCAAAATCAATATTACAGATAAATCAACAATATCTATCAGTTACAGTACCATTGTGAACAACGACAAAAGTTTGTTCATTGTCTGATCTCTGAGGATGAGAATTAACCTCGGATGGAACACCATGAGTGGCCCAACGAGTATGAGCAATGCCAACATGGCTCTTGGTGGAGCCCTCGAAGTCAAGATTGGTACCTAACAATAGAAATAAATAAATCAGCAATATGATTCTTACTCAAAACTACATAATGTCCAAACTGTTAAACTTACGATGAAAGATTTCATCCTCTAGAGCTTGGACCTTTCCCTGCTTCTTAATGATGGAGATATCCTTGCCATCAGGAGAGTCCAGGGCAACACCTGAAATGTATATAAAAGTTGCATATGCGCATAGGTATCCAGTGAAACAAAGGGCATTTTTGGCCATATGCTCAATTCTAAATATAGAAGAGTAAAGGAATGCAAATAAAGTATTCGTGAAGGTAGCCAACCAAACAAAACGACCTAACACATTGAGAAGACTAAGGAACTCGTTGAAATGCAGTTCTCAGTGAAAGGAACGACTGCTAAATTCCTGCAGTATAGACATACCACGTCACAAGAGAGAGAAGCAGAGGACACTAAATATTATTTCCCTAAATAGTTAATTCTCTCGCTAGATAAGATAAACGAAATATATGGATCTTCTAAAGAATTTTTTACATAAATATTGTGGTTACCAGCTGAGTCATAACCACGATACTCCAGTCTCTTGAGCCCACCAACAAGTAGCTCAAGGATTTCCTTCCTGGTCTTCGGAGTGAGATAGTTGAGGTATGCAAAGATTCCTGAAAAGCATAATAATAATTAGATAAGAACATATAGAATAAAACAAATTCACAGCGTACAAGAATTTCCAATATCCACAAACTTCCATCGTGCTCAATGTAACCATAAAAAATTTCTCATGACAGTTACAGATGAGAATGGGAAATTATGAATTTTCCAATTTACACCCCTCTCTCTCAATTCAATGTAAAAACAAAAAAAGTAAAGACCTGGCCCACAGTCACGAAGATAGTGGTAAAGCAGGTATGCAAAGCAAAGAACCTTGATGACATTTGAAAGGCTTTCAGTTTCGGTCGACTTCTCACCCGATTCCTCCACTCCCTCCAGAGCCAAGGTCGACTGTCCTGAATGCTGTTAACCTATATGCATATGTATATAGCTACAAAACTCAAAAAGAATTCAACTGCGAACCCGCCAAAACAAAAGAAAGAACATTTCTTGAAATTAATATAAACAAGTCATTAGTAACAGGAACCAATGAAGCTAATAACAAGGATTTCAACACAAGGAAAGCTAAATCAAACTTCGAAAGCCGTTCTTGCCATTTAAAACGAATTAAAAAATTCATTACTACCGTTATCCAGTTATCCTTGACTCGCCTAATCGTGAATTTTCAATAATGCCAATTGATTCCCGACTAGTCTATTACTATAAAAAAAAGGTAGACTTAAATTTCCATATAACATCGACCTTGCACAGTCCCGTTATAAGCGTTTGCCATCCCCACCGACAATTCTTACAAATTACAACGAACATTCTTCGGAATAATTATTTAATTTACACCAATTATCCACAGACACTCTTAATAAATTCTTTGCATTGACATTATTATGAAATAAGCGCCAACTGTCACATTTAAATTTCGTGCAACCCATATTAAATACGTCATTCATACGTAACTACAAAACGTTTAATGTACTAATAGATAATTCGTGTTGATTAGATGTACTTGAGATTACCTCTTAAAAATAATAAGATATGTACCATCACTGCTTTGGTCAATGATAATAAATAATCCAAAATCAAAAGCCATCAAAATGTTTATCAAGACGTTGAAGTTCTCGGAAAAAGTTTCGAAAAATTTCTAATCCTGTCTCTTTTTATCAGATTATAATCGCGTTATCAAAACTCACACGCGCGATTAATAAAAAAAATCCCCTAAAAATATCGGAATTTCGATTAGTCATTTATACATAATCGCGTTGGTTAATACGCGGTATTAAAAAGTTTAAAGTGAAAGGGAATAGCTCCGCATTATTAGCCTGTATTATTATTAGCAACCAATACGTGAATACATTGACTGCTGTCATTGGATTCCATATTACGTTACATTCGCTTCACCTGAGAGTCGATTCATCTCAATTAAAATATTACGGTCAGAGATATTCCACAGCATCGAAAAAATAAATGTTTCATATCAAAGTAAGACCTACCGCCCATTTGCTATTACGAAGAAAAGATGAAAGAAGAAGATAAATGTTTGGAATCCTTAACGGAAATATAAACGAAGCGATCGGTAAGATCGATAACTTCAAACTGTACAAAACAGTCACAATCCGTATAATTCAAAGGACTATACGATTGATCGAGATAATCGAACGTTACGGGATATCAGTGATAACAATCGTTATCATAGACGGACTTGTCAAACTAGAGAAAATAAAAGGACAATCGATGACGTAGGTTACGAACGTGTATAACTTAAAGAATATAACAAAAAAAAATATAACGATACAAAGATAAGATCCTGTACGTGCGTAGCTTGAAAAATATAGTAAATAGAAATTGAATGATAAAAATAAATCGATTAATATAACATTGTATTAATTAGGTGAGAGCAGATTGTCGTGATCTTGAAAAATTCAAACGCGCCACGACACTCGTGACGTCGTTGATAAAATTATTCAGACAGTCAAGGTTTGATAATAGTCAGCAGATAAGAAGACTAAGAAATTGATAACGGTATGCAATAGGAATCTTTGTGCACGTCACCGGTACGTTATCAACGCATCCGTCAACTCTTAATCGTCGACGTATTAGAATTTATTGATAAACCTCTATGTCTTTAAACAAATCAATTAAATCTCGTAATAAATAAGTACTCAATTCTCAGTATCGTTAAGTGCGTTTTATCAATTGCACAGCTTTGTATAGATTATCTAATTATTTTTAATATTTGCACTTTCTGTCTATTACCATTCCATCATAAGTGCATGTACTTGTTTTTCATGCCTTGGTGCACTTAAAGCTGATGTATTTCTGATACAGATGTTTCTTCTCGCAGGTTCAAATGCGCCATCAGATATTTTTTAATAATAATAATAAATTATCTTTGGATGTGAAAACAATTTTTGATATTGCATTTTCCCCATCTTGTCCTGATTGTTGACGCAGCCCAAGCACAGTGCTGTGGTTATGAATTTGTCACTGAATAAAATGAAACTACCTGTAGTACCAGGAAGATTTAATCGATCAGATCCACTTCAGAAAGTGAGGAACGACTTGATATTCTGTGAGAATAAAAAAACAGGGTCAGGGTCAGAAGGTCATAATGTTCTCAAGCGCATCGAAGGTTGAACGACCTGCAGGCAATAGTGCATCTGCACGTGCGTAGACGGTCCTATCAGAGTCAAGAAATGTTCTAGTTCACCGACATAAAAACCCAGAAAGTCACGCAGTTCGATGTCAGTGAAAGCTGCAGAGAACCGATTGGATTCCACCTTGGTAATTTCAGACTCGATAAACAAATTTGCGGCTTTCCAGAAGCGGATCCGTCGGGTGTTTGGCTTTCGCTTAGAATTGCGAAAGACTTCATTTCCTATAATGATCTCTCTAATGAACAGTATAGTATCAAACACGGATACCTTTGCCAGTATAAAAAAAGAATTCCGTAAGAATTTTATCACTTAATACGAAGACTTGTGACGAATGAATTTGCAAATAAATATTATATTCCAGACTAAAATTAACGTAAATACACATCCACAACGTAACTGACATTTACATTTAGTGAAAGTAACAAATTTGTCGACGGTAACTCAAAATCGTATTAATAACTGTACGCGCGGGTAATTCAAATACCAATCGACCAACAGCCACCTTTTTTTATTTGCAATAAAATTTTATGTCTGCATAAACAAATTTCATCGTTGATTTGTATTATTGCAAAAAAAATATACATTAAGATTAGAACGAATTGTTTATACGTAAATTAAGTACTGTACGTAGTTATCGATACGCATACCGTAGACAGACGCTAAATGTCAGGTTGGCTCTCGCTTTGCGTATGCCGAAGGAAACTTTCACTTGGATCATGGCGGCGGCCTATCTGGGACCGATAAAAATGTCAGTATTTCGCAAGCGAACCTTACCCCGAACTCAGAGAACCTTCCACGACAACCAGGAGTTAGCGTAGGTCGTTGCCCGGAGGCACACCTTTTCCCGATTGAAATGCTATGTCTTGGAGTAGGTGTCGTAACCTCAAAAGATTTACTGCGCGTTGCTACGATATCTGCATTGAGGGACGTTAAAGAATTCGAGTTTGAAATCTGACAGAAAAAAAGTCTCGTAGACGCGTGACACTACTAGGTACAAGTATACAAAAGCGAATTAATCGAAGAGACATAAGAATTTTAGAAAACTATTTTCACTTTTATCATTCCCTCTTTTTTTTTGCTGATGTAATTTTAAAAAGAATATGATTTCTAATATCGATATAGCAACGCTATTGGGAGGTTGAAATGACTGTGTCGAAGTACATATGCAGCTTATGTAATAACTTTCATAATTTCAAATTGCGGGCCGTTCTTTTGAAAGGCCAATTGTATAACGTGTCTGTTTCACGAGTAACACTATCGGGGTGGTTCAATAATTAGATTTCTACTGTTCAATTATTATTTTTGTCAGTCGCTAATCTATCTGTATTTTATAATGCTGTGTTTTTTAAATTGCTATTATTCTTCCTTATTATTATTCAAACATATTTCCATATTCTTTTACGAATCCTGAATCTTATTTCCGGTTATGCTTATCTTGGACCACTGTTTTTTGATTTCTAGGAAAAGCATATACTATAATTAATACATAGTATAGAAAGAATGCTAGGCATTTATTTCACTTTGTTTCTTATCCTTTTCAATGCACGTGGACTGATAACAGAATTGATTGTGGCACTTTTTAGACAGCTGCAGGAATATTTACGACTTTAACACACTGACCACATCGTTATGGTCTTTCGGAGAATTGCGTAGAATTAAGTATACTCGACAATTTCTCATATTAAATTACTGAAACGACTTACTGACGTTACGATCCAATCTTATCAGTTTGAGGTATTAAGAACTATTAAAATCCTCGACATGCAGTCATTAGTCTGTTTATACACGAGAACTTTTTATTTCGCCGGATTTTTCATAATCTTTCCATTTCCGATTTACTTCTGTACCGTCCTCGAGAACGAAAATGGGACCTTGGAATTAGTTTTCAATGAATCGAAAGTGACTATGTAAAGAAAAAAATCAGGTTACATACACCAGTTATCAATCACTTATCCATAAATGGTCAACAATTTTCTAAGCTGCATTCCAGACTCGGAAAAAATGTCAGATATGTAGAGAATGTGATGTTTACAAAGAGCGTTGAGTTCCTGGACACGAGGACTATTAAGTTATACTGCTCGAGACTCGTGTGTTTCCACTTGTCAAATGAGGTTGAGAATCAAAGCTGAAACGATGCTACGTTGTTAATGAAAAGTTTAACCCTTCAAAAAATAATCACCGCCTTAAAAATATCATGGATTATATGCTGCATACGTGTGCAAGGGACGTTTAATAGCTGTCAACTGTACTGTCACTGAAATTTTTCATTGGTTTTTAAGGATTCGGCATAACGTGATGTGCATTCGCGTGCACAAAATCCACACGATGTACGATCGACAATATTCTGGGGAAAATTCTATGACATAAAGCTTACTGTTTGTTTGTCTACTTACCGCACATGTTCTTGTTAGTAGTGGTGCCACGTAATTCGTAAACTTGAGATAAACCAAACCGTATCACTTGGCTGACGACTTGAAACCGACTGAATCGAAAGACAGCACATACACACTTTTTATGGCACGCCTACTCCTCGTACGCGGATCCATTGACAGCGAGCACGTCGTCTGCTTCGAATTTAAAGAATTATTTATGACATTGAATTACCACCGAGAAGTTGGATCAATACTTTAGATAATTTTTTAAGGACGATGTAGGTTATAATCGAGATTAATAACGATTGCTTAGATACGCAAAAGCTGACGTTAAACAGCTTTATGACTAGAGCAGTGAGGAATTCAATATGGCGGGTGTTTCAAACTACTGTTAAGGCGTCATGACTTATTTTTGTTTTTATCTTACAGTTTATCATTTGGATATCGATGCATTGATTTTTCCTCAAGTATACTTTCGAGCGTGAATTATTTTGTACCCGGTTTATCGATTATCTTATACGACAGGTTAGTGTTATTTGTTTTTCTGAACGACGATTACTCGTTAGGCCTTTAATCCTACAGGAGGTCATGACGCAGCTCTGCCACGTACACTTCTAGATATACAGGGTTGTCCAAATTGAATTCATCGATTTCACTTGACAGCTGTCATTCTATTGACGTGATGATATTGGTTAAACCACGGAAGACAGTGTTTTCGGAAATCCTTCGTTTAATTTAACAAGAAAATTGTCAAACACCCTAATTCGTTTTGAACTTTTTTCAATATGTCACCTTTACACTTTCTCTTGAAACTCTGGTTCATTTTACGAATATATTGTACATGATATTCATTCTGCATAAACTATTTAGACCTAATATGACCTTCGGTACTCTTTAATGAAATGTCGCTTAAAGGTAATTCGCAATTCTTCCTAAGATTTACCTTTCACTTTCGTTCTTGAAGTACGTACTACGTTCCTTGTATCCTACTACCCAAATATCCTTGTCAATCTCTCTTTTTATCAACTGAAAGTACATTTAAAAAAAAAAGCAGCATATAAAAATAGGCAAGTAATCCAAATTCAATAGTCATAAACACAGGAAGTCAAAGAACGACTAGAAGGATGAAGTAAGAAATAACAAACATCGAGACTTTATAATTACAACCATTTTTTATTGCTTCTGAAAATATACAGATCTATTACTGTTTATGTGCAGTCGAAGTATGTACGAGGCTTTCAAATTATCTTTTTTATCATCTTTTCCATATCCCTTCAAGAAACTGATAGCGTTTCAATAATCATCATATATATATATAATAATAATAACACCACCTAAAGACAGTCCCGATTATTTAATTAAAATCACTAATAAATATTCAGTATCGAATGCATCCTTAAAATATCTACAATAATTCACCAGCGACATCTACGACCAATAAATATAGACAATTCAATAATCGAACAAACAGCATTGGTGAAAAAAAAACCTTAAGATCAAAGAATTCCAAAGACCCTATCAACGTTAAAATACTATAAAGATTAAAGAACAAAACGGAATCAGAGGACAGTCATAATTTCTTCAATAACTCTTCGTAAGTTACGATAAACACAGATAACAGATAAAACTGCAAGTGTCGTTACTGCATTACTGTGTTAGAAAACTCGTCACTAACAAAAGACGATTCGAATAGTCATTAATTAATATAAAAAAAGCATTCCACACAGCACGCATCCCTTGAAAATTACTTACGATAATGTAATATATAATTTTTCAGAATGTATTATCAATCATTATAATATAAGAGTAATATATCCATACGCATGTTCTACAAGAATCATCTAGTAATACGTGCATCAAGAATCGCCTAAATAATCTCTGAACTTACGTACGAAAACCATCGTAACAATTATGTTCGATATTTTTCATATACTTAGTGCTTATCAGCTACGAGAAAAGAAAAGAATAATTTCGTCACCATAGCCAAAGATCGGAGCAACAG
Source organism: Trachelus troglodyta (assembly GCA_030142635.1). NCBI lineage: Eukaryota > Metazoa > Arthropoda > Insecta > Hymenoptera > Cephidae > Trachelus > Trachelus troglodyta. The sequence goes on along the minus strand of JARQTJ010000420.1, from coordinate 2,871,565 downwards.
TCGTAGAGGAACACAATCGCTAAGTGGTTTTCAAAATGGACGACACGTGTTGGTATACGGATACGCATCGAGCAAGGATTTATACATAATTAACAACGTTTAATAATACGGTAAGTTTCACAGGGTGATTATTTTGTTACGCTAGGATATCGTTTAACGCACCAGGGACCGAGCTTCGTGGACGTGGAGGGTAGAAAAATAGCATCGGTTCCAATGGCCGATAAACTAGAAATCATCTGATTACAGCAAGAAGGATCCTTGGTAACCGAATTGACCATTAAATTCTGTACAAGCCTGACAGGATTCATGCTCCTGGATGCAATCGGTTTTCTAGACTAGGTTATGTTTAATATACGTAGCACTACATTTTTCTTCTATTTGAAACTATTCGATATATCTTATTGTACTTTCCGATCTAGAAGAGTCGACAAAATTTGGTTGCGAGTGTTTTCTTTATGTTGCGAAGGAATCGTAAGCGAGAAAGGACTCGTGGCGGGAAAGTACAATTTGAAATATCCGTAATAACGAAAGAGCCTGCGCAACGGATGTTGCGCGTTAAAAGCTCAACGGGATCGCGCATGCGCGATGAAATAAAAATGAGGTGACGGAATAAATAAAATGCTAGCGTTATGTATCATAGAAAAATGTTTAATTTACGAGGTAAGCTTATACGTTAGTAATACCAAAAGAAACGGAAAAATTCTTACAACGTTTATAATAAAGAGAACATTTTTATAACATTCATTACATTAAATAACAAATTATAAAAAAAAAGTGAACTTCAGAACTTCGCCACACTGATCGTACCGTGTCGACTGGAATGCTCGCGATTACTGGACGTCCCTTTTAAAAATTTTTTTTTAATTAACTAAGGAATAATGAACGATAGGAATAAGAATAACGAGACCCGCGCAATCTCGAGCTCCGGTCGGCGCGCACGACACTTCACGCTATTCGCTGGATGTTAAAAATAATAAATATTTACATGTTATACACCTATACAAAAAAAAAGGGAAAATAAACGCAAGAAGATGAACAAATAAAAAGAGAACAAAAGGTTGGTACGATTGTCAAATTTTACACGATTTCCTAATTACTCACACTAACGCTATCTCTTTCTCTCCTTTATCCTTATCAATCTTATCTCCATCATTCTCTCAACCTGCATTTCAAAATTTTACAGGATACCCTCTCGCTCCCACGCAAGAGCGCCAATTTCAAAGGAACCTGCGAAACTGCCAGCGACATTCTCACCGCCAAATAACGTTGCTTGCGCGTTTCAAATAAATAAGAGTAAGGAGTACAGCTCCTACGAAGAATAAAGATAAAGACAGAGATGAAGAATCAAGAAAAACAAAAAAAAAGAGCGAATAATAAAAAATATAACACCTCGCATCCATATCTCTTCCACATAAGTTCTTTCGCATAACGAAGATAAATAAAAGCCGTATGTACAAAGCAAAAATTATGACCTTCTCGTCTAGTAGTATAAAATCAATTATCCTTATCGTACACCGTGAGGAACCAAAATGTCAAAACGATACAATAATCAGCCGCAAAACGTTTCTTATTTATGCCCAAGAATTCCACGATTTTTTTTTGTTCACATTACAATTAGAGAAAATGGACCAATGAACGTACGTCGAAATCAACGTACGTGCAAATAAAGAATTCTTGTGCAATCTACAATAAACGTACACCTAAGCGCATATAAATCTTATTACGTAATTCTAATAATCTCGCCTCTATCGATAAATCCAATATCTGCGGACAGCCGGATTGGTCTTACGTCCACAATCGGCGCGAGTTCGTCTTTCGCATTTCTCCATAGTTGATCTACAATATAATGTATATACATACACACTTGCACGCAACCTTTTTGTTCCTTATCAATAATCCTACGGCAACAATTTCCGAACGGAATCGCTTAACAGCTCGACATAGAATCAAATCCTGGTATCGAAGTTACATGCGCGTACACCATAAGACTGATTTCTATAATCGAACAAGGTCTTGCGTATCGCGACGAGCAAATATATCGGATATATATAATATACATGATATAATATGTTATTCGCAATTTAAAAAGAGCCGATTCGTCGAATATCGTTGCGCTCCTCTAATTTTAAATCATATTAATTTTTCCTAATCGCTACCCATATTTTTTTTTCTTCTTTCATCGTCTTCATCGCCTCTCCCATACACACACTCTTTCGTATATAAAAATAACATGCAATGCGAAGCTTATCCAACATTGCTTTGTACATTCGCCCGTGCTCCAATGAAACTGAAAGTCCAACTTAACGAATTCTAAATCATTGCCAAACCATTTGTTTTTTTTGTTACGACTAATCGCGTCTCTGTAGAAAAGTTATTGCTAAAGCTTAAAATATATATATGTATGTATCTATACCAAGTATCAATTGAAATGGCCTGGTAATGTTATTACATTTTCTTAGATGATACAGAAGACAAAAAAAGTCCTTCCGTACCGCCGCAAATTATCCATTTGTACGAAATTGATTTCAATTTTTTCGCGTAAACGGGAAAAAAAAAACAAACGAGTAGAATCTCTTTCGCGATGCCTTATGCCAAAAAATAAAGCAAACTGTGCAGTTTTCGCTGGGTCGCGAAGCAGCAACAAAATTTTTGCTCGTTTAAGGTAAAACCTCTGGTTCTTATATTCTCTTTCTCTCTCGTTTTCTTTTTTTCCTTTTCTCGATAGCTTTACTATCTTCCAGATCGCGCGGCTTAGAATATATTTATACCATTGTGTACTTATAACGTGTATTAATTGGATGCTCCTGCAAACGAGTGCCTATCGAAGAGCTTTAATCGAGGATACTTGATTCCCTTATCGAATTTTAAAGTCACTTTGAATTCCTTGCTTAATATATCAAGGTGCTTCGTCCTTTTTTGTGTTTTCATTTATGTTTTCCTGCCGGCGCTTAGTGCTACGAGCTCGCGTACCTTTAGAATAGTAAAATAGGTATTGTATCTTGTCTTTAAGGAATACACGAGTCGTCTGTCAGACGGTTTTATATAATAGGCGCGGTTAAATTAATTGGTGATGCGAGTACCTTAGATCCTAATACGTGATAAGACGATAACGAATAGTTATACTTTAAAAAGAAGAGAAACGGAGGAGGAAGATATTTAAAAGAAAAAAAAAGAAATTGATACCTTATTCGTATATACAGACAGTCACGGATAAATAAGGTGAAAAAAAAAAGAAAAAGGGTAAATTAGGTCACGACCAATCACTAACAAAGAATTGGTACTTTACCGCAGTTCCCCCTATATCCTTCTTTGTTCTAGATCTAAGACTATACAGTTTCCGATGATATTCTCGATCGATTGATCTTTTTTTTTCTTCGGGATTTTCACAAACTTTAATCACGTCGTTTACTTTAATTTCTTAAATTACGGGCACGCCATAAATTATTGAGGCTTTAATTTAATTCAGTACCGTACAGCGTATCGAATCTTACGAAATTCGTATAGATATCCATTAAAATCGTAACGATAGATCATTCGGATCATCCTAACGTTAATTAATCGATATCAGGATCGCGATTCGATACGTTGAAGGTTTTCCAGAGAAAAAAAAAGTCATAAAATGTTATTCGTAACTTTTTATGACTTTTTTCTGTTTGGAGAAATTTGATTTTGAAAAATCATTCCTTGTGTCGGCGAATGGATACTGTATTGAATTTTCTACACGGATGAAACGCGATATTAGATTTATAAAAAAAAGAAAGTTCATTCGACATTTAACTTTATAAAAAAAAAAAGAGAAAGAATATCTAATTTACTATACGCCTCTTGATGATAACGGCAAAAGACGTATCATCCTCTGCCACGTATTTTTACGACAAAGTAATAACGATCTCGAACTCAGTAATAATTTAAGATGATCGCGCATCTTTATCGACTACTTAAACTGAGAACACCAATATTCAAGGTTTCCAGTGATAAATTCAATTTGATAACGTAATCCTGATTTTTGGCTAATTGCCGAACTTGCTCTTCGCGGCCGTTCTTCGAACGCACCTCTCGTCAACCCGACTTAACGAAGTCGAGGCCCGACCTGCAACTTCTTATCAGGATTCCTCGATACGCAGTTAATATGCGTAAATTGGCGGTTCCTGTGACCGATGCACCGGTGGGACTTATTCTGTCCACTGTTAACTTCGCGGCTTCATTAAGTCCCAATGAAAATCCGTCAAAGTAACAGCGAAACAAATTGACTATCAACTCCGTGGAGACGTTAGGACTTAACGTTGTATTTCATTGGAGGGATTACTTGCCCAGTCCACTTCCTCACCATCTGCTTCGGCATCCGCGTCCACTTCTTCGGAAAATTCTTCGTCGGCACCTGGTGTGAACGAGTCCGTTAGAATGTCCATTTTACTTTGTTTTTAAAAATTATATTCTTTATGCAGTCAATGAAATAATCGATTACTTACATGTCTCTTCCTCTTCCTCGGAGGAGGTGTCGCTGTCGCTGTCCGAACTGTCGGAATTGGCAGAGAGTGAACATCTGTCGTAGTCCTCCAGATCGGAGTAGATCTCAGCTCCTGGGAAGATGTACCTTCCGGGTGTCATTTGGTAGTAGGAATTTTCTATGGGACAGAGAACGACATAAATACGTTAATTCGATACTCAGGACGAACCTGTATACTGTTTGACGTTCAATTCCAGAAGAAGACGTACCAGGTAGTCTCTTGGCAAGACTCTCTTTCAATTTAGGTTGCCAACAGCGCCTTTCCAGGTCATGAATCTTTGATACATCATTGTTGTCGGTGTTGGGCTTTCCGTCGGTGCTGTCAATGCTATTGCAACTGTCCCCGATGCCGGAGTCCAGGGCGGAATCGATGGACACGTGCCGTGGCTTCAATCCTGACTTATCGCAATCTCCCACGAGGATTCCATCGTGCACTGCCGAGTTTTCGTTCTTCCTGAAGGTAGTGATACCAGGAGACGACGTCTCAGACTCCTGTATTATCTCAATACCAGAGTCCCTTGAATGAAGGTTCATCATCCTAGGTACGACGTGACACTCCTCCAGGTTCAGAATCTGTCCGTTGTTCTCGGAGGTCGATTCCACAGATATAACCCGGTTGTTCCGTGAAATCGAGTCTCCCTTGGCTTCGCTGTTCTCCAAGCCCTGACCCGTGGATGTGTCCACGAGTTCTGTGTCAGGACTACTCCCGAAGTGCATCCTCTTTGGACTGCTCTCCGCGCTGGAATCCCCAAGCCTCCTCTTGGGACTCTCACCGAGCAATGCAAAGCTTCCTTCCACGGTGCTATCCATGTGTCCGGCATGAAACGGCGAGATGCAAATATCCGTGCTCTCCATACGCTTTGGCGTGGTATTTGCGTTGATCATCAGGCTATCCTGACTCTCGGTGGATAGATGGTGGGACTTCAGATTGACCTCGACACTGTCCTGAGAGAACTCGTGATTCGTCATGGTATCCTGACTCTGTTCCCAGGAGTCGTCAGCAGTGAAGCGAGACGGTAGGAGTTGAGAAGCTTCCTTGAGGATGTCGTCGACCCAACAGACCTCGTTGAAACTGTTTCCCATTCTGTCCCATCCAAAAGAGCAAGTGAGCAATTTCTTTTCTCCTTCTTCGTGACCGATATAATCGGTAGCTTTCAGAAGTTCTGGATAGTAGATAAACAAGTAATATTTATTATCTTTATACTTACAAGTGACAGAGCTGATTAATGATGACGTCGCCGTCGCCCAAGAGCTCGACGTCGAACTTCAGGTGCGGCAGTGACTCTCGGTTTATGAGAATCTGTGGAACGTGCGACGGAATGGAGGAAGGTATAAGCGCTACTGGACGAACTTTAAGCGACGAGCCGATAACAATTAAGAGATCACAGTCGTCCTTGTCTTTGGCCATGGCGTCGTGGAAGGCGTCCGGCAGACCCTCACCGAAGAAGACTATATCCGGCTTCATAATACCTTGCGACACTAGATCTGAAAAATTCATTGGACAAATGTGCATTTTCTTTGTTTACTCAGGATTCCACGTAACACGGTGAACACGCGAATTTCGAGGCTAACAGGGTACGCGTATTCCTTTCTCATTCTTTCTTTTTAAGTATTACTCATGGGTCTTTGTTTATTTGCGGGTGTCTTTCTCTCTCTCTCTCTCTCTCTCTCTTGGTTTCCTTTCTCTCTTTCTCTCTCCCCCTCTCTTTCGCTTGCTTTTTTTTTTGTTTCTTAACTTTGACTGTACATGTGTGATTATTCAAAACTAAACTGTAACAATTCTTGCGTTATTGGTAAGTAGGACACAAAACGGCATTTAACGATTATTTGAAGCATTTTTGTAAGTTTACCTTTATATTTGCTCATTAACAAGCGAAGTTTAACTCGCAGTTAAGATTGACGGTTTCGACTTATGTGTGGATCGGTATAAATGGCATTGTCAGATAGCGAGGACGCATTCCGAGAAGAGCAGAGAACGTTTTCTCACGGCCATCGACTCGCGACACGCAATAGGAAAGGCTAACGGCGGAAACTATCACTAGATAGCAAACTTTCCGTACCATAGAAACTGACAAGCCACATTATGTAATACTGCAAATAAATATAATAGTCAGCCGAATGTCGATTGCGCTCGCGGTTCTTTTCAACTTACCTCTGTAACTCTCGTTCGGATTCCCAACGGCAATGGAGGGTAAGGCGTTGGCTCTGCACTTTGGACACATGGGGATCTTCTGCGCGAATATATCCTCCCTGATGTCGTCCGCTCTCACTTGGTATTTACACTTGGTACAGGATGCTGTGGCAAAGGATCCTAGGTAACAGAAATAACAGCCACGTTCAAAATTTGAAAAAACATTCAGAGTTTATTCCGCTTTCACTATTGAGTCCCTGTAAAAGAATTTCACTTACCGTGGCACTCTATAACGTTCTCGATTCCAGCTACTTGCTCCAGGGTATCGATGTTCTGCGAGTAGTTCCTCAGGAGCTTCTTGTGCTTGTCCAGCATTTTGATGAACCTGTGACAGGGACTGGGCTTGAACTGTCCAGGGTAGATCTCACGTGCGAATTTGTAGAATGGTCTTGGGTCTTGTCCGAAGTAGTTGATGTCGAACATTGCCTATAGCATAGCCAATAGAAAATTTTTTTAGCCTTCGGCACAGATGTATTCAAGTAATAGTAGAGACTTGGGATGTTAATTACCTGGGGATCAGGCAAGTCTGGAAAGTCTTGTGCTAGTCTGGAGTAAATGCCATCTCTGCTACGGAAGTCTGGTATCCCACAGCTGACGCTGACGCCAGCCCCGGTTAACACTATGATTTTCTTGCTATTCTTTATTAGTCGAACGACGTCCGTCAGGGTATTTATGTGCCTGAGTTTCTGCCGCCTCGGCTGATCTGACATTACATTCACGATAATCTGCAACATAAATTGAAATCGGTACTTAGTCGCGCTATATAGCACAGGCTGGTATAATAGTTTTGGAATTTTTGTTGTTTCTCTCTTAGATGACCATATAGTCGAGGATACACAATCAATGTGGCTGTTTGTATAAAATAATGGTATGATATTCATATAATTGTTTTTAACGATAACTAATGGAGAATTTAAACTTTCGACGGATGCAACGTTAAAATATCATTTTAAACCTTGTTGCTTGATTAGGAAACTCCCTACGAACTCAATACATTATTAGGAAAAAAAGTGTTTATCAAAGGACAGTTTAGATAAAAATAATCTCCAGTGTCAGTGGTAGATTTCCATTATTAAGCTTATTGTGAAGGTAATATATTGGGAACAACGATTATGCTATAGAGTTCTCATGAAAAATATCATAACTTTTTACAAACCTTCCATAGTGTGATGTCATCAACTTGTTCAGGAATCGGTGTAGAGTCCATCAGTAGATGGTGAAGAAGATCCCTTGGATCTGCTCCAGTTAACATTTGCTTATGGACCCAGGCTGAAGCTCTCCACTGATGACCTTCAGCCTCTCCTGACAAATCAGACAGTCCCGATAGTTCAGACAGATTAGAAACTGTTGATGAAACTTCGTCCTTCTCATCCGCAGTGTCAAGTCTGAAATAACATGATGAATGGATACGGTTATAATTCCTTTTCATAACATAATTTGTGAATGATTCATGACACTACAAGTACTTACGAGCAACCAGTATCGTCGCTTGTTGAATCTGTACGCGTCGGTGTTGATGTCAGGTTTTTAACATCCGGTGTATTAGGGACAGATTTTGAACCATCACTCAACTCAGTGAAACCACTATCACCACCAAGAGTTTCTGTATTCAAAAATATGTATGATATTGAGAATAAAAAAAAATTATCCACAAAAATAAGTACAGTTATGTAAAAACTTTAAAGTAATAATAAGTCGCAGGTAATATCGGTAACCAATGAAAGTACGCCACATTCCTAAAATTAACAATTAAAAAAAGAAAGTGTAGGAACAAGGATTAAGGTCGTTATCAGAGGAATAATGTTACCACATGAGAGTTACAAGAATTCAATAAAACTTGTCGATTTAACCCAACTCAATGTATTTTCTCGAAACAAGGAAACATTTTGAAAGAAGGAAAATAAAGTTCAACGATTCGTTGTAATTCCTATGATATTTAAGATTGACAGCTACTGTCAGAGAAATTGGCGCGCGCCACAAAACGTCAAGTTCACATTTTCTTTTATTTGTGAAACTTGTGCCATCTGTGAACGCCAGCAAGCCACTCGCTCAGTTCCGCTGTCACTGACCCTCATATTCCCGCTACAGATGTCGACGAAGTAGAATTCTCCCGTTAGACCTCCTGGCCATTGCAAATAATCGCGAAAGTCATAAATTTCATGGATTATTTCTGTCCGGTACAGAGATATCATTCAAAGGATGAACAAATTGGAAAAAAAATTTAGGTGAAATTGCGACGCACCCAATCGACTGTCATGGCGGCACCGCCCCCCACAAAACGTCGAGAAGAAACGGTATCACGTATATGAGTGGGCGGCCGCCGTTTTCGCCGCCATCTTGTAAAATGAAAATTTCAACAATTAATTGGCCATATTTTCGCGAAAATACCTTCGAGATCTTCGTGTGAGGACTCGCGGGACGCCTCGCGATCCACGAAATCGAGTTCCGCGCCAGAAGATGTTCCGTACTCGTCGCAGTCGACCTTCCGACGTTTCGCTGGGGACGAATATTCTGGCAGCTCCGAGCGCGACGCCATTTTCAACAGCAATGCAACGCGTAGTTCGAAGCACGGCCGCAGCTCCGGCAGAGGTCGCCTAGTATTCCCCACTTAACCCCCCCCCCCCCTTCGAGCACTACACCATTTCTAAACTACACGTCTCGCGCTTCTCCACCATCATCGTCGCTTCGTCCTCTGAGGACTAGAAAATGGGGAATGTGGCAACGCTGTCAACGACTTTCTGACATTAATGATCTGCACTAGAATATTGGTTTATATTTCTTGTCTTCAATTGTCTATTGCAGTAAAGCCTAAATTTCTTATAAAAATTACTTTATATCACACTGGGATACTGTACAGTGGCTTTTTTGGCATATCTAGGAAATAGTATTTCGAAAAATACTTTGATAGTCAGTTTTAAATTATACTAACCGTATAAAAGGTATTAATGCGTTACGTGGCCATTTTGGGAGATAGAAAAATAGAGAAATAATAGAAAAGGCCAAAAAATGATACAAAAATTGTGATTGAAGGGGGAAGATGTTCTAGTTAATTTTTTTTATGTTACTCTAAAGGTTGGTACACTTAGGACTTCCGGCTTCTGCAAATTTTTCCCGCGGACGGCGCTACATGCTTCCGTTAAAGCCTTTTCCAAGTGGCACGATAATCGGGCAAGATGGTATGTATTTCGAATCCAGGAAATAAATACGAATCGCTGAAAAAATGATGTGGTTATTGAAGTTACATTGAAGAAGATTGTTTTTCTTAGATGGTGATACTAATATGTTGAGCCAGTGTCTTGTAAATTTATATAAAAGTAGTGTTTATCGCAAAACTATCCTACATAGTGGGCATGAGTAAACACCATGTTAAATGACGATTCTTTTATTTTTCATTTGATTTTTCGGTGAAAAAGTAATCGAAAATTGTGTATTTTATTTATTCGGTTCAATCCGCGTTAAAACCGGTATTTCTGTTGACAACAATGTAGCAAGTGTTGATTGTAACCTATAAGTGATGTGTTTTGAACTTTTGTTACAGACCGAAGGAACCGCTACGATCAGAACTAGAAAGTTTATGACTAATCGGCTATTATGCCGAAAACAAATGGTAATTATGTTTTTTTCTGTATTATTTTCATAAAAATATGTTATTCTTGTGTAAATACATATGTTGTTTGACAGGTATACTTTGCGAGATAATGATTACTTGTCTACCTGCATTTTAGTCCCTTGACATTCTTCCGTTTTAAATAATTACTATAGGAAATTATATTTTTAATTATATTTTATGCACTTTAATTATATATACTTAGGATGATTATATCAGAAGTAGAGATACATCTTTTTTGATATGATTGTAAACTGTGTGTTTAAATGATTTTTTTTTATCTATTTCAGGTCGTAGATGTGTTACATTCTGGCCAGCCCTCAGTTCGGAAAACCGAGATCCGGGAAAAGCTCGCCAAAATGTACAAAGTGACACCAGATGTCGTTTTTGTATTTGGTTTCCAAACTAATTTTGGTGGCGGTAAATCTACCGGTTTTGCATTGATCTACGACACTCTTGACTTTGCCAAGAAATTCGAACCCAAATACAGGCTGGGTAGGCATGGACTTTATGAAAAACAGAAACAGACCAGGAAACAGCGTAAGGAACGCAAGAACAGAATGAAGAAGGTCAGAGGTACCAAGAAGAGTAAGGTTGGAGCAGCATCTAAAAAGGTATGTTATAAACATTAATTTTACTTTTTTTAATATATGCTACATTTGCTCATGATATTGATGCAACGCAACATAGTCTTTCTTATACAACAAAAATGTTGCACATGCAACATGCTCTGTGGTTTAATCATTTATTGATAAAAATAATGTTGAGTGTTCATCGATATCATGTATAATTATTTAAATATATTCATTTACTTATGTGGGATACAAATTTTAATTTGGTATGGGTAATCTATTAGTTGCATGATTTAGAATAAAATATCTTTTTATTCATCTGGTAATGGATATTTTGCATTTATAATCATGTAAACATGGGTGTAGGTCAAAAAAACTCATTTGTCATCAGGAGGCTCGATCTCTTTTTCTGTTATGCATGACTATAATTATTTCTATTATTTTACAAAAATACTATTTATTTTTAATACCGATTAATCTTTTCTCCTTTCCAATACTTAAAAAGGTTCACTGCTTTTCAAAAATATATTTTTATATTTTATTTTAGATTCATGCGAGTCTTAGCATTGTTCTGCAATATTCATTAGTGATATTCACTAAGGGTATATTGGTGAACAATGAATGATTCATAATTTTAATTTATCTATGCATGCTCTGGTGGTATACGCTTTTCTATTCAAATTCTAGGCAAAGAAGTAGTCAAATACTCATCATTTGCTCTACGAGCATCAAGAAGGGATGGTCTCATATTTGTGATGTTTAAACGTGGTCAGCATGTCTTCACAACACTGTTATCAATGGATTCTGTTATATCTTCAGTACTAAAATTCTTCTGCTTATTAAGATCATTCAGTTTGTAAAGGTCAAATTAGTTTTTTTTTTTTTTTTAATGGACTACTTTAGTTGATTTGAAATTGTTCTCAGTTTAAAAACTAACAGATTCATAGGACTTTATGTTACGTCAGTAACTTTCTTCTATATCTTTTAACTTTTGTTTTTGTAAATTATTATCTCTACTGTAAGATTTTCATCTGCTACTAGACTATGCTTTAATTCTCACTTATTTTTACATTTTCGAATTTTCATTCTTTGGAATTGTTCCTCAAATTTATCATCGCTTATATTAGCATTCTACTATGATTTAAGGTAATCGTATTAGCAAGATTGTACATGCTGATGGATTTTCATTTATAATAGACTTTGTAAAGGAACTACTATTTATAATATTGCTAACTCTCATATTAGCAAAAATTAATTTTTCTCTGCAAAGATGTTGTAGATCCATTACAAACGATCTATAGATTTCATAGTCATTTCTTTAAACTTATTTAGCTTTTGCATGTTGATCAAATTATTTAATTGTTATATTGGTGTCTGGACATTTTATAACACAACAATTTTCTGAATTGTTCATTGATTTTATTAATTAAGTGAAGACAAAGATTGTCATACTGATTTGGGCAAACACGTTTTTCTCTTACAGTAAGAAAAACCAGCACACAACGTGAAGACCACAATTTGTACAACATCGGCGTAAAAATTATTATAATGTGTTACCACTTAGCAAGTGATATTTATAATAAGTTTTGCGCAATAAATGCCCATCCTTTGTGATCAAAATTTTCAGTTTTATTATTTGATTGCGATTACTTCAAGAAACTCTAATCTTTACTTTATAAGAAAAAAAAACAAAACTTTCCAGTTAAAAAATTTTATTAAGTATTATACTTTAAAATTTAAAAGTTTTTTACTTCCAACTGCCCATCTATTTGTTTACCCAACATTTACATAAGTTTACTTAGTTTTTTGGAATCACAACCTCCGCTTCCGGTGGATTAAAGTTGCTACCAGTTTCATTTTCTTCAGATAATTCCACCTCTTTGACAGAAGTTGCAAGACTAAGAATTGATGTTGTTTCTAAAGTAGGTTCCACTTTAGGTAATTCAGGTTGCGTTCTTTCAGTCGTTATAGAATAGTCAATGTTTCCACGATTTCCAGTATCCAATAGTATCCAATCACCACCTTCGGTAGTTTGCAAATTGGTTTTATCCAAAGTACCACTGTAACTGAAGTCATCGGAGGAATCACTTTTCCTTATAAAGTACCAGTTGCCAATACGAAATCCCCAATCACGTGCCGGATCAAATTTTATATTAGCTGAACAAGAAGAAGAATCACTCATGAATTAACAAGGCAAAGAAGTAACAAGATAGAAGAAATATATTGAAAACAACTATCCGAAGGGAAGACTCACCAAGATCCACAATAAAACGTCCAGGACTCATCAGGCGATCTTGAAACCAACCAGTCTGCACTTCCTGCATCTCACGAATCTGATCCGGCTGAAGGTCTGGATCAGATTGTCCAAGGACCCGATCTTTCATGTTCTTGAACCAATCACGAATTCCTTCACCGAATTGAGCATTGTGATGTCGATCAATTCTCACTCTAAAACTTCCTAGAACAGATGAATTGGGATGAATATTATTTTTAATTTATATACAAAATATTATAACACAATAAAGATACAAACCATCATTGGGCAATCCAGTTGCTCCGGCGACCAACAATACCCAGCACAATGTAAATGTTTTAAACTCCATTGTTCATCCACATCAAATGAATTACGTCTGATATCGTGAACTCTTTTATAACAGAACAACGGAAGTGCATGCATCTCGTTATTATAATATTGGGAATTACAAGTCGCTATTGTGCTACAAAATGATGCTGACCTTCGGTACCAGGGATTATGCAGCTTGATAAGTTCTACATTTTACTGTATAGATTTTATACTGCTGTAGCTGAGCTGTAGAACTCGATGGATAGATTTAATTAATACAAGAACATTTGGAACCAGACAATAAAGTAAGGTCAGGGTGGACCTTGACTTGAAATTCATATTTAAAAGATCAAGATTACTTTCCAAAGAACTTATTCCGTGGGTTGCTTATGACTAATTTAATTTATCAGAATTCACTCCGTAATATTATATAATAGACACAATTTTATATATTAGTCAATCTGTTCTCTTGCATTAAACAATTGGTAAGTATTGTCATAACGAGACAAGCTACAATTCTTACCACAATGTTTTTAGTATCGTAATTTTTATAATGATAAACGGTATGCTAATAAAGTTTTGAGAATTCATCTGTTACTTATTCAAACGTAAGTAGGGGTGTCCCAAGACATATGCTATTATCTCTACTGCAAAAGGATTCATTTTAATTTATACCAGTTGAATTGCAGTCATGGAAACTGATTAGCTTGTTCGTTTAAAAAAAAACAGCATATATTACTAGTACGTCAACGTGAGTTTAAAGTATAATGTTACTCGTAGATTCTACAGCTGTAATAAGAGCTCCAGAAATTTTCATGTGGCTGGGTAAGAATATGATCTAGAAAATGGCGTCATCTACCAGACATTAATTGGTAATCTGAAAACGTCCTGAAACGACCGTATATCTAGTCCTGAGAAAAATCTATTAATACAGGTAATTCAGCCATGTTTTGTATACCCCAGGGTTTGTGGCATTTCAATTTTCTGTTTAGATTTATGATTTTTACAATGGTCTTCTTGTTGACTTGGTTTATTGGGGTTTGCTAAAGTAGACTCGTCCAACCCCCACTTAGGCTAAACGGCTACAAGATGCAGACCGAACAGAAATGCCAAATGTAGACCAATCAGAATACATAGATTGTAAGTGAAAATAAAATGTCGGTCGTAGACTTCATGCAGAATTAATGTTACTCTGAAACTATGGGGAGTATATTACTCTTCTTGTAAATCCTAGCTGATTTTAAGGTGTCTTGTGTGGAGTTCGACAAAGTGGGTAGAGGCTTATTCGTCGTTCGTGGCCTAGGAGACTAAATTAAAGAGACCCTGACAGCTGATCATTTTATAAATGAAATTGCATTCTTGTCTGTGAAACCAATGAATCGGGTAAGACCGGGATATTTAGAAATATTTTTAATAAATATTATCGTTATTTGAATAGTTTTGTTTGTTACAGTTTTTTATTATTTTATGACAGTAGAAAAAACTTTTGGAGTAGGGAAAAGCCTCGGATGGATGTTAATTTAATTAGGAGGTTTTAACACTTTTGAGTTTGATCATCTCGAAATTTTTGTAGCGTTTTTTAAGCATCCAACGTATGTGACTCACATTTGAATTACTTTTTTTATTGATTTCTTTCGGGGGTTTATATTAATTGTGAGTAATTTTTATTGGTATTTTAATTGTGGCATTGGACTTAGAGCTTTAGAAAAAGAAGTACTTATTATCTTTATGATCAATATTCGAAAGAGAATAATTGTTTTAGTCTTACAGGAATTTGCAAGTTTTCAGATAAGGTATATGGGATTAGATTATTTTATTAAAGTATTTCATTCGTGTATAACTTTGTTTATTAAGCATTAAATTTTGTATGCTTCGTATAGTCATAAATCATAAGTCGTGTGCTCTTGTTTTCAGGGTTTAACAATGGACGATTCTCTACAATATAACATGACACATGAAATAAAGGAGCCAATTATTTTGCTGGAACGATGTGATAAGATATTCAGGACATTGAAGCTGATTAAGCATTTAGGTAATACTGCAATAGATAAGAAGGATAATGCAGAATGTAAAGATGAATATTCTTCCGATAAATCTGTATTACCATACATTAAGTATCAACCTCTGTTATGTAATGGTAGTGGTCAACTTCCATATTTTAATTTATCTATAAAACAGTCTAAGTCGCTTATTCTATGTGAAATATGTGGGAAAGGATTCTCAACCAGGAGAAATAGAAATATTCATTCTTTGAGAGTTCATGGGATCTCTTTGGCAGTAAAAACTCAACGCAAGCATAGTAAAAATGTGAATAAAAATTCGGAACAATCAGAAGATTCACAAAGTGCAAAGATTTTGGATAAAACAAAAAGTACCTCGATGTCAGCTCTATCAAAGAAGTCGGAGAACATTGAAAATCATGACATTTTCTTACAAAGTGATAAAGCTATGTCAGACATTACTGGAACAATTTCAACAGCTAGTGACACAGAAATACGTTTTACTCAAGATAAGACTGAACAAAAAAATGTAATGAAAGTATCTAGATTTCAAGCAAGTTGCAAGAACGGAACTGATGACAAAGCAATTGTACTTGCCAATGTGAAAGAAAATGAAAAGAACCTACAGTTGTTAAATGCACTGACTATGTTGAAACATAAAGATATTAAGTTTACAGCAACGAGCACTAAGAGAACTTCGAAGAGTCCTGAAAAGTCTTTTAAAAGTAGTCCCTTAAAAAGTCCTGGAAAAAGTCCAAATGTAGATCAGGGAACATGGCCAGTATCTAATAGGCCTGCAAGAAATCTATTGAAAAATTTCATGATTTCTAGTCCTGAGCAAACTCTGATGAGAAGATGGCTTATGAGTAGTCCGACATCTAACAAATCAACAATGGAACCACTATTTAAACAGATCAAAATGGAAAAAGATGATATAAAAAGTGATCTTAAAACACAAAATGAAACCAAACCTGGAGGAGCTACTCCTGCAACGAATTACAAGATCAGTGAACGAATCCATAATTCTGAAACTTCATCGAACCATGAGGTTACAAGTACCATAACTGATAGCAGTAATAATAGTATTTCTAATAATTCCCCTGAAAGTGAACGTAATAAAACAGTTTTACGCCATAACGGTATGACAATGCTACCACCACCGGCAGATGTTATATGCACATTATGTAGCAAGCCGAGCAGAAACATTAAAAAACACATCGTGGAATACCACAAGGTCACAGATCCATCTCTTTTAGTTCAAGAGTCTATTGCACAGTCATATTTTAAAGACCTTATGGGATCTACTGAGGAGGACAAAGATCAAACGTATAAATCAGACATTGAATCAGAATTGCAGAGGAGACGATCCAAAAGAAAGAGACGTAATACATTTCAAATTCATGAGACTACAAAAGAAGATAACCCACCAAGTCACAAGAGATCAAAACCAAATAAACCTCGCCCAACATCTCCAAAAGTTAATAACACAACTCCAAAGGACAACAATGATACCCGATCGAAGAGGAAATCTTCAACAGAGAATAATTCAAAGAAGAAGAAAACATCTGAGAAAAAACCTGATTCAAATACAATTTATAGCTGTAATATATGTCAAAGGATAGTTCTTGGCAAATATCGTTTAAATACCCACAATGAGGCACACGCAAGACGTGGTGAGTTATTGAAAAATATTGGAGACCATTATCAGAAATTAGCCCAAAATTCAAAGCAAAAGTCAAATAAACACAAACGAGCCAAATCCTTAGAGTCCATAACTCACAGTAGAATTGAGTTGAATGGAGCCGATGAATCTCTGAAAAAAGCAAATACAAAGAAGGGAAAGAGCTCGAAGCAGTCAAAGGTGAAGCAAACGATACAAATAGAACCTGGTCAGAGTGAAAATTGTTTTATTAAATGTATATGCGGAAAATCATTTTCAAATATGACAACATTGGATGAGCATTACGTATCTTCTTGTGACTTCAACCATAGGAAGTCTGATGCGAATCAGTCTGTTGCATCTCCTATGAGCAATTCTTCAATCCAGGGTTTAAGTCTAACGATAAAAAAGAAAAATAATTCATATGAAATAGTTCATAGAGATATTGGTGACGAGGAGATGTGTAATGTTTCCAGTCACACTAAGACAAACGAACCACTATCTGGAATATTCGTAACGAGTTCAGAAATTGCTGAGATAGAAGATTCGTTGACTATTAAGAAAGAAACAATTGAGATTGAAGAACAAAGTGGTCTGAATGGCTTTCCAAATTATCTACTGGATATGGAATTCCCAGAAGAGGCCAACAATAATATTTCAACAGATGTGCTGGGAGATAAACAACAATCTACTGAAAAAAAGATAGCAGATCCTGAAGATCTTCAGCTACTCAGCAAGGATACTCCGAGCAATGAAGATATAACCTCACAAATTGTGAATGATCACAGGTGCATCTTGTGTGAAAAATTCTTTTCTAGTAAATCTAAAATATTAAAACACTGGTCCGAGCACGGCCCAAAGCTGTTATGTAATTGTAAAGAAAATATCATAAACATGCAAGAGTATGAAGATCACATTCACAGAAATCATCCAGAGATTCTGACGTGTGGTTATTGTGCAAAAATATTTGACACTCTGTTTGATTTTGCTGAGCATCGATGTGACGTTACTAAGGGAAAACCTTTAGAAAGTTCCATGGCACCGTACCCTTGCTTAAAGTGCAACAAAAACTTCAATAAAGGCGTCGCCTTTGATCGTCATGTTAAGAATTTTCACCCAGACATTGTCAAACCTTTGCAGTGTTATAATTGTTCGCAGCGATTTTCTACCAAAGATGAGAGGAAACTGCACATGAACGAATTACATTGGAAGAGTAAATGTAATATCTGTTACAAAATGTGTACTCATGGATTGAAGAATAAGCATGAATCGTATCATTATGGATTGGGCTTCCCTTGTCATGTGTGCAAGAAAGCTTATTCGGACAAAGAATCTTTTACACATCACATAATGCTTACGCATATAAGTAAAATAAAATGTGTTATTTGCAAAAAAATTTTAAAGGCGTCTTCCTTCAAGAAACATTTCAGGCGTCACCGGAATATGGACGGCTTGCTGCAATGTATATTGTGCAAGCAGATGTTTTCTACTAATGAGCATTTAATCAATCATCACACGCAGAAGCATAATTTTGAAAAATCCTGTGAAATCTGTGGAATGAACTTTCTTACAAAGTCTAGCGTACAACAGCACATTGCCAATATGCATCCAAATGTATATGAAACGAGAAACATCATTAAGGAAGAAGTAACGCTTGAGAGCTAGTGGATTATTGAAACTTGAAAATTCATGATTCTCAAAGTTGCACAGTTTCCATTGTTCCAAGCAGATCATTTCTTGCTCCCAGAAATCTGTCCATATCTCTGAAACTTATACGATACGATTTATATCTTCATGTTGAATGATATGCAGAGCACTTGTTTCAAGTGCAGCATAATTACAGAAAATCGTTTCTTACTGAGCATTATTTAGAAAGTTTTTAAAGTCCTAGAATAACAGACTATAACGATACGCTTAGATATTTCTTTTTTACACCTAATGTTAGGTATGTTGTTATACTTTTGATAGGTCTCTTGTACTAGCTTATAAGACCTTGTTTTTTTGTCAAAAATGCGTTCATTATAACGACAATTGTTGCGCTTAAGTAGTTAAGTAACTTAGGACTTGACAAATGTAAAACTGGAGGAAAGTTGCATCCATGAAACAACGTATTCTTAGTTTTGATAACTGTTAATATGACTCCGATAATAATGTTATTGCACGGAAATTGCAGGAATAAAATTATTTTTATATCAAGTTTTAGCTGTAATAAGTAATTACAAAATATTTATTATCACCCTAACAATAATACGATTGATGTTTCGAATACAAGCTTTATAAGAGACATGTAAATTCGAACTCTTACTTTTTTCATTACAGGTACCATTTCAAAACACAACAATTTTTGTAGTATTCTTTTTCCTTGAACAATACAAAAGTATTTTAGTATTAAGATAATTAACGGTAAGCGAATTAAGGATTAAGAATTAGGCTATTTTTATGGTTTATTCTTAGAGGAATTAAAATCTTAAACTTTACAGGATTTTATCCTTTTTTTCTTTATTTTTTAATGACGCTCATATAATTGAAAATTCATCATAAAGAAGATTCGAATAGCTGTCATTTATATGATACCGTCCGAATTTTCCCACCAAATTAATCAAGAGAGTATTGTTCAATAAGTATAACGTGTCATAAATTAATTGAAATATCTTTCAGTATATTTTTTTGAAAGTAATTATTTCCTTTCATGTATTCGAAAGCAAAATATACCATCAAGAATTTTTTATAATTAAAATGGCTGTATTTACTTCTAAAATAAAAATAAATACGATGTACAAATGTACAATGCATATGTAAATAAATGCTCTTGAACAGAAATTCAAATTTGTTCGTTAAACCTTATTGCTTTATCCCTCTCGTAAGATCAACTATTCTCTACAATAAAAAAACAAACTCATTTAATTCACGAATTTATTATCTATAATAAATTTGAATAATGTCAAATCCAAGGAAATGGTATATATTTAGACAGTTGGTGGTGGTTTTAAAATTCCTGTTTTTAGGGTGGGAGCAATACGTAAGGATTGGGTTGACCGCTAGGTGTCAGGTCGAGCGTGGGCTCCCTCTTCAAAACGGTACAGAGTCTCCAGGAGGGCGGTCGCGTTACGTTCGAGCTCTCCATTCGAAAGTAAAGCAGTCATAGGAGCCGGGCTGCCTCTCGGTAATAAAGTTAATTATTTGAAGATATCAGAGTGAGATGAGGCTTTGCCTTGTGATTTGACAGTGGTGAGAAATTAGTGATTTTGGCAAGACCAAACACGTAAGGCAATGATCGGGAATTCCTTGTCTGCCGTGTAGATATAAGCCAGCGGCTTTATAAATCGTTAAATCGTACGATGCTCGGAGCGGTTCGATAAATTGGGCGTCCCCAATTTCTCTCCTCTTGTTCCTTCGACCGTATAGTTTGATCATTTTTAGCCGGTTAATTCGCGTCGCGAAACAGTTGTTTTATATCTTTACGATGCTCGCAATTCTCTCGGGATATTTTTTGCCAGCGTCAGCACTATACACCATTCTCTAAGCGGCCGTTAGTCAGTGACAGTTCTTTTTTTATACTGAAAATAGATTTCAATTTGTCCTCATGGAATACTAGAAACTTTGATTTCATTAATTTTCACTACTGTTGCGTATTGACCTGCGTTTCTGCAAATTTTATTATCCATAATGCATCCTTTTTTTCAAAATAAAATATTTCGCGAACGCGGCTGCTTCGCTGACTATAAGCAATAGAGTTCGGTGATTATTTAACTGAGAAAGTATCATATAATTTGTAACGATTTGAGAAATAATATCCGTTAATTAAATTCGTGTCACAATGTAATTAGTTCGTATCTATTTATGAATCTGCATGCACGTGAAGACCCTCGCGAAAAAAAGTCTACATGTGTAAATTCACATGACATAATATCTTGTTTTTCCCAAGATTATTAAAACTTATTCATCCTCGACAAAGCTGCTTCTCAGTCAAATGAAATATGATCCACCTATTGAACTCGGAATGTACGAATCTCACAGTACCACAATAACTATCCTGTTAGTGGATTAAATAGATAAATTCCATAATTTAATTCCATTACACTATCCAAGTAGATATAGATAAGCTCATCTAACAAAATTCAGTATAATTAAAGAAATTAGATTCCCCGCTAGAGATTGCAAGAAGCTCATATTAACCCGGCTGATAACTACACGGCAGATAAGGGATTGGAAAGAAGAAGAAGAAACAGTGAACAAGTGTCAGGATTTAAAGGTACTGAAGGGGCAGAGAAGAAAGTGGAAGACTGAAGAAAGAAGAAGATTAGAGAGGAAAAGTCGTGGATAATCGTAAAAAGGATTGGGGCTGGGAAAGCAGGGTGTGATGACGGGTGAGGAAGGTAAGGGCGGAACTGGGGGTGGCGGTGACGGTGGTGGTGTAACCGATGGAAGCGCCACCGACAATGCGAACAACATTAACGTCAACGTCAACGTTAACGTGAACCAACAAAACGGCGCACCGGAAAAGGCACCCGTCGTTACCGGAACAAACATGGAGACACTACCTCGGACTGGAAAACAGGTAGGAAAATCCCAAGAGAATTTTCATAAGTTGACAGGTCCGATTAAAATCTAATTCAAGTAACGACAATAAGAGTAAAGTCACTGAAGAAAAGTTATGTTTATGATTTGACTGATAAAATAATCAATAAAACCTCTATATCGCAGCAAAGAGCAAGGCTGCTACGAGCATAATAAGGATTTTGAAACCAGCTGAGAATATCGATTCGCTATTTGAATACTGAAATCAAAATAGGTCACGGAGGATGTAAAGCCCTCGAGGAACGACTGCTTAGTATGATTTTATAAATTTCCAAATATACTTTTACATTGAATATATGAAGTCAAAGCGCACCTGGATATTCTCGCAATGCCGACATCTAAAATTAGAGAGGCAGCCCTGTTTACGTTTGGCCGGCTTTCGGAACGATGGCATAATGCGTTTAAACGTCTCTTTTTACGCGTAACGCGAGACTGGGTATCGGTTCTACAGTTGGATTCGTGCTTGTTAAAACTACTGCGTCATCAGCAATACCTCTATGACCCAGGTAGACACGCAAATAAAGTATAGATATGTAGCTGTATCAGGAACACGTATGAACGGACTCTGGACACGTTTCTCCTGCTGTGCAATCCTACAGGACTCCTAGGGGTAGAAGAGGCAGCTGTTATAAAAGTCTGCGCACTGGCAGCTGTTCTATCAAAGTGAAACGAGAAAGTCGATAGACTCAATTCGGAATAGCTTTTCAGTAGACTAGTTTTGGAATGACGTGTCAAGTAAAATCATTCAATTTAAGGTTAACCTCAGTCATGTATTTCTCTGTTCTGGATAAATGTACTCGGGTGGTCAATTAAGCAACTATCGTCAGGCATTGTCGAATAACCGAACGAGGGATCTGACTGGCTTATATTTAGGCATGACCTGTGCGTTATAACGTAGAAATCCAATGCTGTTTCTACACACTGAACAAACACGTACATATGTTAGACTGGCTTTTCAAACTGCCTGATCCACTGCCTATTTATTACGCTTATGGGAATGATTCACATCTATCAATGTACATTTAATCAGTCTTCTCTTATATCTAATCGTTCGTTAATTTACGAATCCCTGAACGTACATCGGCAATACTTGGTTGTAATCAATATACATATGGGTATAGCTTGCGAGGATAGATTAGCTCTTCATGGTAAATTAATCGAGTTTGCTTCTTCAGCTGTGGAGTTCAGTAGTTTAATTTATCTCTTTAGGTTACACAATGATATTAAAAATCCAACTTGGATTTGTATGATTTTCTTCATATAACTCTTATTCAAATCAATTACCCGACTGTTTATTTTTTCTAGACATTTTTCACGTTCACCCTTGGCATTTGAAGAAGTCCAACGTGTCTTTATCGTTTTCTCCTTGGCAAAAATCCTCAACCCATTTGGCCTAACGCCAGGATCCTTGTTTTCGCAATTTCTGCTACATGCATTTTATGCTTGCCCCTTTTTCAGGGCTGAATCGTCGGTAGGATTCCCTTTAGAGTTTAGGATTCAGAAGTCATAGAAGATCCGTCGATTGGCACTTTTCATTCTTCGATTATATTCGCTGTAGTCTGTTCCGGAGGTTGTTGGGTGGGTTTGGGCCAAGGAGTCCAAGGGTGGGTCGACTCTACCCTGCACGAAAGAACAGAGCCAATGGGTATAGAGACAAGTAAGGACAGAGCATTGAAAAGGTGTGCTAAAGTAAATGGGATTAGAAACGGCTTTCTTAAAGATCTGCCAAAAGCCAAAGGGGTGTGTCGTTCTAATGGGATTGCGCCTTGTTTTTCTCTATATTTTTCACTGTTATAAAACCAGCGTTATACTCGTAGCCTCAACGGATCTTCGTTTTGGTTCGATTGTTCCTTCAACCTTTTTCGTCGGTTCTGGGAAAAACGAAAGAAGTTCCTAGACGTTTTTCCTAGTGATACTTTTTTTTTTCGTTCACGGTTTTTTATTCCAATCACTCCGTTCACATTTCTATCATTTTTTTTTTTCATTTTCTCCACATCGCCATGTTCATCCTCTGTGGTCTGTGCAGTTCTGCATGGCCCTTCTCATGTGTTAACTATTTATACTGGGTGAACCGTAAACTCGTTGGCAGCTTTTGGAAAGCATTTCTCGTCGCCTCCTGTCACTGCTTAATGGCGGAATACCGCATTTGCGGCTGCTCTTCATTGTTTCTCGCTTTACGTATATATATATACACACTCTCTCTCTCTCTCTCTCTCTCTCTCTCTGTCTGCCATTTTACTCAACCTCTATAACACTATACAGACCGTGAGAAAGAGACAGGGTTACCCCTTATATACCTTACCCTTAATACCCCTTAACTTATCCAGTCTGGTTCGCTTGGGGTTGTCTACCCTGCGCAATCTAGAAGGTCACCCCATCGGGTAAACGATACCGAAATATTACGTTGATGGGGTAAGGAACCCTTACGGCAGATACCATGCCAATTTAAAGTTCTGTTTGAACCCTTAAAATACTCGAAATTCTATACCTTGAAAAATTAAGTAAATCGATCCCTCAGATATACGTGTATATATATATATATACACGAAGCTAGATCGTCTTCCCGTATACTGAGCGGGCGACGTATTAAATTGGCTTCCGTTGACGTTTCGAATATTCTTCGACGTGTCCGTAACCATCGATAGTCCAGCTTAAAGTTCCGATCCATCCGGTCGTCAGAGAGGAGCGTTGCGATCTTTATAAATATTTACAGAATTGTTTTTCTTTTTTCATCGGCCGATAGACATTTACGTCTGGCGGATGTCACTCCTTTTTTTGTCCAGTCACGGCAAATAAAAGTGGCGATTCGTACTGGGGTGTTTTTTTTATCCTTTCATTCTTTCGTCGGATGACAATGAATCGGGTTGTACGGATTTATTTTTCGTGCCGAACTAAAGAAGCGCGATTTCCTAAAGAAATACATGTGACAAGCGACGAAACCCAAGCAGATTTTTATGCGTTTAATTATTCAGATTCGACCAATTTCTAGGAGACGAGTTAATGTCAGGTGTTCGTCGTTACTGAATTTTTTGGGGGTAAAGTCATAATCAACAGTTTTATCGAAACAGCGAAGGGTGCATTCGTACGAAAAAGAAAAGTGATTTTTAGAAATTTCAACTTTCATGGAATCATTTACTCCGTATCATGCATATGTATGCTGGGTTAATTACGCGATTTGCCATTTGCAAATTTATTTTTTTTCGTCCAGACCTGTTTATCCTTTCTGACCGTTTCTGACTTGCTATTCCGGAATCCGGATATAAATTCGTATACGAAATCCTTGTGGGATTTTCGAAATTTGAATATCCTGAGAAAAAAATGAGGTTAGGTAACCTTTGAATATCGTGACTGGCATTTTTTTTCTCAGGGCCGTCTGTTATCAGCCCTGCGAAAAGTGACTTTCAGTCACGAAGAGTTTCTCGGAATATTTTCGTTCCTGGAAAAATTACTCTGCAGTTAAACCGCTCGACCTAACCTAACCTCTTAACGACGCACCCACAATATTTACCTTGGAGTGTAATTAGAAAATTAAAAAAAAATCGCACAATTGTAACTTCAACTAAATGCATAAGTACACGGGATATCACGTAATTAACTGTTGAAAGAAATTGCTTCAATTATCGCGCCGTTATCGTGCCATTATTTTAGATAGTATGTTTTTAGAACTTGGGCGCCGACTTTGGTATATGATTATGATATGATTGTCCCTAACAATAAGGGGTGACCCAGTAAGCTAATCGAAACACCAGAGTCAGCTGTTTGTATTTACACTGTATTAAAAAATTTATTAAATTTTTTAATTAGTCTCACGTGGCTATTTAAATTTACTTTCTTTTTTATGTACACAGTGTCGATTATTTTTTTAGTTATAAATCTTCATACTCATTCTTCGTACACCCGATAGATTTAAAGTTCATCAGCCACATCACCATATATACCTGGAACACGAGCCGAGTTTATATTACGATCTCGATTCGGCTCAGGTGTCTCAGACTATATATATATATTGTATTGTTATGTAATGAAAGTGGCGAATCTTGTAACGGACCATTAGCTGCCAGAGGTTACCTTATGGGAGTTTGTTATTGCTGAAATTTGTATAGCCAAAGTTTTAACGTGTAATTTTCGTAAATGATCCTAATAGCTTATAAGTGCGAAAAGTGCGTAAATGTAAGTAAACAGAGAGGAGAGATTTTGGAGACATTGATTGGCAGTGCTCAAGGACAGCCGTTGCTGTGAAATTAATTTTTCAAGAATTTTTTCACGCGCTTTTCGTCTCTTTGGCAACGTATCTACCTCTCCCGACTCTCACTCTCTTTCTCCATCTTCGCGTATTTACGTATTCTCGGAATTTGTGGAAGTTTCGTGGCGCGCGTCGAGGCAGCTACGTAATATGACGAATTTAGAAATATAAACACGCCAGCCACAAGTAATCGGCCAGAATGCGGATTTTACTATATTTCTCATCCGGAAAAGCGTGTATATGGCCCTTTGTGTATTATATGGGAATTTATATATGTATATAGTAATGTATGATATATTTACGTACAGTGCATGAGGACGCTTTGGATATTTTTAGTAAACTGAAGTCAGCCGCAGATTGTATGTTTGACTTTTTGAACGGACTGTACTGTAGATTGAAACTATATATATATATAGTGTGGGGAAGAAAGCAAGTGTCGTACGAAGAAAAATGAAACTCTTTTGTAACTGTCGTTACGCGCCGAACGAACAAGTCCGGGACTGTTCGAAATAGTCGGTGCGTAACGTTCGAGCATTTGAATAATTAGGATCTATCTTTTTGGATGTGTCTTTCTCAATTTTTGACCTGGCAATGCAAAAAAAACATTGAGTCGCAGTGTGAAAGAGTCTTACACAACTGTTTCCGTTAAAAATTCTTTTCGAATGTATTTGAAGCTCCTTCCGGTTTCTCGTGAAAGCGCGTCTCTCTCCGTTAGTTTTCTTTCGTCGTTGGTGCTTTCAAGGTCCCCGGAGCGTTTCTGGTAGTAACAAAGGACGCGGCACGTCGCGACGCACCGTTTCCGTTAGTCGCAACGTCTAACGACGTGTCGCGCTGTAAAATTGTATCTACGGCAAACCGAGTTTCCATAGGGCGACGTTAAATGGCAATGCTCGCCCGTTTGACCTACATAGACGCTCGCGATGCCCGGCTCGACGCTTTGGCTCTGGATTTATCGCGTAGCAGGTAGCGTGTTCAGGAAAGCGACAGTTTTGCTGCATCGTTCGTAGGTCCCATGAGAATCTGCCTTTAGTAAAATTGAAATTATTCTTCTACCTGAAAGTTTTCATGAGCGATTGACGAATAATTTTTTGTATGAAGAATTTAGAAAAAAAATTAATTTTCAAAATTTTCCATTTTAATCGTTACGTAAATTTTTTTCTCCCACTTTCTGTACTCATTGCTATTTTTCGCTCAGGCCATGATGCGTGTACCCACATCGGTACTGTGTCGCAATCCACGTCTGATGCGTAAGCTGAATCCTTTAGCAGCGATGAGATCACGAATCTGCCGGCAACAACTCTCATCATCACGGGAGACCGTCTCTCTCCTTTTCTGCTTACGCAACTCTCTCCTGCTTGCCGGTAGTAGCCAAGCCACTATAGTAACCATGGCCTCGGGCACTTTGCTCTTTTATGCCTTGGCATTGTGCAAGCTTACGCACTTTGTTGTGAGGTCTCCTTTATGGATTGCCATGAGTCGGATTGATCGTTACGCGGGCTCGCTGAACCATTTAGTATTTGCTTCTACGTTTTCACCCGATCGGCCATCTTGTATTTCACCTGCGTTTCACGACCCTGACCATGACGATCGGTTTTGTATCTGATCTTGTAAAAACAATGCCTGAATCAGCTTCGCTGGATCAGAATCAAAGATCATGCTATCAATCGGATCGATAACTGCTAATTGATCGGAGTTTTTCTCCTTGAGATAAAAGGGGTTATGGTTCGATTTAGTATTGATACCATAATAGCACGTGGCCGTTTGACTAATCTTTTATAAAATCTTAGCACTGCCAATGCTTCGGATACTTCCTGGGTCAGGGTTTAATCAGTGAACCGTTCGACAAGTTCAGAAATTATAATTCCCCCTTTTCTCTGTTCTCGCGTCAGACCCAGAATTTAAATCCTGCCGATTGACATCGACTGATTGATAGCTTTTCTGTATATACTGTAAGGATACCGAGAACTCTCGCGCTCCAGGGCGCCAACCTAAATAACGTAGACGGGATCGATAACGTTTGTCTAAGGTACGACCAGTTGGCTAAGTCCTCACTTGGTTGAGCGAGAGCCAGGAATAAGTATTGAATAAGCTTTCGATTTGAATTTTTCCTTGTTTCCCGCCCATTTACATACTTCGATGTTGGTATGCCTTATTTTATTCGAATCATCCAACCGTCAACGTCCAACTGTTTTCAACCAGTCCCAAGCGACTTTCTGCCTATTTTCGTGGCTACTAATCGCTTGTAATACAGTGCACCATTGTTTCTTGTAATTATTCAATAATTAGGAACAAGTTAGTCTTGTAATAGGCTTTCTCTGGAATTAGTTCAGAGCGAGGTAACTCGATGCATCTGCCAAGTGTAGAATCTTAAATTGCATTATCTAATCTAGGTGGGAAAAAGCGTAAAATACGCTGGCTCATTGGTTTTTTTTAGAAATACGAGAATGAGAACGTCGAGAAAAGAAATAATGCAAGCGACCAGTCAAGACTAAAGGAAAGACTAATGAAACGAGAAGTGCAGCAGCTTTTTATTTCCAAAGCAATGCCTCCGTGAAAACGTTCGTTGCGGATGCACAAAGGTTCTCTTGTTCCTGCGCATTTATTTAATCCTCCTGCGTGCGCCGCCAAGCGGCTGCTCATCGAACTAGTAGACATCGTAGAAAGCTCGTTGGGCCGCGTGCGGCTATGTTCATACTGTAACCAGTACGACCGCAGAATAAGGAAAGCTTCGCTATTATAACTTAACGTCCATAGCTCTGCTAGCTTAGCTACGCTGTTATTGGACATCTTAGGGAACATTCCTCTCTCACTGCAGGTCGCTCTCATTGTGCTCTGCTAGCTTAGCTACGCTGTTATTGAACATCCTAGGGAAAATTTCTCTCTCACTGCAGGTCGCTCTCATTGTGCACTGCTAGTTTCAGCCACTCGAAACTACTGCAAGGGATTCCAGCCAGTGGTAATGCGGAGCTGCGGGAGACCCGTTATGAAACGTATAGTCGGATCTGCAGGTTTCTGACGATTCTCTCTATCTATATGGTGACTAAGATTTTCTGTATCATTTTCTTCGGTCTAATAACCTTCCTCAAATTTTCTACCGCGTTTACTCTCTACGGCTCTCGATTTTTTCAATGGAATGGCATTTTTCTGAAATCAAATCATATGCTGGTACAACACACCTTTTATACTGTGTATATATATATCGTAGGTATCTATTCTTTCTGCGCATAACGTTCTGAACACAAGTACAGCCCGCGGTTTATATCCAGGGTAGGTTATATGCAGTCCAGACTAGTTTCTGCATTGCAAAAACTGTGCCAGCTCGTCTCCTTTTACTACAGGCAATACCGCACTCGCTGAATATACAATTTCAATAATTTTTTTTCTTTCACTTTGCAAAAATACACGCGATCGATCTGGCACTCGTATCTGAAAAGAATTTATACAGATACAATACAGTGCAAGGAATACGTTAATTTATTAGTTGTACGCAAGATAACGGGACTATTAATATCGTATAAAGAGTTTTATTAGAAAATTATAATCATTTTTGCCTTAATGATACCAGCTGCCCTATTGGCAAGTACAGATAAGAATAGGAAACTAGTGACAGTTTGGTGTCTGTAATTTAAAAATTTTTCTTTCTTTCCCTTTTTTAAATGTTTTTCACAATGGGAGTCTCGGGTGCGGTGTCTAATAAGAGGGGCAAGAGACCCGTGGGCGACGGTGATTGTCCGCGGGGTGACGATAGGGGGTTTAAGGGAACGACGGAATAGGGGAGGAACGCCGATGGGAATGGGAACAGGGAACGGGGATGGAACAGGGGCGAAACGGGCGGGCAGTTTGCGGCAATAGCGCTGCCGCGTTCATATCGACCCGAAGCTCGGTCCTCCATCTTGCTTGTCCCACATACAACACCATGCCTGTATCCTTAGTACACTGTATACCTGTATATACATCCCGCAATACAGTATCCTCGCTCTGTTCTGAAGTCCTTAAATGTATTTTTTTATTCTCTCCGTTAACAGCAGTTGCACGAAGTTCTTAAAAAATATTATTCAATTAAAGTAGATTTTGACTTAGGCTCTTTTTAGCGTTTTTCTGAACTCGATTATTTTTTTTTCAATAAAACATAATTCACAAATATTATCGTATTCAATAATTCGTATTATTCCTTCTTTTCTTGAACTTCGACCGCAGTGATTTTTGTCTCCTGATTCTGAACAGGAAGTCGCGCGAACCGGAGGACTCCGAGGAACGTGTTTCGTGGTGTCGAGAAACCGGGATGCGGGTTACTGGGTCAAGGCTTTTTATACCCCGGAGCGATGTTGCTTTTTCTATGGGGAAGTTTGCCGTGGGGATTCAGTGACAAAGGCTGCTTTTCTTAGGATAGAAAAAGAAACGGGGCTATATATATAGTATATAGAAAAACTTTTTCATAGTCCCGAAGGAATTTATTGAGAATTATTATTATTTTACATTTTTTATCCATTTAAACTTACCGCTTTCGATTTATGGTACTCATTGACTGTGTTTATATATACAGGGTGGGCTATCATAGACTACGAAACTGGAGGGGACCTCCGTATGTTTTAGATGCGCTATTCTCCAATCAGATTATCCTAACCCACAAGCAAAAGATGTTCTTGATATCGTATTTGAAACTCTTTGGGGTACTGAACCGCACGACAGTTTTCTATTGTCCGTAGGTACCAGTAATTTGATTGTAGATGGCGCACCTACATACGGAGAAATTCTACCAAGTTTCGAGTCTAGGATAACTCACCCTGTATATCTATGACTGATCCAGCTGGTTCAAAAACGTACTCCAATAATACTAAGAGTAGCGAGACTGTCTTTCGAATAAATTTTCCGGATAAACTCGTCGGACGTTTTTTTAATTATTGTTTTTCTTCATTAACGCTGAAAAATAATACCCCCCCAAATTCATTTTTTTTACTTGTTACGTACAAACGTTCCACGCTCGAGGCGTCCACGAAGAACGGCGGAACATCGACGAGCAATAATTCCCGTCCGACGAAGCGTCGAGTCCTTCTCTGACCTGGTTACTTATACGTCCTTAAGCCCCGTTCATAGCGTTTAAATTCTCCATCGACGTACCTCGGGCTAGTCTCGTGCCGTGGATTCTTGGCAAATTGGATCGCCCGCTTGATTCACAGACGATTCCTGTAGTGTCCCCTTAGAATCGTGACATTTTTTCCCCCCAAGGAAATTCAATCCTTTTATCCGTCAGGTTATGGGAAATCAGTTATTTCCTCGTTAATTGGGCAAATTTGTGACCGTGTGCTTCGAGTGGCAAACCTAACCTAACCTCATGTCACGGGGAACCTCGTTACGTCAGAGAGGAAAACCATCGAGTAACACTACGGGCTAGGGCGAACAAGCAAATCGGCCCAGTTGTTCAGATCTCCGTAATAGGTCAGAGGTTATGCGTGTCAAGCGAATTACTAGTTACGAGAATCGAGTGGCTATAGCACTTTCCTTAAGAGCCTTTTTTTTGTTATCATTGCTCGAGCTCGTTTCTACGTGAATTTTTGAATCAACCTCCTTCGGAATAATTTTCACTGCGGAGTCTATTTCGTTATACGTCATTCGTCGTCTGTACAGCTTTTATTTTGACTAACTTCGTACTCCCCGCTGCCGACGTTTAATTAAGAACTAATGAAATGGACGTGTCAGACGACAATGCGACGAGCTTTCGTTCGCCAGCGAGACGACCTACATGCATCCGACGCGGCAAGATGGGAAGGACGAGAACGTTGGTGTAGCCTCTTTTTTTTTTTCTTTTCCTTAACGACTATCGTCCACGTCCTTAACCTATATTCACGTTGGATGCACAGCGATTACGTAACGCGCGTAAAAATGTGTTTCAAATGGAAACGACTTTGCTTGGTTTCCAAATAGGCGAATTTTACGTGACCTAGATTGGACGCTGCTAAGACTTAACCTGTTTGGAACGTTAAAAATCATTAGGTCTTATTTCGGTTTCTACGAGCCGTCCGTTCACTCTCGCTCTTTTTTTTTCTTAATATTCTTTTTTTTCAAGCAAAACCGGTCCGCGAGGAAATTATCACGTGTGGAGATTTTGAGTTGTTCGTTAAAAAAATTTATACACTGTCATTGGTTCGTCGCTTACTGTCCGTTACAGCGCGAAAACGGGTAGTCGAGTCAGTGAATGAGGCACCTGATAAATTCAATGACAAATACTTGGTCATTTATGCGTTATGCCGTCACGACGGGACATGATGTCATTCTCTGTCCATAATACGGGAGTTACGTAAGGATCATTAACGTAGAACAGCTACGGGAGGAAGACCAATGTGTCTGCGTGGCACGTACTATACCAGTCGGAGAGCCGCCATCTTGTAGTCGATCTCACCGTATGCAAACATATTTTCTTTTTCGCAGTTACGCCAAACGTGGAGATTGGCCTTTAGTAAATACCGGTGGGAATCGTCGCTCCATTGGCTTCGGTTCTACGAAATACGACCCAGACGTTCGATATACATATATATATTTAAAGAAAATATTTCAAATACCACGAAAGTCATCGTGGCGGTTACCTTCTTTTTTTGCTCCGTGGCAGCAGCCGATCTCTGTCTGACACCCTAACGAATCTTTTGTTTACTACTTGAATCCCAAGTCCTCAGGTAGCCTTAACTCTCTGACGCGACGGACCGGCCGTGAACTACGCCTTTCACTAGCCTTCGCCTGCTTTCAGGCCGAACTTAAACGTAAGGCAATAATTCATCGAGATAATGCCTGGCGCGTACGCGAGCGCGTAGCCACTACTTACAATTTGAAATCTTATAGGAATTAGGTATTATTATTTTTATTCAGTATCAGTGCGCGTTTGTCGCGTCTTCAGCTCCTCGACGGGGAGTACTCGTTAGGAGTATACGTGGCTGTGACTAATGACTAGCGAACTACTACTCTGTCCGATGTTCCAGTTACACGTGAATAAATTAAATGCTTAGCGATAAGAAAAAAGAGTATTTTCTTTTATCTGAATTTTTTTTTATTAACATTTTTCCTATTCCTACCGTCTCTTCACGATGGTAAAAATACAAATGTCACTGACTGCCATTATTTGGAGACTAAAATGTCACGTCCTTATATTCTTCACGTTTTTTTTCTTCCCCTAATCGTATGGGATGATTCCACGTTTTTTGCCTTTTTTTTATATCCTTTTACCGACTACACGTGGGCCGCACGAAGGTGAACGGATGCGACGGGGATCTTGTACCGTATGGGTGAATCGGTAAATCTCGTGGGCGAGTACACGAAGCACGTCTGGCTTATCGACGGCATCAGGACTCAGGCTCAAAACTAAAATAGATTAACCTAGACCCTATTACCCGTTGCGTCTATCCCAACGACGTCGAAGCGATTACTTTTGCCACGACCTGTCCCGCTAATGAATTTTCTTATACGAATCGATATTACGTATAGATTTTTTTATCATCTCGTATCGCATTACGAGTGGAATTTGATTTTTTTTTTAATCGATACACTCCAGTGGTACCACCGTTCGAAAATAGCACTATTCATCGAATTCTGCTGGAAAGTGAAAACTACTCGTACCACGGGTAGTCGTTTACATCTGTTAACAGTACTCGAAGAAAAGTTGACTTTCCTTTGGGGAATTGGCGAAAGGAAATTTAAGCTTATACAGAAATTTCATGTTTATGTATTTTTTTGTTGGTAACCTCTAATTCAATTGTCGGAGCTTAAAAGCTCTCGCGGTGCAAGATCAAGCACTGCATTATATTCTGTGCAAGTAAGGATCAGCGTAGTGACAAGGCAATGCTATTTACTGTGTCTAATTTATCTCGTAGAAACATACCGAGGATCTTTATAGAAAAAAATGACAAAATTAATCCTATCTACGCGTTAGCTATAGTGCTTACGTTAATTAAGAATGCTGAATTAAATTAATTAACCAATTACAACCTCCCATTTGCTCTAATCAATAATCTCATTGTTTCCTCGGTGAACTCCTACGGGAATCGTCTAATTGGATTCATCTTGATCATGCGTATATAATATGAGGCGGGATAAATCAAGATGACCTCGGTATCGATAATCGATCGATCGACCCCTGGATTTTTGATACGCACGTCCAATTAATCTGCTACTGCTTGATAAACACTCTCTCGATGGACAGACGACACGATTCGATGACGATGTTTACCTTCGCTCCTATTATGTAAACGTCCAAGGCTTGGTAGAGTTTAAATGCAGGCTACCTGGAACGACGGGGGCCTCGACGTGACTCTAGCGTAGATCGTCTATGCACTCGCGTCTAGGACAACGTTCTGAGATCTGGGTCTTCGAAATGATGCAAGTTCACTTGGCGACTCGAAGATTTATGGCGATTCTGAATGCCTCGCGGGACACGTTACTATGGACTGATGATAATCCTAACCTATAAAAGACGTATATGCGGTAGCGGTCGCCATTTTAATTTCTGTCATCCTCGTCGAGCCTCTGTTTAGAAGATTGTATGTAATTACATTTTATTGTAGTACACTGACCTTTGACCCTCGGACTCACTGGGTTAAGGATTCTGATAAAAATGACCCCGATCCTATCCATTCATCTGTTTTCAATGGTTCGATACTCATTGGGAAAGTATTGATGAACGTCGTTATCTCGAGACACGCTTTCAGCTGTCGCAATAATTGTAAATAAATATTACATTACGAGATTGTCGATTGTGCAATCGGTTGGCACTTGCTCGTAACAGGTCGACGATCCTTTGACGCTTGTATGCCTGTACTCGTTGAACTGTTGGAACTTGGAGCAAGGTACCTTTATGTAATTAAGAATAGGAACGTCGTCTACTGGTTGGCTCGCTTCCTCGCCGCAACCACATCGTTTCTATAGTATCGTCCGTTGAACTACAGTTTCGTATACTATTAGAGTCTCGTTGCTGTACGTGTTTTCATGTATGTAAGCCAAAGATTTTCTAGGGACATAAGTGAGGTTATGTATAGTCAGCGTTGGGAGAGACAGTTGAACGTTACTGGCATCTTTTTATTAATTTCTATAGTCCGATTAAGCATAACTGGCTGTGCACGACTACGATAACAATAACGTAATCATAAATTATACTGTTATACAGCGTGTGAAAGGAATTCGAATGAGAAATGAGAACTAGTCAAGCTCCTATGGGAGATACTTAAAACTGCCTGTGTCTCGGGATATGTCTAGGGGATTTTGAGATTTTTCGTATGGAAATAATAGGTTAGATATTTATTCGAATGTATTATATTTATGTCCTGCTGATTTTATCTTTATTTTTCAGGTTTTCACGAATATTATATATTGTACAGGGACGAGTTTCTTCTTTGGGTCAAGTTTAACTAGTGTCAGTTGGGACTGCGCATGCGCAGTGAGTTCACTCTTCATTCATTCGATTGCACTTGATTCAATGAAGGTGCTAAAAGGGAAACTGTCGAGACGCGTTACGAACCCTACGTACGCCATTCTCTCGTAATAATTCTCACACTCGCAAATCAATTGTCAGAGTCCTTTTTGTCCGCACTTATTTATTCTGTTTAGTCTCGCGCACGACACTCGTAGTCTTCTAGGTCACCGGCCGTCATGGCCGCCGCCGTTGCTGTCTCCTCGAAAATCCCTTGTCGCGTGAGCTCTTTGTCGTCTCACGCCCCATAAATACATGGAAACTCACAGCCACGGTTGCTCGGTCACGCTTCGCGACCGACCTTACCTTTCATCTTCCGAGTTAGCTACGCTTCCACCGGCAGTCAACGAACCCTCACCACGACGGGTACCAACCTCCTGCCCTTTAACCGTCTACGCAGGTAAATTCCCACTCGGGTCTGGCAGCTTTACCAACTCTATGGCTCTGCCGATTTCTTCAATTACCAAGGGTAAGCTCATTATCGCACCATTCTCAAACGTCCTGTATTACTACCAGTTAACTTCGCTCCGCAGTCGATTTGACAGGTCAAATCCCAGCGATGGCGCGTAGGCGTCGTCCGACGCTATATCGTGAATCTTGTTCCGCGTCCTCCTAGTGCTATTTATACTAGTGACTGTAATATAATACAGGTTTATAATTGCCATCCTCTACCTCGCAATCCGCCGACGCTTCTCAATCCTGACCTCACGGACCTTCGTTCACACTACACAGTCCTTCCCACACCTTGTAAACATGCTCGTAATCATCTCTTACACACGATCTGTCTACGATTAGTAATTTTAATCGGCCACTGATCAATTTCAATGAATCTTCCAACGCCTGGTAACATCAGCGTAACGAGTTGCTAAAACTCACGACGGAACCAAAAACCTAATCTCAACTTTATGTATGTATTTAAGAAAAAAAAAACAGTTCAAAAAGCCCGCCATTAATTTCTCCCGTGAAAATAGACTTTTTTATCTTCAGGACTTCCGTACGAAACATTTAACTATTCTTTCATCCTGTTACACTTCGTACATACGTATATGCGATTACTATACTCGTATTCAGGGAGGCATTGTTACCACGCTACAGACGAAATATTTACAAAGTCGTTCTACGTCTTTCCTCGTATATCGCCGTTTCTTCGACACTTTGTTGAGTCTTCCTGGGATTACGCTGGTACGTATACCCAGTTGCAGGGAGACGTATTATTTATTTAATTAAATTCCTGCTACTCGGATATTTCTTGTCAATAGATCATCCCGCATTCTTGATACTTACAATGGTATTTATCGTCTAGTCCTATTCACACGTGGCTTCTACAATGTATATTATAAATGCATAGCAGCCTACACGTGCACCAGACGTATGGGAAATCAAAATGAATGTGAGTTGTATCTCGTATCGTAGGTTATTGTATATGCCTGATAACGAGTATGGGATTATATTGGATTATTTTTATTTTTCATCTCATCAGACGTCAGGACTGGTTTAATTGCATCCAGGCAGAGGATTGGTCCGGGACATCCTGAATACATTCTTACACGCTATCCGTCTGTACCACTGCACTGTTACGCTATTAAATAAATTATTCAACTAATTGCTGTCGCTAAGCAACGAACGTAGAACTACTACCGGGAGTAGTGAACTGTCGTGCCGACAATTGTAGAGTGACGTATGTATGTTACATGCCTGGTGAATATTGTCGTTACTGCACGTTCGATGCATACGCGATGCATTAAGGATGCACTTGCCGTTATGATCGATGTTAAATCGTACGTGGGTCTGTGTATTAATTAGAGACTCGTTACGTTAACGAATTATAGGAATCGATTCATACGAAAATTTAGTTGGTTTTTTAAAAACGCTCCTATATATTGGTTGCTCGTTGCATGAATTGCAATTTTCTAGAACAGCTATCCAGCACGACACTCGAGCGCTAAAGCGCTGCCGTCTTTTGCCGCGCGGGGCGCCCTCGTCGCTCTAGCTTATTCAAATAGGTCTAACACGCCTAGCTTCGCTCACACGCGCTATAAGCCAGCGTGGAATCTTGTCGCGGAAATTGCTATATGGCGTTGCTGTCGACGTTAGTAAAATCGTTGGTTGCGTTACTGGCACGCGGATGGGACCGATGAGTGAACGTAGCAATTAAGAATAGTTGCCGGGAGCAACGAGTAAACCAGCCACGATTGAATTCAGTGTAAAAAAAAAGAATAGAAAAAATGCACAAGACCCTGGTTCCCTGTTATTATCCGAGGTTATCGATTATGTGTATTGGCTTTTTTTTAACTCCCCCATTGGTTTTACGAGTCCAGTCGGATTACCATATTAACCCTAGAACTGTATTCAGGGTATGAAAATAGCGGAGAAAATTTTTTAACGAAAATTTGAAATTCCGGTCGGTAAGGAAGATTATCGGTATCCGTATACTTTAGACATATCACATCACGTTTAAGAACAGACTTGAAAATTGAGCCAGACTGTATCCATGGGATCAATAAATGGTCTATGTATATCGTGATGAAGCAATCTTTTTCTTTTTTTCTATGAATAATTCCAAACAATCCTTTTGCACGAAGTTTCTTCTACGAGCGTGGAAAATGGCGGTGAATTCGCGGAACGCATTGCGGAGTTATCGTGCTGTGATTACTGGGCTAATGAAGGGGTCAGTGCATTCGTTAACTTCATGCCGCTTTATGGCGACCACGTTCATAATAGAACCTTTTGAATTTCATATACCGTCGGTCCCATACAAATCATCCTGATAGCATTTCTTTTCCCGACATTTTCAATTCCGCATTAGTTTTCGTTGTTACTCGTGTCGGGGTCGCAAAGACCTCATTTTGTTAACACAATCTTTTGACGACCAGTATCTAAAAATTAATCTAAACTGGGGAGCTATTATTATTATTATATATATATATATAGGGTCTTTGAATTTTTGTTGGCTGCCATATTGGAAATTTTTTTTTTTAGTCATGACATCTTTCTTATTAGATTTGATGTTAATGCTACTTAGACTTGTCGACCATTACGAATTCTTTCCAAGGCTCTGATTCACGTAGGAAATAAGCAGAGTTACCACTGCATGCTGATGACTCTTATGGCGGATGATATGCCAGTTGGAGAACATGGGTATTTGAGAAAGAGGAGTGGGTTGTCGCATGACGGGTACAACGTGTAGGAACAATGAACGTCAATTGTTAAAATTATGTCAATCAGCCTTGACCGCGATGTGGACTCTTGGAATTGTCAAAATACTGTAAGTCGACAATTTCGTCGTATTCGTAAATACGGCCAAAGGCATTGAACGTGTTCACAGAAAATTTTCGAGAATTCGAATAATTTGAAAAATCAGTGATAGTCTGGCTCTGGTGTATCGGCACTCTTATTAAATTAAATAAACGCCATATGGTAAGTCTTATCTTATCTGACAAGCCACTCGATTATGATTTTTCCAGTTTATTGATTTTTTTCCAAATTTTTAATACAATCATAAATTTCCTCCTTTCCCCCGAAAAGCAAAATTCTCGTTAGCCATGCTTTTCTCCGAGGAGACCAATTTTCAGTCTTCCGGCTGGTACTCCTGCACGCCAGGAACCGTCCAGCCGTGTTTCCTGTAACAGGTTAAAATAAAAAAAAATATCCCAAAAAACAGTACAATCCCGTGTCAGCCATAATTAATTTTTTTCAACATTTACAAAAATTCCAACATGCCATCAAAAAAGTTCATCGGTCCGGTAGCAGTCACAGTCAAATACACCAAGACTCACCCGGTACATCACGAACCCATCAACTTTATCCCAAAGGTCTACAAAGTTCCGAATGCGTATAAAAACGTCACAGAAACCTCGTAGAAGACTCCCCTGGTGAAAAAGTGTTTACCGTCTGTCTGTGTCATGGAAAAAGAGATGAAGGCACACGGAATACGTTCACCAGGTCGCGCTGGGTCGTGCCTGGTACAGTAAAGGGCAAAAGAAAAATCCAAAGTGTCCTGTGAATAATTTAAAGCTAGGTAGTCCCACAGCGACAAATCCTAAGGTGTCCGCGCAGACGTCGTCGGTATCCGGTTCCAACCTCCGGACGGACGTTGTCACCAGAAGATGCTGGACTTCGAGGGTACTCCAGTAGCTCGGGCAACCGGTGCCAGCAAAATCTTTTTTTTTCATCCCCCTTTTCTCATTCTTCCCTCGTATCTTCCGTCTCTTGTCACTCTCGTGAAATCCCTCGACTCTTGGAGTCTCTACAGGTACCTGGGAGACAGCTGTCAGGTCGACCTTCCTCAACATCCTTAATAGCTGTCAGACGACCAAAATAGACCTGGCTATACGCTTTAACAGCTGATCATGTAAATTTACATACAGAATCACTAATAGCAATAAACATGTATATCTATACACATAACTATATAAAGTATACCTGTATACAGTATATACAGACATTGCCTGTACCTCTGAATATCCAATGACTCTTTGTATCTATAATGATACAGTGGATGACATCAGTGACAAACAATGTTTTCATAATTTTATATATGTATACTCAATGCTCCTTGATTAAATATTCCTCTATTACGTATATCGCATACTCTATTCCTGATGCTGATGTCGATTTATGATTCCCTTGTTACTACGTTCACGTTGTTTACCGTCCAGACCCTGGAACACATTTTTCGAAATCATCGATCAAAACTTTTTATAACTTTTTCCTCATCATTCGTCATTTTCCTCATGACGTATTCTCACGGATACTTCTCGTTCACGTAACAATGCATCGTGAGAAGATCTCTTCGGTATCTTTTGCACTTGAACTCGAATTACGCGATAGTCACGTATAAGAATTACCCAGGGACGTGGTTAGCATCGTGGGCACCCTGCGCCTTAGGATAAAAAATTTATCCATTTTCGAGTATTATATAATTTTGAAAAATTCATAATCATCGTCCCGGGAAATGAGGTCGTGGATTGGTCCAGTTAATGAATTACAAGGGCCTCGAATCGAAGGATTAATTGTCTCAGTTTGGATGTTTTTAAATATTTCGATAATTTTTTGCCGTGGAAAATGAAAAAAAAATTCATCCAAATTTATCCCGATGATTCGATGCAGGTTCGATGTTTTTCCTAAAATGGGCTTGTATTTTTTTTTATTTTCTCTCCCGCTAAGTGGTTCTTAATTTTCGTAATTAAATAACGCCTTGTTCGGACTGTCGTTCTGATTCTTGGATTCTGATACGTCAATCATTTGTATCTGCCGCTGTTCCGTTATATCTGTATACGTGCTCTTACGTAGTCCTTATACGTACTTCAATCTCATATGGTGTACACGTGTCGGCATTTACATCTATGGATTATACATATGCACTGTAGGTCCGTAAAGACCACCGTGACTTTCAAGCAGCGTATAGTCAATTTGATAAATATTATACGGCGGTGACATTGGATGCCACTTTTAACGTGATTACCGAGAGGAACGATTTTAATAAATTTTATCATTCATAATTTCATATAAATTATGAGGGATTACGTGTAATTTGGAAAAATTCTATAAAGTATTATTACTTGCAAAATTATATGAAAATTATATACAGGCATTTTTCTGCTTTATCTATTTAGTCGATCAGGGTATCATTTCTATGCTACTACAATATATATATAGTGCATGGTATCCAACAATAGAATATTTAAAGGTTCGTTCATAATGGACTCATGTAAACTTTGTAAAGGGTATACGTGGCTGGTTATTACAAAGAAAAACTTTATGGTGCCTTCGCACTGGCCATCTAAACGATAATATACGTTTTGTAATATCCGGATGTGAAAAGCTTATTTTTCAGTGGTTCTCATTCTTCTGTGTACTCAGCTTTATTTATCGCGCGGAAGAGCAGTGGAAAAAAATGAAAAGTCGAATAATACGTGACACGGGGCGCGATCTTGTGCTAGAGGATCCTGTATATCCTGAAGGAACGAATAATCAGCGGGAAGCGTCGTTTTATGGCAATAAATAACAGAGTTATCGGATCGTCGGGTTTATCCAGCGTGAATAAAAAAGGGCTGCCAACTTAACGTGATATATGTATATATCGTAGGGAAGCATTACGCAAAAACGTTGATGATAACAATGACCGAGTTGAGGAACCCTGTGTGGAAGCCGGTTTGATTTTCCAAAGTCACCCTTGGAATATTCGATTTACATTTTTTATATATATTTTATTCTCAAAATGGAATTTTTTTTACTTTTGAATATCGCCACGAAAATTTTTCAACGTATTCGCGTACAAAGATAACGCCTGGGAATTGGCTTTTAACAATGGGGGATGAATCCCCTTTTAATTATTCTAAAATTCATTCGCACGGGACACCTGGAGACCAGGCTTAAGCTAAACAGTCGTTGGAGTCGTTGAATGTTTTTTTTATTTTCTAATTTCCCACAAACAGAACGCCTGACAATGTTTCTATTCATTCTTGAAGTTATTCTAAACATTAGACGGATTTAACGAAGACTGTTTAGAATGCATAGGCATGTTAGCGCGAATGCAGTATAGGTTGTCTACGTACGCATCCTCGGTATGCAGTTGTAATTTGAAATAGAGCTGTGTATCTACTGGACTATATATAACCGGTTAGAAATTACTATCGTCCTGTGTTTTCAGTGCCGCTAGCTTTAAAGCGAACGAATAACACGAGGAGTTTGTTTGAAAATAAAAAAGTTGGACAATTCTGAAATCTGACGTCAGTAGTACATACTTCCTGACTAGTCTTGTCTCCCGTGTAATGTCATGGCTGTGTATACATTTAGCAATAGTGATGTCATTTGAGAAATGCTTACCAGTGGTAGGTGCTACTTTTATTTTTAAGCTCGGAAATAACCGCGAGACGCATAGCGACGTCGACTTCGAGTGGTCGATGCGCAATGGCCATTCCCTCCGGGGAATCGTTCGTGGAGAAATTTTCGTGTCTCTTACGCGCGCCATTTTGTTGACTAAATAACATCGTTACGCAACTCGATACTGTACGTAGCTACGTTCATTAGATACTTGTAATTAATCTGGTTTATATATTATAAAAATAATAGATCGCGAAACAGCCACGGGATCCGATGTTGACTAACGTAGTAAAGATGGCGACACTCTCGAACACAGCCGTCTGGCTTCCTTCGGGCGTATTAATATAAATAAAGTCAGGGAGAAGCAATTACGCGCCCCTGACTGATAAACTCACGAGATGCTGGCATCGTAATGTATCCTGGAGGATGATGATGGCTATTTATAGTTCCTATCGTATTTAGCTTCATTGATCACAACCCTCGTATCACTGATACAAACGTTGAGACAATGGCTTGGATTTTTGTTCTGTCTTTCAAACATTTATCACCACGGGGTTTATTGATCCCTTACAATCCCAACTTTCGTTGCTGGTATTCCCTTTTGTAACGTTGGGTACCGTCGTAAGTATATATGTATACGGAGGGTAGAAAACAGCGAGTATTTTCACCCCGTGACGTCACTCGCTCAGACTGCACGGCGTCCCACGCGAACCACAAACTCGCCGATCGGTATAACAACTGTTATAACTCGTTTCGAATTTGCATACATGGAGTTTACGTATCGAATTAAAATTATGTCGTTTATTAATTATCTTAACGTTTGTTGTTATATTCATTTTATTAGGGAGACTGTCGTAAGGATTTATTACGTTCATAGTCTTTTCCTTGAACTATATGCATCTGTCATTGAGTCATGTGCTACTGTATATATGGCGTATGTCTGGCTATTACTTACTTATTGCCGCACTTGGGAACCACTCTGGCAATTAATGTCTGTCCGAAGGCGGGTATCGTTACCATGAATATGCATCGTGCTCTGTGCACTTGGATTAGCCTCGCGTGCTGCCCGTGTGCCTCGGGACGGAGGAGGCATTTTGCGTAATAATTAATAGACTGGAAGTAAGACTGTTTTTGCAAGATGCGAGAAACACGTGGATGGTGTGTGGGGAAGAAATTTTTTTGATAATTTTCTTATTGTTTCTATCGACAGTACATCGTGTAGAATATTATTAATTGAAAATTTTTATTAATTTTCCTTCTTTGCAGAGCGATCCCAGCACGGCATTTTTAAGGGCTGCGAGGGCGGGGCAGCTGGAAAAGGTTTTGGAATATTTAGAATCCGGAGTCGACATAAACGCTTCTAACGCTGTGAGTATTAAGAATAATTTTTTTTTAATTAGTATGCGAAAGGGATGCTCGGGGCTAAGGGTTGCGGGGACTTGAGAAACCCCCTTGGTAATGTATGTAATATTATTGAGGGCGAAAGGGAAGCAGCTACTCGATGAAAATTCCGATAAGGAAAAGATCATTTTCCTTTGGCTTTCTTTTGATTTTGTTTGACAAGGGTTAATCGACCGGTAAGATTTCGTTTTGGCAGACTAAGGGCTGTCTCGCTTGATATCCAAGAGCTCAAACCGAGACTCATCAGGTCCCTGCAGCTTGAAGCCAAGGGGGATTTTCTCGAAGTGGTATCAGGATGAAACACGATGCACTTCAGTGACGCCTCTGGCATTTTTAAATTGCCCCCATTACTACCCTAACGAACTTCCAAGATTATTGTTTCATCCTATAGATCCCAGTATCCTTGTACTTCCCATAAGCGGCGGATTTTCTCGAAATGGTTTTAGAATGAACCCCGATGCACTTCAGTGACGCCTCTGGCACTTTTAAATTCACTCCATTATTACCCTAACGAACTTCCAAGATTATTGTCTCACCCTATAGATTTCAGTATCTTTATACGTTCCATAAGCGGCGAATTTTCTCGAAGTGGTCTCAGAATGAACCCCGATGCACTTCAGTGATGCCTTTGGCACTTTTAAATTCACTCCATTATTACCCTAACGAACCTCCAAGATTATTGTCTCACCCTACAGATTTCAGTATCTTTATACGTTCCATAAGCGGCGGATTTTCTCGAAGTGATCTCAGAATGAACCCCGATGCACTTCAGTGACGCCTCTGGCACTTTTAAAATCACTCCATTACTACCCTAACGAACATCCAAGATTATTGTATCACCCTATAGATCCGAGTATCTTTGTACTTCCTATAAGCGGCGGATTTTCTCGAAGTGATCTCAAGATGAACCACGATGCACTTCAGTGACGCCTCTGGCATTTTTAAATTGCCCCCATTACTACCCTAACGAACCTCCAAGATTATTGTCTCACCCTACAGATTTCAGTATCTTTATACGTTCCATAAGCGGCGGATTTTCTCGAAGTGATCTCAGAATGAACCCCGATGCACTTCAGTGACGCCTCTGGCACTTTTAAAATCACTCCATTACTACCCTAACGAACATCCAAGATTATTGTATCACCCTATAGATCCGAGTATCTTTGTACTTCCTATAAGCGGCGGATTTTCTCGAAGTGATCTCAAGATGAACCACGATGCACTTCAGTGACGCCTCTGGCATTTTTAAATTGCCCCCATTACTA
Source organism: Trachelus troglodyta (assembly GCA_030142635.1). NCBI lineage: Eukaryota > Metazoa > Arthropoda > Insecta > Hymenoptera > Cephidae > Trachelus > Trachelus troglodyta. The sequence continues at coordinate 2,826,705 of JARQTJ010000420.1, read as the reverse complement.
CCCTAACGAACTTCCAAGATTATTGTCTCACCCTATAGATCCCAGTATCTTCATACATCCCATAAACGGCGTCAATTAAGTCCATCTCTCCGACACTCTCGCCCTTGGGCTCTCTTGATCTTCACCCTTATCCTTCCTGCACGACCGTGACTTCCGATTGGAATTCTACCGGAAACGTGACGTCGTCCAAAAGAACATATCAATAATCGTCCTTCCAAGTAAATTCCATCTACTAAACACTGTTTAAATTTTTTTCTTTCAGAACGGCTTAAACGCTTTACACCTCGCTGCTAAGGATGGTCATTTAGAAATAGTCAGGGAACTCCTGAGTCGCGGTGCCATCGTAGATGCTGCTACGAAAAAAGGAAACACCGCGTTGCACATTGCTTCTCTTGGTAAGTCAAACTAACCGATGACTGTCTAATTGACTTTTGTTTATTTTTAGGATCATTTCCATGGACCATACGGGAACGTCTTACGTGATCGTCGATACGAGGTTCAGGACATTTACAGAAAAAAAATCAAGGACCGGATGCGAGTTAGATAATAAGATTTGAATACGTCCTACACTTCCGGTGTCAAAGTAATTCTCAAGGAAAATTAGATTTCTGTCTGTTATGGCGAATGCGTAAGATGCGATTGTATGGCTCGTGACGGTCGTACCCTGTGGCAAACCTGTTTTGTCTGACGTTCTTGTATTTTTTGTTATGGTCCCTAAGATCAGTACAACGTCTACGGTAGTGGGTAATGGGAAGATAGGAATTGTGCTGGTGATAGTAAAAGTAATGGTAGATCCCAACCCAGTAAAGCATTAACCGTGTTAAGGAGTACTCGATTTTATCGCAGCCGGACAAGAGGAGGTTGTGCAGTTACTGGTGCAACGTGGCGCATCGGTTAATGCACAGTCGCAAAATGGCTTCACACCTCTTTACATGGCCGCCCAGGAGAATCATGACTCCGTCGTCAAGTTCCTGCTTAGCAAAGGCGCCAACCAGACACTTGCTACCGAGGTATATTCTATTTCTTTTTTGAAAGCTCATGCGCTTCCTTTAAATTCGTATTTTATTTGCTGTCGTAATTCTATTTACTTTATTATTTCAGGACGGATTCACGCCATTGGCTGTTGCCATGCAACAAGGACACGATAAGGTTGTTGCAGTTTTATTGGAAAGCGATACGCGCGGCAAGGTACGACTTCCTGCACTCCACATTGCCGCTAAGAAGGACGACTGCAAGGCTGCTGCACTGCTTTTACAAGTGGGTCTGAATTTGGATACGCGAGGAAACTGTTTCATTCAAATTTCTTTTTAATAACTTTCTTATATTTTCATCCTAGAACGATCACAATCCTGACGTAACGTCGAAAAGTGGATTCACGCCACTTCACATAGCCGCGCATTATGGCAACGACCGAATCGCTTCCTTGCTCTATGATAAAGGAGCTGATGTCAATTTTGCTGCCAAGGTAAGAATGCAAATAGATTTTTACGTTATAGCTGCCAATCAATCTTATTGATTAGTAAGTTAATTTATTCGACTGTCAATCAGCACAACATCACACCCATGCACGTGGCAGCCAAGTGGGGTAAGATCAAGATGGTCAATCTCTTAATGAGCAAGGGTGCGAATATCGAAGCGAAAACGAGAGACGGATTGACGCCGCTTCACTGTGCTGCAAGATCAGGACATCACGAGGTGGTCGACATTCTCATAGAGAAAGGAGCACCGATTGGCTCCAAAACGAAGGTATGACCATGCTAGATCCCTGCTGATCCATAGATCATTATGGAACCATCTTCTTTGAGTATCTTAATTACCTTTTTTCTCACAGAATGGTCTCGCGCCTTTACACATGGCGTCCCAAGGGGATCACGTTGATGCTGCCAGGATTCTTCTTTATCATCGGGCACCCGTTGACGAAGTGACTGTTGATTATTTGACCGCTCTGCACGTAGCTGCTCATTGCGGTCACGTTCGCGTGGCGAAACTTCTTCTTGACAGAAATGCCGATCCTAACGCCAGGGCGCTAAACGGCTTCACGCCCCTTCACATCGCATGCAAGAAAAATAGGATAAAGGTCGTCGAGCTGCTTCTCAAACATAAAGCCAGCATCGAAGCTACTACCGAGGTGGTTATATATTTTTTATTCTGATAATTAACGTGGGTTCACAGTCGATTATATCTTTTTATTCTTAATATTTCATTAGTCCGGGCTAACGCCGCTTCACGTGGCCAGCTTCATGGGCTGCATGAACATCGTCATCTATTTGCTACAACATGAAGCTAGTCCAGACATTCCTACGGTTCGGGGTGAGACGCCATTGCATCTGGCTGCCAGGGCTAATCAGACAGACATCATCAGGATACTCCTGAGGAACGGCGCACAGGTCGACGCCAGGGCTAGGGTGAGATTCAGATTATTTTCTTTGGATTTTATTCTCCTATTGTCCTCCCGGATGTTTATCGATGGATGATCTTGCAGGAGGAACAGACGCCGCTTCACGTTGCTTCTCGCTTAGGGAACGTAGATATCGTCATGTTGCTACTGCAGCACGGTGCCGACGTGGATGCTACTACGAAAGACCTGTATACTCCGCTTCATATTGCAGCTAAGGAAGGACAGGAAGAGGTGACTGTTTTATTTCATTTGAATCACTTCTGAACTCGTGACTAATCGTATAAAATTGACACTTCATAGGTCGCATCCGTGTTGCTGGAAAATGGCGCCTCCCTAACAGCCACCACGAAGAAGGGCTTCACGCCACTTCATCTGGCTGCCAAATACGGCAACATGAACGTCGCCAGACTTCTGCTACAGAAGAACGCACCGGTAGACGCTCAAGGAAAGGTAGGGGATTGGCTTTTATGTAATAATTCACTTTTGTTTGAAGTTTTTATGTGTACGTTACTAGATACTATAAACAAGCTCAGAATTACTTTTATCTTTATAACCCCCCTTTACGAGGATTCAAAAACTTATATTCTTAACAAACGTATACGTTCTTTTTTTTTTCATTCCGTCGCGTCCTTGCTTGCCTGACTAACATACAGAATGGAGTTACTCCGCTTCATGTGGCATCGCATTACGATCATCAGAACGTGGCGTTACTTTTACTGGACAAGGGTGCCTCGCCGCACGCCATGGCTAAGAACGGTCACACGCCTCTGCATATTGCGGCTCGTAAAAATCAGGTAAGTTCACCTTTAACCTGGTTTCTTCAGTGATAACGTTTAAACAATTTAACGTCTTATTTGTCTCGTATGAAAATCTGTACTTCCGTTTCTCCTGGCTCGGTACTCGTCTCTGATGTATGCATTCTTACGTCAGATGGACATTGCGACTACGTTATTGGAATACGGAGCCAAAGCAAATGCTGAATCAAAGGCGGGCTTCACACCGCTTCATTTGAGCGCACAGGAAGGACACACCGATATGTCAACGTTGCTCATTGAACACAAAGCAGACACCAATCACAAAGCTAAGGTCAGTCAATGATAGTTATTGTCATTATATATGATCTTTTTGAAAATTATATATATACTTCATCAGCCTGATTTCTTTTTGCTTCAGAATGGTCTTACGCCACTACATTTATGCGCACAAGAGGATAAGGTCAACGTGGCTTCGATCCTCGTGAAAAACGGTGCTGAGATCGATGCAAAGACTAAGGTAATCAATCGGCTGCAGGTGATTGAAACGTATTAGATCAAGTCTGATAATCATTACGTCTTTGGTTCAGTTGCCACTGAACTCATAACTGGAGTCTTAATTGTCCTTGGTTCGCTCTATTCTTTTCCATAGTCCTTATTTTACTTTAATATTCACTGTTCAGTTCAATGGACAACGTCAACCGTGCTCGTTGATACTTTGCTTTACTTACAGTCTTCTTCTTTGTACCTTGTTCAATTAATTTTTGTATTTCTTAATCAGGCTGGCTACACGCCCTTACACGTGGCAGCTCATTTCGGACAAACAGCCATGGTACGGTTTTTGTTGAGATCTGGTGCCGCAGTCGACAGCAGCACAGGTGCTGGTTATACTCCGTTACATCAAGCTGCTCAGCAAGGTCATACGGTGGTCATAAACTTGTTGCTGGGAAGCAAAGCCAAACCTAACGCTGTTACGAACGTAAGTTGATCCAAGGTTAACTTCAGTAAATCTTCATATCTTATGTCTCTTGTACCTGATTTTTGACCTATTCAAATTCTCTTTGATCAGAATGGACAAACGGCTTTGGACATTGCCCAAAAGCTTGGATACATCAGTGTCGTCGAGACTCTTAAGGTCGTCACCGAGACCATCATCACGACGACTCACACCGTCACCGTCGAGGAGAAATACAAGGTGCAGGCACCGGAATCTATGCAGGAGACATTCATGAGCGACAGCGAGGACGAAGGTGGTAAGTTCTTCAGCATGTCGAAGGAGCTTAGAGGATGCGAGAAGCTAAGAATTTTTCAAAATTATTTTACGTCCCGTGAAATTAATTGGCAGTGGTTGTTCTTTTAGTTACTTTTTTTTGTCGTTTTACTCAAAATTTATTATACAATTTTGAAAAAGAACATTGCGTCACGATAGTATCCGCCGAGACGAGCGTCGAAGTCGACGGGACGCAACTGCACTAGCAGTTTCTTTTTTTTGAATTTTCTTAAAAATAATTAGGAGGATTTATATTATTTATTATTACGTCTTGTAACGAAGACACGTTTGCACGATAACCGAATTGGAACGGTTAGTTTTTGCCTTTTTTAGTATTAAAAAAAATTATGGAAATACTTTTCTGATTATTTATATTTGTTGTGTATATAGTTAGGTAATTTTGTGTTTCAAGTGAACTCGCAATATTAAGTTTTGCATGGCAAAAAGGATATGGAGGAAATTGCATGTGGATTAAAGCACGTGACGAACTTTATTCTCTCGCATGGTGTTTCCCGTGTGGTTGCTTATGCATTTGAGTTATCCGATTTGAAGTTTCATCTCCTATATCCCGCCGAAGAGATGAATAGTCGCGGGAATTTTCGAAAGCGCGAAGACTGAAAGTATTTAGGAACGCCGAAGAATTAGTTAGAATTCGAGAATAAGTGCAATAGCATGGTTAACGAAGTTAATGTTTATCGATTGGCGTAGGTCAGTTACATTGAGAGTACAATTAGCACAGGGGTGGGATCTGGTATTAAAAATAAAAGAAACCCAAGAATTTCTTTGTCTCTCGCAAAAAAGACTTTTTGGACTTCCTTTCTCAAAATTCCACCAAACTATTGTTTCGATCGATATATTAAGTTTACAAATTTTATTTGCTTCTTCTATTACGTTCGAATTTGCATTCGTTTCGCAAGAGCATGTATCTTAGCACAAAAGTTCGCTGGGTTGTTATCCAAATTCGAAAAAAAGACCACTGAACGACCACTATTTATGCAATATAGATAAAAAGAAAAATTACAATTTTCTCGATGAAAATCCACGTGACTTTTCACTAACCGTTCAAGAGCATTGACATTCTCATGCAGACTTATGACGAAAAAAAAAATTTCAAAAATCCTCTAAATGCATCCTTTCAGGGGTAATCCTAAGTATCAAAATGCATAAAAATACAATCAAGTAGCTAACTTATCCCAGCAAGATTAATCTGTAACGCCAAGGAACGTGCATCGTTACGGTAGAACAATAGTTGAATTGCGAAATCGGAATGATAATTTCTAACCTAGAATCCCAAAGAAATATTCTCCAAATTCAGTGAATGAAAGTAGTGAAACAACCCAGTGAATAAGTCTAAATTTAGAAGCAGAAATTATCGAAGACAAAAAAGAATTATGGGAATTTTACCAAGAACGAGCTTATTCGATGGCGTGCGATGTAGGTGGCGATGAAATCGGCATGGCGGCCATGAATGTGTACGGGCAGCCGCCACACGCGCAACACGTGTACCTCCCTTCCTACTACCAGGGCCAAATGACCTACACTCGTAAGTTCTCTCTTTCACTGTCTCTCTCTCTTTAATTTTCTCATTCTACCTCTATCTCAAAACATACATATTAATCATACACCCCATAGCTACGTATCCCACGTTAAAATCCTTCACCACCCCTGTCGTCGTGATTGACAAAAAAAAAATCTTTGTGAAATATTGATAGCGATCGGTAAGATATTCTATTGAAATTTCCACCTATACTTGATTAATACTATTTACCAAATCTCTAAGCTTTCCCGCAGGAGTCTATCCGAACGCTATCAAGCTTTCTCAAGGAAGAGGTAACAAGAGGACTCCCAGATCCATTTGGTAACACGTCATTTGGAACATAAATGTTTGGCTCAAGTAGATCCCAGACCAACAGTGTATTTAATAGCGACCATGTTTTATTTCCGGATAGTCAATCCTCTCTACGTAATACATAATATCCTCTCACGTAAGACACACCATTGTAATACCAGTAATGATTTTTAATTCTTCTCTCATGATAATCACCATCGTGGACAGCACAGCACGAGCATTGTTTTACCACACGCATCACGGCCGGAGTCCAGCCAATTTTATGAAAGAAGAGACTGTTCGCGAAGTGCATCTCGCAAGGATTTAGAGTTAAAAGCGTTCATAGAAGACAAGTTCAATTTGAAGGAGGATACACGAAGCTTTCTTAAATGTGCCAGTAGGTTAGAGCGAGTAGCGTAGGTATGCACTGCGGGTGGAAATCTATAATTAGCAGTGATAGAGGTCAGACACTATGTATAAACGTTTAGATCTAAGTAAAAGGAGAGGCGTGTCTCGATCGTCCGTGCGTTAAGTACCGAAACGGCAGGATACTCGTTGAAATATTTTTTAAGGAGTTCAGCCACAGCACCTCGCACGCCTTTAATCATCAGAGTCTGTTCGTATCGAAGGACCCACGAGGGGTCAGGATCCCGCGCCCACTTATGAAGTCTAGAGCGACGGCGTCGACGTGACGCTAGCTGTGAAGAAGTAGGGCGTGCAATTGTTAATGGAATTTGCATGGCAATGGGACACGTACAATGACTATGATGATGATGGTACTCATAGTTGCGCTCTAGGATCACGGGCGACTGCAACTGCACGCCTAACGCAGCTGGTCGTTTGATTGTTTCTCATTTAACGCAGGCATTGCCGGTTTCTCTCTTCGGGATCCCCTTCGTGTTCTCTATTCTCCCTCTCGATTTATTCTCCCACTGCTACCTGTTACGCAACGGGCGGCGTGCACAGCCTTGTTTCATGACTCTTGTTTTCTCGCGGAGTCAGTTCAGCTTGCGCCTGGCTGCAAGCCAAAAGTCGAACTGTCGACCGAAATATACTAATTTATATAACGGTGCTTGCGAACTACTATTTTCTTTTTCTTACTTTGCCTTTCGATTGCAACACTCGCGTTTTTACACCCGCGACGGGTGATACGCCATTGTTGTACCGGGCGCCGGGACGCTGATTTAAGTCCACAACTTTACGGTATCGCGTAATAATTTTTTGTCGCGCTATAGAAAGATTTTTTATCAAATACTCTTTGTACTTTCGAAACCGATTTTTTTTGTTATTTATTGTCGTTGCTCTTGAGCCGAAATATAATGTTGTTGGATGAGGAAAGAAAATTTTGAAAATCGACTCTCAGGGAGAACCAATCCGAAAGAGATTAGACATTCGTGAGAATTGGTTAAACGTTCGTCTGTTTCGTAGCGACTTTCGCGGATTGTAAACGCGACTGTGATAACTCGTAAACGACGACGTTCAAAAGTGCGAAAAAAATTGTATCAAGGGAAACTACGTGTATTGTTAACTCCCAGCTAGTTTACGTGATTAAGACATTGACATTGTACAGCGCGTACACGAAAACTGTAAAAGATGATGAATCTCAATGAAAACGTCCCAAAAGTTCAGATATAACCTTAACATTGGGTAAAATGTAACGTAACAAGCGTATCGACGCTTAATATGAATCAATGACAATTAACGAGCTTAGAAGTGTCTCGGATTAGCAAAGATCTTCAGCTCTCAAGTTCCCTTCCTGCTTCTCTCGATTATTTTTTTCTGTCTCGCGGTCGGCTAAAGGGGTTATCGGCGATACGACTGCCGTTCAAGAAGTTAGTGAAAATACAAGCCAGTGTAAATAAAGTTGCGAAATAGCCGTGAGAGCAGATCTTATTATAAAATTGATGATTCACGGAACGAGGTCACATTTCTAAGCTTGCGCCGAACATGTATTAATTCTCAAGTCAGTCGCTGTTCCTGAACCCCGCAATCGATACTGGAGCCACCCTGAAGATCAGAAGACGTCTTCCTGTAGGGCAAATAGAGAAGAAACGGAAAATCATCTGCAGAGCTTTGGATGCTTGTGAACTTAATCAACGGGAAAAGGTGTTCTTGGTGGATGATAAGAAAACATCATTCACGGTTCAAGTACCTTCAGAGAGTACTGCTCGAGGGAGCTCAGGAGTGCCAGGAAGTTGACTCTTGAGTTTAAACTCGAAGAAGAAGATTGGTGACTCGTGAAGTATTCTCAAGAGAAGAAGTTAATATATAATCAAAGCTAAAGGTTTCATTATTGTGCCTATACTACTCTACGTTAAACATTGTATGCTCTATGATTGTTAATGGGAACGAAGAAACATTGTAAACATATCGCAGCTGTTTGTAATTAGTGAAGTGACGTAATTAATGTTACCGTGCATAAAACAACAGTAACAGTGTCGACCGGTGAATGTAATTGACTGACGAATTGTGCAATTGTAAAAAGATAAAGTGATATCGCGATGCCAAAGGAGGAGACGAAGGAAGTTAAAGGAAGGAAGAAGTCTAAGAAGATGGCCTGCTGCGGATGCACTCGCAACAGGAACAGCGACATAATATGTAAATACATCAATGACACGTTAAAGTTACTGTCTATTATGACGTAACGCGTTGCGAAACTCTTTTACATCGTTACGACCTCGCGGCGTCGTCAATTGAGAATTATCCTTTACAATAAGATCAAATGGCGAATCCATTCGACAAGTATTACCTTGTTATTGCAGTTTACATCTTGCGAAGTCAATCCCATTTGTATTCAAAATCTCGCGCCATAGCGTCACGAATCACTTTGTATCCTCGTTATCCTTATGAGCGGGAACAATGGTAGGTTTGTAAACACAATGCGTCACGTTCCATGTATGCAACCACCAGGACCGTTTTAACGAATCGAGGAAGCTATTGGTATTCATATCGTTAAATTGGGTCAGATAGAGAGTTTTGTATCGAATTAAATTTTCAAAAGGTGGGAGGACGTTGGGGGAGCAAGAATCATTAAGTCACTTAACTATTTAATAGCCTGTACGACCAAGATGACTTAATCCGTAGGAACGAGTGTTACTGCATACGTGCCTGTAGGTTTTTAGACAGGAAGTGATAAGGAATTTTGGAAAATTTTTTAATTCGTGTATTCTGTGGCTAGACGACACTGCCAAATTTAAATTCAAGGACGATTGTAATAATTGATCTTTTCTTTTCTTGTCAGCGCATTACGTCCGAGATGTTAATCAGTACTTTTGTACGTCAATGGATAACTGCTATCTTCTTATCGTTATTACACTATTATCGATATCATAAGTAACGCACTGGGTTTACTGTTTGAAGCGCATTCTCGTTGTTTCATTAAGTTTTTCGATATCGACGCTTCCACCACGGCAAGGAGGATCGTTCGTAATCTGGTATTTGATTTTGTCTGGGAATATCCTTTGCAAAGATGCATTACATACTGAAGAAATTGTCTAAGCTTGGCGGGAAATTCAAAAGGAAGACAAAGAGTAAGTAGGAACTAGAGGCGCTGCGGTCACGTCTATTCTCGCGTTTTCTTGGTACTTTCCGGCGGTTTGTTTGCGCGGTATATTCAAAAGAAATTTGGCCAGCTTTGCGTAAGCCGGAGCTCTGTATTTACTGGGAATCGGCTTCTGGGCCATCGCTGGACGGATGGTAATTTAGTCGGTGTGTTTTAAATGGGTCGAGCGGAACGAAGTTACATAAATTTTAAACCACCATAGTCCTGAACTATTTTAGTCCGTGACAGCTTTGGGTTAATGCTATCAAGCTTGATTTGATTTGATTCGATTAATTAGTTTTCATAGACGTTTACGCGCAATGACAAATTTAGGTCGGTCTCGCATGTGAGGTCAACCATATAGATAGTCAGAAGTTGGAATAAACAGAGACGCTTTCAGAGCGGTCTACCCTTGAGCAGCGACCATTTGCGTTTTAGAATTTAGAATTAGCAAGCCAGGCGCATCGTGCAGTATTGGAAATCGTCAATTTAATTTTCGACGTCTATCGTTTTACTAATTAGCACGATATTAATTTTACGAACTAGGTAAAGCATAAATTGCACTTTTTAAAGTCTCTCGAAAGCGTGCTAACTATTAGAATATTTGATAATCCTAATTGTACGATATCTAATGGCCGTGACGTCATTGAGCGTGGGTTCATTTTGTGGGCTGATCTTCAATTGGATAATTTGTAACGCGCGTTCCTGAAATATGTGTTAGCTCACATCGAGTATCTTGCCGTTTTCTGCAAATTCGCCAATTACGAAAAAAATGAAACAATTTGTAAATCCAGTCGACTCTGTTATTCAACATTTGAAAATCCGTCGTGCGTAATACGTTATCGATAAGAAGTTAATTCAGCGATAGCACAAGATACTGATTGCTAATAAAATTGTTGATTTTATCTTTATTAAGCAAGAATAGAAACAAAACGTGTGTTTGATGCTCAAACAAAAATTCTTCTCAAGCTAATATCTGATCTTACAGCTCTATAATATTTTTGACCAACGGCTCGATTTTATATAAATGGATACAAGGAGTCGGTGCTTGTTTAATCTCAGGCTAGTTAGTTGAGTAGGACTGACGGAACGAGAAAGCTCTCAGGAGGGCCGAGAATAGCCGTGAAAAACGAAGTCTCAAAATATTTTCTGCCTATCGGCTGATGGAGGCGTCTCTGCTTTGTGTTAAAAAAGCTTAGGAACATGAGGCGATCGAATCCCGCTTTGAAACGGTGTCGGTACCAGATAAAAAAGGACTGGCTAGAAACTTAATAACCATTATATATATACATATATTGATTATATATATATACTGCTTCTTCGGCTTAACTATTTACCAATCGTATTAACATTGGTGGCAACTATTGAAATTTCTTTTTGCCTCGCTCATAAATATTGTTTTATTATCGTTTTTGCGATTTTCATGCTCATGCACACCATTTTACACAGCTCATTATACTTAGATTATCTATATTTCCTCTCTATCATATTTTTTTTTGTTTAATCTATTCCTAGACTCGTATCTTTATTCGAATGGTCGAATGGACACAAAAATATTTGTCAAGATGTCGTGTCTAATATTTCTGACGCTTTACTAATGGCGTTAAGATTCTCTATTCTTCTTCCTGTATACTTATGAAGCGACCTGTTCCAGGCGAGGATCCGATGCTCAGCGATCAGCAACAATATCGCTACATGACAGTCGACGACATGAAGTCAATGGGTGATGATTCCATGCGCGTCAACGTCACTGACGATGAGAGAGACAATCGACATTCTAATGGTGAGTTCATCCAATTGGTATTGAAAGTAACTATAGATTCAACCTAATGACCCATAGAGCAATCCTATTTATAGAGTCAGTGTCATTGATGACAGTTTTCTAATATAGGAAGTATTTGTGGCTATGATCTAGATACTTTATGCAACCTTAAGACTGGACTTTTCTCAATAATTGATCATTGCTTACGTACTGTCTTCTTATTTATTAATTATACATTTATATGAATCATTCGCCTCTAGTAAGTCAATTGTTTATTCATGGCTTTGTTAATACTCTGTATAATCTTTTATAAAGCAGGAATTTAGATTGGCGAGTTAATTTGTTCTTTTTATTTCAGCACCCACCATTACAGAAATGATTACCAAGGAGAGCTACCATCGATCGAATGCTGTGAATCTCAAACCGGATAATGTTGACATCAATAGGCATCCGGTACATGTTGGGTATGTATCTTTTGCTTTAATTATTTATTATAGCCAGACTTAGCGACGGTAGTTGTATTAATAATTTGGACGATTCTTGTAGGACTTTTATTACTCTATGGACAATTTCTTTTTTTTTTTTATTGACTATTGTGATTAAAGAATACATAGATTCGTTGAGTATTTTAAAGATTGAGAACGGTGTGAGATAATATTTGAGCTTGAGTCAAAAAAAATATTTGGTATTTGGTTATGCATTTGAGGTGCAAACTGATATGTTCAGTTTATCTCATAATAATCTCATTTGGGTAATCGTTGTTATGATATATTGACAGTGACTTGTGTGGAGTTAGGAATTTATTACTGTGTGTGAAGAATTCATAAATACTTTTTGTACACACATGTTCATTTAGTACAGTCACGTTATTCATTGAATGAATTACAATATAAGTTGATTATTGTAATTGCCTTTATGTCAATGTTGAACCCGTTGTTGTTGACTATGTTAAATAAAGAGTCTCTTTCGTACGACGATAATGATTCAATCATTCTTTATCTTGTAAATTCAACCATGAATGTACGGTGTAACGAAGGAGAGTCTCTAAATACTTACTCAACAAGTTTCAAGAGAGACTGTACGAGTGACAATAATTCATTGAATTATTTTTGTAAATATCACAACTATAGCTTTACAGTAAAACAATAATTTATTGTGTATTATAGTGTGATTTGGTGTGTGCTGGTGAAAGGCTTGCTCTATTCTCTAATAATAATAGTTTTCATTAGTTCTTCTTGGATTCTTTGGAATGACCAGGTAAAGTCATCTGGTCGAATACAACAGGCCAACCAGAGAAATTTTGAAATATAATTAGTTTTATTTTATCTCACTTATTCATCTTCTTCATTATGTTTTTCTCTACCTTGAGACAAAAAAATCATTCACTGAAAACCAAGCACCTTTTTTCCCTTGAAATTGCATTGCACTGCAAAATTTTCTTGACTTTACGCCATGGGATAGTTCTTCAAGGTTTGAGTTCTTTGAGCGATGAGTACTTTGCCCAAATTTTTTCACTACACTTCTCTAGAATTTGACACTTGGATTTTTTTTTTATCTTAGCACAAAGTAATAGTTTTTGGTAACATTGTTGTATGTAGCCTGCCTGCTTTTTCCTAGTACGTCGTGTGCGGTCTACTTTGAATTTCATGATTTTCCATATCTCTAGTAAGCTGGAGTCCACCGAAGATTAACCAGTTTAAAACTTAATGTACTTTATTGTTATAGTTTTTTTAAAAACATGTTTTAAGAACCCTAGTTTACAAATCTAAAATTGCATGCATTTCTAGTATAAGAAAAATGGTAGACCACATATGACAACGTTACCTTGGTTTCTTCCTCCGTGAGAGCATATGCTGTGTGACTGCTATTTGGCATGAATTTTAAATATTTCTTTAATGAATCTTAATACGTACTACTTCTCGCGAATCATCATTATTTCCTATTGAATCCAACAAAACCAGTCCGGTAATAGATAGACAAGGCGTAAACGAGTGGAGAGAATTAGCTTGAGACGTATTACCACGTAATGAGTCATTTCATATTGAAATAAAGTATTATTTTTACTTGAAACTTCATCACTTATCAACCCCGCGTTGATTAATTCAATGAAAATGTTGAAGCTGACGCTTTGTCTTTACCGTAAAAAAATAAATGTACAGACCTGTCAAAGCTGCTGAAATATCCGTATATATAAATATACAATAGGTGCTGTCATTGAAACTTCTGAAAAACTTCATACTGGCATCTGACATAACTGTAATATCGGAGCTTGTAGAAGTCATGAATTAACGAATGAATATTGAATGAACATTCCCAACCAAGAGCATCGCGTTACGAATATCAATTGGTAATACAGTAAGTTATATTTTACCATTGGTTCTAATCAATGCACTCACGGTATATTCGTTCGTTCGATTAACCTCAGGACTGAGGTGCAGTCGACGCAGACGACTCGTGTTCTGCGCATCTCAGCCATTGTATTTCGTGAACTATATAATTAACGCGGAATTTTTTCAATCGACCACTATGTCTTTTGTTAACGAAAACACCATAAATAACGCATCACGTCCGTGTCGTCGTGAACGTGAATTTGAAGCGTACGTAAAGAAATTATCTTTTTTGTTATATCTCTTTAGAAACTAAAATCAAAACATGTCAAAGGTAATTTCGAAATTGGATCGCTGACGGATGGGAGATAGGTACCTAGTGCGTTAGATTTTTCTCTTTGAAAATCTTGTATCTTTGACACGAGATCCATTAACACAGAATTTCATTCATCTGTCTATACGTCATTTATCTCATTCATCTTCACCAGCGGCGTCTGCCGTAGCACTTTGGTAGTACAAGAATTTATTTTAGCGTTTGCTACTTTTGTATGATAGTTATTTGAAAAGAATTTAAATTATTAATAACACGCAAAACGAACACCAGAGACTTTCTTTTCACAATGCACGAGGCAAGAAAGAGCATGAGCACGATTATAGGGACGCTGGCTCCAGATAATCACAAGCAGTTTTGTTCTGAGAATAGCGCGTCACTAGAGTCCTTAAATACGTCGCTGGCAGCCCTTGGTATCGTGCCAAAAGGACAAGGAATGTGGAGGGACAGGTACACTATACCCATTCTTTTTTTTTCTCTTTAAATTACTTTCATTCTTAATTTTATCTCTGGCAAAGCTAATTGAAGGCGAAGGCAGGAGTGCCAAGAAAAAAATGCAGTAAAAAAAAGAAACCAAGAACGAAAATCTATCGCTCTCGATTATTTATCTGTTTCTTCTTTCTCTTCGTCTTTACTGACCTTGAACTTTCTCTCTTCTTTTTTTTCTTCCGTCCTCTTTCTTATATCTACCGATGGACTCGCTATATTATATCTATTGAAATATATCACTATAAATATTTACGCATCTCGTTAATTCCATTGCGGAAGCTCGCGTCATCGCATACAAAACCTCGGTGTAGAGACAAATATTTAATTTTATTTATTATCTGTCACCTTGTGACCTCGTGCAATAACACGAATACCAATCACGAAAATGACGTCTCGCGATCAATAATTTTTTTTTATTGAAATCGCACGTCATTTCACTGAATTTTCTTTTTTCATTAAAAGCATAACTATAGATCCGCAAGAAGGTAACGATTGAAGATCGTCAGCGATCGGTTTGTTGGAATTAAAAAAAAAATATTAATTATGCTTATTGCATATTAATTCCACCTCCCAGTCGCAGCATTTAATAGTAACTACCACTCTTCGTAATTTACAAACAGTATTTAATTAATTTTTTTTATTCCTAACTCATTTGATTATAGAAGATTGTTGCTTCTAGTGGCTGTTACCAGATTTACGTTTCACATTAATAACGTGATAGACTTTTTTCATTATGCCCCGAGGTTTATAATGTATTGTAATTATTATTATTTAAGTTAATTATACATTACGCCTATAGTGCACCAGTGTGAATGAATTACTGCACCACCGATTTCCACTATAATACATAATCAATAATTGTTGTATACCTACATTGTACATACATTATACAGAAAAATAGGCTGTGTACGTGTTTGGATTTAAAAGAAAGGAAGGAAAAACAAGAAAGGAGACGAAAACGAAGATTCTCGAAGTGAAAGAATTTAGTTGACGTTTGACTTGCGCCAATTGAGATATTACAAGTAAATAAAATATTATTTGCAGGGTAAAAAAAACTTAAATTTCAATGACTATCACGATGACGTTCCGCTTCGAGAATCGATCGATTCTCATCGATACGTAGAAAAGAAAAATAAGTAGCGCCACGATATCATCTGTGCCATCTCTCACTTTTCATGTTTATTGACGAATTAATACTAACGCGTGTTTTTATTTTGTTTCCGATCCTTTCTGTTATTTTATTTGCGCTACTCGCAGAATTCCACAATGGAGAAAGTAAGTGAACTTCTCTTGAAATCTTAGCCTCCGGCTTTCTTTTCGTTATTCATTCTGCTCACAGATACTTCTATGTGTTATTTTGCGTATACCCTGCCTTATCTATTTGCTATTTATCTCTTTTTCTCTCGATCTCTCTGTCTCTATTCTCTCTCTTACTCTCGCTGCACTTCCTCGTCGTACCCATACAACGTAGCTGCTGAATTATTACCTTTTTCTTTTTGTACCGCCTCTCGTTCCCAGCCTTCACTTGAGAGAGATCATCGTTTATTTAATAATCAGCATCAGTAGCCGCACAGTGAATACATATGGCGAATTCGTAACTATCCCATCTTGGTATTATGTGTCAAAACGGCTTTCTTTAGTCTTTAATCTAATATTAGATTCAAACAAAATGGCCGCTTATGGATTGGCTAATTTATTTACATCCGTGTATCAATATCATTAAATATTTCATCAATCGGTCATTGATCTCCACGTTATTACCTGTCGATAAATTAGAAATGTGCCCGCAGAGACTTTGTTGCGTCTTATTAAAGTCTCCGCCGTCGCGTCATCGACAGAAATTAGATTGCCCGACGGTCAAGCCAACCTATAAATAGACGAGAATGAGGGAAAAAACATAAACACAATGAGTAATAACGTGGAAACAAAAATCTTGCATCTCATACGTAAAATACGTAATGAAGTTTTCAGTCATCACGTACACAACGTATTATGTATTCACTATGTTATCCAATGATTATATTATTTTTCACTTTCGTTGCCGTAGACAACAAGTCATTTAATTAGATATTGTCATACTGTATATTTCGTATTTGCTAGAGCTATGCGTACGTATATACTCTTTGTTATTTAATTTAATTATGGCATCGCTCTGATTTTTATTTCTAGTGCAGTTACCACCATCCCACGTCATCGTATCATTTTACCATCATCAGTCGTACATTTATCAGCACCTACGACTTAACATTGTACCGAACGAATACACCTTTTTCACTTAATGATATAATAATTTACGGCCAAATCGTCATCTATCGATATTCACTAACTCACGTCAATGACAAATCATTGCTCTTACACAGGAAAAAATTACACTAATGATTCAAGCTTTTTCATAGTTCGAGCCTCTTTCTATATATATGTAAATCTTTCTCTATTTTTATTCTCTATCTTTCTCTCGATTTGGCTTGACGTTAGTCGCAATGATCTCGCTGCTGTCGTGATCGCTTAACGAGATTATTGCAGTAATTTGCCAAAAGGGGCGATTTTGTGCTAACGTACTACCAGCGAGACGCTAAAGCACTGAAGATCCGAGCACAGTATATAATTGAATTAAAAATTTAGTCGCTAAAAATTTAGTCCTTAAAAATTAGCTTAAGATACGGTACGCGGTAATTTTTTTTTTAATCATTTTTTAATGCCGTTTGTGCGTACAGAAATATTTGTCGCGTTAGATCGAGGTAAACGTGGACTTATACGACGACTTAATATGAATTGGCCTTTTGTAAATATGTACATATTATATATGTATATATATTTTATTTTTTATTGTCTCTTTGTATACTCGTCACTTATATACTCTTGTTTAAGCTTTTTGCGTAACTGTAACTTTTCAGGATATGCGCTAAAGACTGCTTTCAACATGAATTATATCTTTGTGGAAGCGGCGCTGTTTGGCTAATTAGGGATGATTGTTGCTAATTAATTAGAAGCACATGATACACGAGCTGTGGAAAATTACAGATTGAAAAGTTACAGACGTCTCCCTACTGTCAGATATTTCTGTGACTTGTCTCCGTTGACGTTTGGGGTCCATTCGTTAATTGTGTAGAAAATTGAAAAACAAAAATGTCAAGGTTAATGGTAGATTTGCTTTTTGGAAAATTTGTTATCTTGGACAATATTACTAATATATCTGGGGCAAGTTACAGAACTCGTGTATTTATTTTAGTAAAATATGGATTTTAATGAATCTTTCTGTACGAACAGTTTCCTTGTGTCGTTCCTGGTGGATGCAAGGGGTGGTGCGATGCGTGGCTGCCGTCACAGCGGAGTCCGGGTGATAGTACCACCACGTAAGGCAGCGATGCCTATGAGGGTGACCTGCAGGTATCTCAAGAGGGACAAACTCACCAACCCTCCTCCGTTGATGGAGGGCGAGGCGTTGGCAAGCAGGATTCTCGAGCTTGGACCAGTCGGTGCCAAATTCTTAGGGTGAGTCATGGAGTTTCCATAAAGATTTAACGCGATTGGATGATCTAGTTCTAGTCTTATAAAAAAAAATAACTATTTTATACAGGCCTGTAATCATCGAGGTGCCACACTTCGCCTCCCTGCGTGGAAAGGAACGAGAAATCGTGATCCGACGTTCAGACAATGGAGAAACTTGGCGCGACCATACCCTGGAAGCCAGCGAGGAGGCTGTCCAGGATGTGCTTAACGAGAGCTTCGAGGGTGAAGGTAATTAAAACTTGATGATTTTTCTCTTTTCAATATAGAATTTATTATTCACCTTTAATTCGCTCCTTCGTTATTACAGAGTTGAGCCAGCTGGAGGATCTCCAAACGTCGCGAATTGTCAGGATCCTCACCGTAGACTTTCCCCATTACTTTGCTGTAGTCTCGCGTATCAGACAGGAAGTTCATCCTGTTGGTCCCGAAGGTGGTACTGTATCCTCATCGGCAGTTCCCCAGGTGCAGGCTGTATTTCCACCAGCTGCACTCACTAAGAAGATCAGAGTTGGTCTGCAGGTATGCATTTCTATTTTACTCTGAATCATATTGAATCTTTTTCTCCTTTATTGTCTTATGTACATTTTTTTTCTCTCTCTCTTTAGGCACATCCTATACCTGCTGAACTCGTAGCAAAACTCCTAGGGAACCGTGTCGCCGTGTCACCAATCGTAACGGTGGAGCCACGTCGCAGAAAATTCCACAAACCTATCACTTTGACGATACCTGTGCCTCAAGCTGCCAACAAAGGCATGATCAATCAATATTCAGGAGACGCGCCGACACTTAGGCTCCTGTGCAGCATAACTGGTAATATATGCTTGCGCGTAACATTGTAGAGCAGCAGGCCATCTTACTGGACAATCTCTTGCCGAGAAGTCCGAGACTATCGTGACGAAATTAACCGATTAGAGACGTAATAGAGATTCTCTGTTTTTAGTCATTTAGTTTCTGTATTCTCTAATACACATAGCAGGCATGACAATAGTTTGTTTTAACATGAAGCTCTCATAGGATGGAATAAGAAGCATTTAGAAATCCTTAAAACAATAAATTCCTTGTTGCTGTTCATCTACTATAAGTTAAACAACTTGGGTTTAGGTAGAAATTTTTGTTTTTGTATAGACGATCCTTGAGTATCTAAAATTTCTGTTACGAGAATAGTTCTTGTAGATCTCATCGTTCTGGAGTATACGAGTCTCTTGATAATGTTATCTTGCAATTTTATCAATGGAGATTTCAATTGCCTTGGCGATATTATTAACTGATAGAAATACGGATGTTTCTGTCTATTTCGAGGAATACCAAATTTTCGGTCATTTATTCTCGGACAGAGATTCGAAAGGCAGTTGGTAGCTGCATGTTTCATAGAAAAGAAAATGTTGTTGAGTACCATTGTTGTATACATATCTTGTTGTGATTCATTGTTAATGCTTGCGTATTGTTAGGATTGAGTCAGTTAGGTATGGATCATTAATTAACGTAGATAAACTTTTTACTAATTCTAGCTCATTGTACTCAACCTAATAGTTTATGTTTCAGCACATTCGTTTGACTGGTAAACTGCTTCGATTATAGATGAATAGACATATGACTTTGTACATGATAACATTGATAACAAATTCTCCTCTAAACTTATATATCCGTATACTCAGCGTCGGTACATTGCAATGATGATTATAGTAAAACTTTCTTGATAATCAATTAAAAATCAGGATCGATGAAGATGAATAAGACAAATTTTTAAAAATTGCTGTATGCCGATTGTAGCAAATATACAATTTTTACTGTATGGTACAAATGAAAGATGGCTAAACGATAACATGTATACCACATAAGATATATATTTACAGAGTTTCGTTACCGAATAATTACACTAGCTAATTGAATTATAATTTAACGCTTAAATTGCCTCCATTAACACACCTTGCTTTTTACACGATTATTATGGGATGTGGATGTTGATTTCCTATATTTTCGCAAGCATTATCATTCGAAGGACACGTGTGACCTCCTATCATTTTTATCACGTGACATGAAGCACGTAAAAATTCGAAAAGGCACAAAAACGCAATCACCGATATCCAAGTACAGTTCAAAGATGATAATACGGATATTAATGAATTTAACAGTTAATCTGTTAATCTGTAATTTAACTGTGGCAATGATCCGCAGGGATCAGACACTATATCTTTGAACTGTATTTAATGTCTAAAACAATAATGACTTATCCACATATGGTACACATAATATCACACTCCTGCCATCAGCGTACTAACAGCACGGACATATTTTAATAATGTTATTGGACTTGACATGTATGTCGTTCAGGGGGTCAGTCTCGGGCGGTCTGGGAGGACGTCACCGGGTCAACGCCACTGACCTTTGTCAAAGATTGCGTTTCGTTCACAACGACCGTATCAGCCCGCTTCTGGTTAATGGATTGCCGGAATATATCTGAAGCTACCAAAATGGCTACGGAACTCTACACCCACGCAACCCACGTGCCATTTATGGCGAAGTAAGTTTCATTTGGCAATTAAAATTGCATTAATAAACAATTGCAATTCTCATTGCGAATTTATCTATGCTTAGATTCGTGGTATTTGCTAAACGCGTTGATCCGCTCGAGGCCAGACTACGTGTCTTCTGCATGACAGACGACAAGGAGGACAAAACGTTAGAGCACCAGGAACACTTCACAGAAGTAGCCAAGAGTCGAGATGTCGAGGTGAAATTATATGGAGAATCAATGCTTATTCAATTTTTGATTTTTGGATGAACACTCGCGTGGTAAACCGCTTTGTCCTTTTTATCATTTCTTCAGGTACTGGAGGGTAAAACGCAGTACATGGAATTCGCTGGTAACCTGGTGCCTGTATTGAAGAGCGGCGAACAGCTTCAGCTACCCTTCAGAGCTTTCAAGGAGAACAGAATGCCCTTCACTACCAGGGTCAAGGATCCTGACGCAGCGGATATGATGGGTCGGATTATGTTCATGAGCGAACCAAAGGTTCCCAAGGGAGAACCTTCGCAGACGCCTATCTGCACGCTGAACATCCTACTTCCGGAGAAAATATCTCCGGACACTGCGGTTTCCGAGCTGGACCTTCTAGAGTTGTCGAAGAATTACAGTTTTCTGCGAGACGGCGGAATCAGTACGTCAATATGTCTATTTGTTATTAAAAGAATGAACTATGTCGTACTTATTGGTATGTTGGTATGATCCATAGGTAGGCCGGATGCCATACATAGGGCAACCATCCGACTGACCGACATCGCTAACTTATTGGACACTGACTGGGTGAAATTAGCAGAGGAATTAAATATTCCTCCTAACGACGTTGACGCAATCAAGAAGGAGCATCCTGGAAAGCCGGCGCAGCAGGCCGCCGCCATGTTTAAGCTCTGGCAGGATAATGGTAACAAAGCCACAGGTGAGTCTTTCAAATTAATTTATCACTCTACGATAATCAACCTGTTCGCTAATACTTTTGATTACGTTGCTGGCAAAGACACGTGCATTCGATTCCATTATTCTCATTGAGTCTCAGGGTCGTAGATGTTTATCATTTAAATACTACAGTCTAAAGTTAGAACGTCGCTCGAGGAAGTTATCAATTCCGCATCCCAAGCCTAACAAATCAAATATACACGATGCGTGCTCGTTAGATCCGTCTGTGATAATTTCTTGAGATACTTGATTAGCATCGGACGTTCACGATAAACGACGACTCTTATAAATAGTAACCGCAGCTATTTGCTCTTGCCAGAGTAACGCAGTCACTCGTGAATTTTGTCATTGCGTATTTTTCTTTTGTCTTCTAAATGACGTCAGGTCCTCTGCATTTTGATAAATCAATTTTGTAAGAGTCGTCACGCTAGTTCCTGGCACTAGGTACGTCATCGATTTCGTGTCTATTGCCTGGAGGCGTGGGGAAAGAAAAAAGATAATGGACACCCTGGCGTCGACGTGAATCGAAACCAGTTTGACAGCAAGGTGAAATAAACAAGAACGCAGTGGGGCCATTGAGTCACACGTGTGGAATCTGTGCAGAAACGTAGTTGATGATCTCATCACGCATTACTATGCTTGACATAAACTCCTCTCTCTTTCTCTTTCGCGATCACGTTAATCGCTATCGTCGTTGCCCCACTACAGCGTCCCGCTGCATCATTACTATAATCAGAAGAAATAACAACATTGCTCGAACATTTCGCGGCAGGCCATTGCTGAAGTTGCAGTGATGAGCTGGCTCGTTATACGCACGTTGAATACAAATTTTTTTTAATCACGTAATCGTGATACCCTTTAAATAATACAGTCCGTTATATAAAAGTGTTACTATTTATAGTGTGTGCGAAGGAAGCTTATCTGCAAGCTCATAAGTCCTTGACTGCAGTGTACACCGAAAAGGGGATCGTAACTGATGTATAATTTGTACAGATTTATTTGAAAAACGAAAAAAGAATTATCTATATCTAAAACAGGACACGTGACTGAAAAGCAGCATTGGGAGGAATTACTTTTTAATTGAATTTTTCAAGCCGACCGAAAATGTTTATATCACTTTATCAAGAGTATGAAAACACTGCCACTAATTCTCACGTTAGTGAGCTCTTGTTAATTTTTCGAAAGACACAGTCTCCCAAACAGGAATTTAAGATTGCTCGAGGTTTGTTTAACTTTGACAGGAAGTTATGCTGTTGATTTAATATCTGTATCCGATGTCGTTTCTGTGATTGATTGTGTCGCAGTACTTATTTTTTTTATAAATGGTGATTATTTTGTTTCTCTTCAGGAAACACTTTGGAGAAAGCCCTCAACAAAATAGGCCGTGAGGATATTGTGAAAAAGTGTATATTCAATGTGGAACTAGTGACTGACGACGTCGAGAAGGCAGTTGCAAGAGTCAGGCTCGATCAGCCTGGTTTTGATTCTCTGAAAGAAGAATTGGGCCCGTCTAGAGACACGTCGTTACGACGAGACGCGACAATGGACCCAAAAATGGACCCAGATTACGAAGAACCTGACAGAATGAAGGTGAGCGTTGATTAAAATAATTCGCCGCTATAATATTCATAGTACCGAGCAATTGTCTTGTTGACTTCGCTAGAAATTACGTGGAATGATTCATTAACTAGTTTTCTCACATTTATCAAACCTTGAACATTGAATGACGAAGGCTGAGTAACTTCCTTCAATTTCACGAGAAGCCTGAAACTGTGTCACGATTGCCACGAACAATGCATCATTTTGGAACGGGGTCGCCCTAGTAATTATATAGCGATATTTAATTATCTCCATTAGAAACGTATATCCCAAATCATTAAGAACAATAGATAACAAGCTTGAATTGTCCTCTGAGATGTCATAAAAATTCCACGAATAATAAAAACAGTCCAGCAGATCTCGGACCAATTAGTCAATCCAGCTCGTTGCTTCATCTTTCAGGAATTTTAATAATAGTCTAGATCAATGATAAGTAATATTCTCGTTACAGGATTCCGAGTCCGTGGAGGATCTTAGCGCTGCCGGCACGATATCCCACAAACAGAGTGAGTGTGTGAAAAAAGAAAGATAGAATAAATATTTATCTTAAATCTTTAAGAGATTTTCAAAGATACTCGTTCAAACGATCAGTCGCGAGTAACGGAGGACATAAAGTTTTGAATTAACATAAATCCAAATGTAAATATCGATGAGTTAAGTCTATAGGAATTCCATAAATGCATGATACGTCCTTGATCGATACAAAGATATAGAGATCGAGTCTCTAGAGATAACCACGAGAAATACAGTTTACCAAGGACCGAGTTGTGTCTCTATTTTTAACTGAGTGATATCGCCGGTCACGGATAACTATTATCTCATGAATTTTGGACAGGCATAATTTATCTCGCACTATTTTTAATAACTGGCAATGGCGACGCATCCTGTGAACTATTAGAAGCGATAGCAAATGGCATGATGTCACTGTTCACTTTGCGTCAGTGATCTTATACACTATGCGCTAATTCGTACCATCGCTAAGTATGACACACCGAATCACAGCAGACACCCAGCTTTACTCATTGCTCGTTCAGTGTCGCGACAAGTTGGCAGCACGTAAAATCGTTCTGGCCGGATAACGATAATTATTATACTGATTCTCTCTGGCATTCCTCTTTACTGAACAAGCAATTGTTATTCTTGTGCTCGCGTTTTTATCGTCGATAAGAGACTTCGGTAAAGCGTCCACCGTTTGTGCAAATGAAAATTAGCCATGGGGAGTCTGTTTTCAAAAAACGGTATACGAAATTTGTTTTTCTTTGACACACTGATAAAGTGACATTCCAAACTTGACAATTTTTTCTTATAACATTAATTTCATTTTGTACAACAAAATTCTCAAGACTCGCTTGCTAGTGTTCTGAGAGGTACCGATTATATTTTCATCTGGTGTTGTACATAGTAGAAGACAATTGAAAATTTTGTGAACAATTTTTGTATATCCGGCTTGTCGAGATGCGCGCTTTATATGTTTTTTGTTATTGCGCATTTCGCTATTGTACCAAAGACACATTTTTTTTGTTTTTGCACCCACAGCCGATCAGCACGTCACTATTACAAACGGCACTGTATTCAATGGTACCTCGACCCCCATCAAAGACAAATATGCCAGCGACGAGAAAGAACTCGGTGACGTAATGGCCGATTTCATCGAGCACAAGTGTAACGCGAGCGATTCGATGACGAAAAAATTAATCGACGAACCTGACGACGATAACAAAAAACGCCAGAGGGTGATAGCAGACGCGAACAAAATAGTATCGGGTAAGTTGGGCGCATGTATTTTAATTAATGATTTAACGGGGTTGAGGAGCCTGGCTTTGCCTAGCAGCAGTATTTTTTTTTTCTTCATTTCTTCTTTCCTCTAATATCTAAACGAAAGATCCGAACGTCGTAACTGTCTATAAAAAGAAGAAAAAAGGACAAGAGAAAATGGTCATGCATCCAGGGAGAATCGTTCCTGCTCTTTTTTTCCCAATTATGACAATTCCTATTGCATGATCGATAATCAATGTGTATCTTCAATGTAATAATTATTCTTAACGATTCCAACAACGGCACTTTAGCTTCCTTGGTGTCGCGTTCACAGTTTTTCCTATTGATTATATCTTCTTTATTTCACCAGTTTCGTCGATTACTGGTATTCGATTAATTGCCAATATTTGTCAGCAGTTTTTACTGTATCTATATTGTATATATTAGAAAAGCACCAATGACCGTGAACAAGATTCGCGGGCAGTTGACGTAAGGAACGTGTCGCTTGTGCAGCATTTATCCTGACAAAAAACAAATTAAGGTGCGCTGAACTTCTCTAGAGTGCTTGCTACGACGATCCTTAATCATTGTCAATCGTCGTTTATTATTTTCACTAAAGCAGGATTCTGGAGCCCGGTGGAGAGATCTTCGAAACTTAAGGCTTGCTTCGAACTGATTTTTTTTTTCAGTTTTAACTTATTTCTTTGAATTTTCCAGTAACGATACACAGCCCGTTTCCTATGTCCGATGTATCCTTTATAAATTATTTCTCCACTAATTAATCTCTTCTCCTCCCTTGTTACCTCCTAATGCTATATATCGCTCTTTTCTCTGGTTTAACTTTTTTTTTCCAGCAAGGTTCACGCTGCAATTATTTTGCCGTTGCATGAAAATAAGCCTTTTCTGTGTGGGCGCACGGAGCAGCTGTCACAATCAAGACGAATTTTTCGCTACTCTGCTGTTTGAACTAATTTCACAATCGATACAGATTTTTATTATATATATTATATATATATTTTTTTTTCTGTGATCTCAGTACTCTCACAATAGACATTTTATTATGAGATACACTAATTCGTTTTGTGACATTTCATTAAAACTACTAAATGAGAGCAGACTAATTTTAACTACTTTCGCAAACCGAACTTTCTCGTTCATAGTTACCGTTGTTGTTCTTCCTCTTAAATGAATATCAATAGAATCCACTGTATTCGTACAGACGTACGTAGTACGAAATACGTATGCGTTATGCATCCTCATAAGTAGCTTCACGAGACGCGTTTGATTAATGAAGAATATTTTTCTCCAATGCTCCACATATCTTATTTTACAATGAGGAAACTTAGTTCCAACAGAGTAGTCGCCTCTAGATAACATCTAATCACGATGGCTGCTCCACAGCACATACACTATGCACAAAAGATAAGAATTAAAAAAAAAAATTAAAAAGAGAGAAATTTCTAAGGAAGCCTAACAGCAGCTCGAACAGCGAGTAAAATATCAAGCCAAGCCAGCTTACACTAATGATGATGGAATAAGATATAAAAATTGTGATGATATCTTGTTGATGACTAGTTTTTAGATGGCTAAAATGTGTAATACTTAATTAACAGGTGTCATACAAGACGCTGAGAGAAAGAAGGGGAGGTTAGCGAAGGAAGGGTGGTCGGTGGTTTACGATGACGATGTGCGAGAGTCTAAAGAGGCAGAAGGTGCTGTAGGGCCACAATTGTCTAAATTAGAACAGTCTATTATACCGATCAAAGGCGCTGACCCGGTGTTAGGTCAGAGAAATGATAAGGAACCCGATATCGAGCCACCAATGATAAAGGAACATCGCGTTATTGGTGATAAGGACGGTGGTAACAAACGTTCTGGTGTTACTACTAAGAAGACAGTGGTTACCACCCAGGGTGATCCTACCACTGGTCAGACTATTGTTACCAAGACAACCACGGTTCGTGAGTTCGAGCCTGTTTTGAGTAAGACTATCATAGATGTAGGACCTTCTAGACAGACTCATTACTTTGGGCAGGATGATCCTGTCATTGGTTTAGGTAAGACTAGTGACGAGGATAAACTCTCTGATAGTAAGGATACCGTTACTATCAGGACGACCAAAATGGAAATAGTTAACTCAGGTGATCCCAACTTTGATAAGGACATAGATAGTGGTGTACAGAAAGGTAAGATCATTGTATCGGGTGTCGTGAAGGAGATTGACGTTAAGCCTGGTAAGGACACCAAGGGAGACAAGGACTCGGCTGATGTTGTCAGGACTCAGACTGTTTTCTTCGACACGAAAATGGATACTGAGATACCTAATGATGGCGTCACTAAGAGCATCGCCAAGGTGTATCCTGACGCGGACTCTATGTTCTCTGACCTTAAGAATGATGTTGCCAGCGAGAAAGAGAGATTGTCCAAGGAAGGTAAAGAAGTTGATGAGAAGATCATTAAGGATGTGAATACTGTGCTCGACGACACGAGACAGAAGCCCAAGGAGATCAAGGGGATCCTTAAGACCGAATCTAAGAAAGTAGAGTCAAAATTGACTGAAAAGGAATCGCCTTCTAAGGATGACAAATCTTTGGAGGACAAACGTTTGTCTGCTTACGAGGTTGTCTATAACGTACAGCATCCTCAGGACGATGGAAAGGATAAGGCAGATGGGAAGAAAGTTAAGGACAAGTCCGGAGGGATATTCTCTGGAATATTTAAGGGACCAAAACTGAAGAAGAGTAAATCCAAAGACTCGAAGGACGTTTCCTTTGACAGCGGCGACGAGGACACTAAGAATGCTACTTTGATGTTCCTGGAGGACACGAGGAAGGTTGCTGATTATACTCATCAACCGGAGTATCCCTCCAGTGATGTATCTTGTCCTACTGCACCTCCATTTGTGGATTCGCATGCACCAGTTTATGACACCAAAGCTGCGACACTTGAATTTTTGGATGACTCCAGAAGAATGGCTGAAATTTTACATGGAACACCTAAGGACACTACGCAAGTGACTATTACTACCACAGGTTCTGTAAGGAAACCAGTGGAGATCACTAAGCAGACAGTGGAGACCACAGAAGAGAAGTCTGTTACGTCCAATGAAGATTCTGCTGAAGAATCCAAGGACAAGGGTGGCTTCTTTGGCTTCTTTAAGGGAGCCAAGAGTAAGAAGGATAAACTTGTAGAGGACGCAGAGCGAACAGCTGAAGAGGCGAAGAAAGCAGCGGAAGCGGTAGAAGAAAAGACTAGAAAGGATGCCAAGAAAGCTGCGGAGCATATCAAGGACATGAAAGATCAGACCGTAGACGGTGCTAAATCTTTAGCTGAATCTGTTAAGGATGGCTCTAAGAAAATTGCTGATGACACAGCTAAGAAAGTTGAGAAAACTGTGGATACTGTTGAAGATGCTGGAAAGAGAACAGCTGAAAAGATCAAACGTGACGCTAAGGTTGCCAAGGATGGTTTGGTTAGTGGAGCAGAATATATGTCAGATAAAGCAAAGGATGCTGAGCAGGCTGTAGCAGATAAAACTAAGGATGTAACAAAGATGACAGTAAACGGTACAAGAGCTGCCAAGGATGCAGTCGTCAAGGAAGTCAAAGATGACGTAGAAATTGTAAAGGAGAAAACAGTTGCTGCTGGGCAAGTTATAGCAGATAAAACAGCGGATGCTGGAAAAGCTATTAAAGACGGTGCTAAAGCAACCAAACAAACTGTGGAAAAAGGTATTGACAGGACCAAGGAAAATCTGGAAGCTGGTGCTGAACGCGTTGCTGATGGTACCAGGGCAGCTGGAGATGCTGTCAAGGATTCTGCTATTGCAGCTGAAAAATCAGTGAAATCCGGAATACAATCTGCGTCCACTGGTATCAAGGATGCAAAGGACAAAGCTGCTGCTGAAATTAAGAAAGGTGGAAAAATTGTTGGTGAAACAGTGACAGCTGGTGGCAAGGAAGTGAGTCAGGCAGCAGAAGCAGCCAAGGAAAAGGCAGCGAACGAAGCTAAGGAAGTGGCAGATGACATCAAGGAAAAGAGTAGCGGATTCTTTGGTATCTTTAAGAGTCCCAAGAGCAAGAACAAGAAAAGGAGCAAGTCGAAGGACAAGACTTCTTCGAAGGAAACTTCATTTGATAGCGGAGACGAAGAACTAAGAATAGCTACGGCAAAGTTCCTGGACGACACCAGGAAAGCTGCTGAAACTGCTGTAGACTCTATAATTCTAGACTCAAAAGCTGCTGCAGGTGCTGCTGTTGCGGACACCAGGGAAAAATTCATCACAGATTCATCGGCAGGTCTTGAGACGCCGAACGACAAAATCAGAGGAGCTTCTTACGACGTTGCGACAACTGTTGAAAAAGTTAAGCACGATGGAAAACAATTGGCTGACGACGCACAAGTAGCTGTCAAAGATCTCGCTAAAACTGGAAAGGACGAGGTCAGGACGCTCAAGGATAAAGTTAAGGAAGACGTCGCGACGGTGGAAGACAAGACGAGACGAGGTGCTGATGCTGCAGCGAATGGCGCTGTACTTGAAGGAAGGAAAGCAAAGGAATCTGCTAGGGATATTGCGGATGGTATCCAGGCTACTGCGGAAGTTGTTGCCAAAGATATTAAACGTGATGTCAGGACAATTGAAGATACTGCCACAGGAGCTGGAAGGGATGCTGCGAAAGCCGCTGATTCTGCAAAAGATAAAGTTGCGGAAGAGGCCAAAGAATTAGCCGACGATGTCAAGGAGAAGAGCAGTGGATTCTTTGGAATGTTCAAGAGTCCCAAATTAAAGAGTAAAAAGAGAAACAAATCCAAGGATAAGAGTTCATCAAAGGATACATCCTTTGAGAGCGGTGACGAGGAGCTGAGAATTTCCACATCCAAATTTTTTGATGACACCAAAAAAGTTGCTGAATCCTTACCACATTCTGATATAGAAAAAGCTGCTGCTGATCTCAAGAGTACGACAAAGGATGGAATCAAAGTCCAGGCTCATGTTGGGGTACCAGATACCACTAGTGTTAAGGACAGAATTGTCCAGGATGTCAAGGACGAGGTAAAATCTGCAAAGGACAAGGTCAGTGCATATGCAACTACTACAAGTCACGCTGTAGCCACCGTAAAGGATAATACATCAAAGGAGGCTGAGGAACTTGAGAAGAAGGTGGCCGCCGAGGGTCAGCGTACTTTAGATGCTGCCAAGGATAACATAAAGAAAACTGCTGAGCAAGTTTCAAAGGATATTAAACATGGCGGTGAGTACGTAGCTGGTAAAGCAGAAACCGTTAAGAGTGAAGTATCCCAAGATGCGAAGAAGCTGGCTGAGAACATTACTGAGGATGTTTCCGCTGCTGGGAAAGCAACGGCTGACGAGGTGAAAGATCTGGCCAGTGACGTTAAAGAGAAGAGTAGCGGTTTCCTTGGTATCTTCAAGAGTCCCAAGTCTGGGAACAAGAGGAGAAGTAAATCCAAGGAGAAGAGTTCATCCAGGGAAATTTCTTTTGATAGCGGAGAGGAGGATGTTCGTGTGTCAACTGCGAAATTCTTGGAAGATACCCGAAATACGGCAAACGTTGAAGACGTGTACCAATCTCCATTCCAGGTTCAGGAATTGAAGTATGCTACTACAGAAGTACTGGAGGATCCACGAAAGAGTAGTAAGGATCAGGATAAAAATGGCAAGGATTCTAAGAGTGACTCAAGAATATCGAGTCGTGCAGCATCGCCAGAATCTACTAAGGATAAATCAGGAAAAGAATCAAAGAAAAGTAAAGAGAAGAGTGGTGGATTTCTATCTGGTATTTTCAAAGGTGTCAAGCACACCGTAGACGAGGTTACGGAGGACGTGAAGGAATTTTTGGATGAGACCAAGCACGAAGCTGCCGAAGAGGAAGAGCGCGCCAAACGTGCTGCTGAAGAAGCTGCAAAGGAAGCGAAGGTCGCAAAGGACAAAGCATCGGTTGGAATTCAGGAAGCCAGCGATAAGATTTCCAAGGTGGTATCGGATGATGTACAAAAGGTCGCCGATGCTTCAAAAGTAGCTAAAGATAAGACCGTGGATAAGGTAATTGCTGGGAAAGATGCTGTTTCTGATGCTGCTAAGACTGCTGGCGAACAGGTAGGAAAAGGTGCTGCTGTAGCTGTCGAAGGTGTTAAGGATACCAGTCATAAATTAGTAGAAGGTGTCAAAGGAGCTAAGGATGCTGCTAGTAAAGAAGTTAAGGAGGATGCCAAGGTCGTGAAAGAGAAAGTTAAGGCTGGTGCAGAATCTGTGGCTGAAGCTACGGAAGCTACCAAAGAGAAAGCAGCCAAGGAAGCTAAGAAAGCTAAGGAGAAGACCGGAGGATTCTTATCTGGTATTTTCAAGGGTGCGAAACATGCAGTGGAGGAAGTGACGGACGAAGCCAAGGAATTCTGGGACGAAACTAAACAGGAAGCTGCGGAAGAAGAAGAACACGCACGCCGTGCAGCTGCGGGGGCAGCGAAGGAAGCTAAGGATGCCAAAGATAAGGCGTCGGCTGGAATTAAAGATACCAAGGATAAAATCTCAAAGGCTGTGTCGGATGATGTCCAAAATGTTGCTGATGCCTCAAGGACTGTCAAGGACAAGGCTACTGAAAAGATAGCTGCTGGACGTGAGGCTGTTTCTGAAGCTGCTAAAACTACCAGCGATAAGGTTGCAGCAGGTGCTGCTGTTACTGTAGAAGCTGTACAGGATGCTAAGCAGAAAATAGCGAAAGACGCCAAAGCGTCGAAGGACGCTGTTGTGGATGCAGCTAAAGCTGGAGAAGGAAAAGTTACTGAAGGAGTTACTGCAGTTGTTGAAGGAGTGAAAGACACCACGCAGAAGGTTGCAGATAGTGCCAAGGAAGCTAAAAATGCAATGGCCAAGGAAGTAAAAGAAGACACGAAAATCGTAAAGGAAAAGGTGAAAGCTGGTGCTGAACTTGTTGCTGATACTGCGGAAGGTACTAAAGATAAGGCAGTGAAAGAAGCTAAAAAAGCTAAGGAAAAAACTGGAGGATTTTTATCAGGTATTTTCAAGGGTGCCAAGCAAACTGCCGATGAAGTTTCTAACGTGGGGAAAGAGGTGGATGAAATCCGTAAGGATGCCAGTGAAGAAGCTAAACGAGCTCGTTCAGCAGCAGAGGATGCAGCTAAGGCTGTCAAAGATGCTGAAGATAAAGCGGTGACTAGCGTTAAAGATACAAAGGATAAAATAGCAAAGGCTGTTGAAGAGGATGCTAAAAAAGTTGCTGATGTCACCAAAGCAGCTAAAGATAAGACTGTGGACAACGTAACAGCTGGTCGTGATGCAGTCGCTGATGCAGCTCAAGCTACCGGAGATAAAATTGCTAAAGGTGCATCTGCAATCTTAGAAGGAACCAAGGAAGCTGGGCAGAAAGTTACTGATGGTGCCAAGGATGCCAAAGATACTGTCAGTAAAGAAGTTAAGGAAGACGTCAAACTTGTTAAGGAGAAACTTGCAGCTGGTGCAGAGGCTGTTGCTGATACCGCAGAAGCAGCTAAAGACAAGGCAGCTAAGGATGCGAAGAAAGCCAAGGAAAAGACAGGTGGATTTCTGTCTGGTATCTTTAAGGGAGCTAAACACGCAGTTGAGGAAGTAACGGATGAAGCCAAGGAATTCTGGGACGAAACGAAGCAGGAAGCGACCGAAGAGGAGGAGCGTGCTAAACGGGCTGCCGAGAAAGCTGCGAAGGACTTGAAAGATACAAAGGATAAAGTCAGCAA